>JADHKH010000001.1:600000-938770 GCA_019925625.1 Graphilbum ipis-grandicollis | reverse complement strand
AAAGAAAAAGAAAAAGAAAAAGAAAAAGAAAAAGAAAAAGAAAAAGAAAAAGAAAAAGAAAAAGAAAAAGAAAAAGAAAAAGAAAAAGAAAAAGAAAAAGAAAAAGAAAAAGAAAAAAAGAAAAAGAAAAAAAGAAAAAAAAAGAAAAAAAGTAAAGGCAGTGAAAGCAAGGCAGCCCTAACAAACGGCCAACGAAGAAGACAACGACCGTGTTCGCCGCCGCTTAGCCCGCGGCGACAGAGGCGTGACGGGCGGACTCCTGGCACGCCCCGTGGACGCATCTTGGTTATCAACCGCATTGCCGTCGTCGTCGACTTCAAAGCGGTCCACATGCAGCTCGCCGGCCGGGTTCGCCTTGCCGTTCCTCTTACGCTTCAACGAGTCGGTCGCGGTTGTGGTCGTGGCCGCGCTGGCCGTCATCTTTTTCAACGGTGCCGGCTGGGTCGGCTCTGCCACCAAGGAAGCCACCTTGTCTTGTACATCCTCGCTCGGCATCTCCTTGCCGAGAGCCTTTCCGAGCCGCTCTCCGAGTCCGGCCACGGGCCAGGCCAGCACACGCGTGTAGTCGATGCGCATGCCGGCGTCTGCAAGGCTCGGCGGCGCCTTGGTCGGGTCGGCAAAGCGCTGTAGGAAAGCCGAGGTGACCACGGCCGTGTAGACGATAAACTCGCTAGTGTCGTCGTCGTGCGACAAAACATGCAGCGTCAAGTTGTGAAAATCGGACACGGTGGAACTCTTCTCGCCGCGTCGCCGGTGGCTGCTGCTCCACGTAAACGACTGCGACGACGCCGCGTCTAGCTTGGACGACAGGCCGGTGTCGTAAAAGTGCGCCTGGGCCATGGCCAGAAAGACGCCAACCAGGTATGGGTCGTGGTTGAGATTGGCCGGGATCAGCTGCTTGGAGCGCAAGCCCTGCAGGCGCGTCACCGGCGTGTTTCTATAGTCGCCGTTTTGCGGGCCTGGCATGACGCGGAAAAGGTTCTGCCGAATCGACATGAGGTGGGCGCGGTTGATGTAGGCCATGATCGGCCCACTAGGCACGTCCTGGCTGCTCTGCAGGCTGGTCTGGCCGCTGCCAGCGCCGCTCATGCCAAAAGACGAGAGGGCGCGCGTCACGGCCGAGTCAAACGACAGGAATCCGGTCTCTGCATAGGCGGCTTTCCAGACAATGGGAATGCGCACAGCGCCGCGGAAGACGCGGTCGCCAAAGTGCAGGTCTAGCTCGGCCACGCTGCTCGGACGTGACAACGAGAGCGGAAACAGGGACGAAATAATGCTCTTGACGGCACGCGTTTTGCAAAATGGGCGCATGTCATCGGCTGCCAAAAGGGTCGTCAGGTCATAGCTGAGTGCCGCCTGGGCATCCGCGGACTGAGACAGCACACGGGCCTGCCGAGAGCGGCTGCGTGCCACCGGAACAGGTGCCGTGATAGGCTCCTTTGCTGTAAACTGGACGCCCAGCAGGCGTGGATGGATGTCGGTCCAAAGAATGGGCAAAACAAAGAGCGAAGCGCCGCAGTTGTCGCGCATGAGGCTGTAGAGTGATTCGCGGTCGGGGCGAATGGCTTGCGTCCGACGGCGGACTCGGCGTTGAGACGTGATGCTGATTTTGGGTAGACGTCTGTTATCCTCCGTGCTGCCTGGCACAATAGCAGCAGAATTGTGGTGTGCCATGGTCGCTGTCATGGGCGAAATAAGAGAAACCAAGGGAAAAGGCGAGGCTCTAGAGTAGATTAGCATTCCTTCTTTCCAAGGTGGATGTTGACCGCTAGAAAGTGACCGCCGTCAATACATACTATATGTCGAAGAAATTAAAATGATATCAACAAGCAAATCGTCTCCGAGTTGACAGCGCCTTGTTGGTGCCCGAAACGGTGTGCTTGAAGAGGTAGAAATAGCACAAGTCGCGGTGACAAGGTGAAGAGGGATGCCCTGACACTGGCAGCGAGAGGCAGTGACAGGCGTGCAAGGTGAAAACGGTTGGGATCGGCGGTGTGACACGGCGTAAGACAAGGACTAGACAGAGGCAAATGGACAGCACATCAGGCAGAAGAAGGGAAAAAGAGGCAATTTCGGCTTGTTGGAGAAAGTATCGCCCACCAACCGCGTGTGGGCGTTTCGCGAAGGCACGTGACTAGATGCGCGTCACTAAAATGGGGGTCTGAGTCATCAAAGCGGATAGTGCTGCCTGACCGTCGAGGCCATAGCAGCACGTGCACAGTGGGGCGCCATTGGCTGGCTGCCCCTCTGCAACGGAAGCATCGAATTAGCACCGTTGCTTGTTGTCAGAGCTTCATCGCGAACCGGCATCTTTTCCTGTTTGCCCATCGTTTCCGACATTTGTCCCAGTGTCGCCAGAATGCCGGTACGCAACGTCTCCCTACAAGGCCTTTGGCCAGCGGCTCGAGATTTCTCTCCATTTCAGGGGAAAGCTTGAAAAGAACAAACTGACCAAACCAATAGGCCTACAATTCCGTCTTCAACAATGACCCGTCGGTCGAGCAGGGCCGCACCATTTGCGGCATCCCCATGCTGCCGCTGCGCACCAAAACCCGCGGGCCAGCCTACACTCTGCCGCTTCCATCGCCGCCTCTGCCGGCGCACGAGTCGCCCGATCCGGACAGCGAGAGCTACGACATTCTCGATGAGGTGCTGGCACTGTTCCGGGCCAATACTTTTTTCCGCAACTTTGAGCTCCAGGGCCCGGCAGACCGTCTGCTCGTGTACAGCATCTGGTTTGTCAGCGACTGCCTGACCAAGATCAAGCCCACGGCCAGCGTGCGCGAAGCTACTAAGGATGTGACCAACTTGGCCCTCGAGACCAACTTTGCCATTCCGGGGGATCCGGGCTGGCCATTGAACCAGGTGCGTGAGGAGGGAAGTGCGAGGAGACCACTCGGCTGACCAACAGATGTTTGAACCGCCGCGCGACCGACAAGAATCCGAGCTCTTGCGGCAGTACCTGTCGCAGGTCCGGCAGGAGCTGGCACAACGCCTTTTGGCACGCGTATACGAGGGCAGTGAGGACGGCAAGCCGAGCAAGTGGTGGCTGAGCTTTACAAAGCGCAAGTTTATGGGCAAAGGTCTGTAGCTGACCGGGGGGCAGACACTTTGCAATGCATATTATTTTTTTCTTTTTTTCTTTTTCATTACTTTTTCCCATCTATACGAGACATGTCCACAGATCAGTCTAGAAACAAAAATCTCTCATGTTCCGGCTTCCCGTCCCATGTTTTTCTATCGGAACCTGTCGCTTCTACTGCCCAGCCTCGGCGCCGGTTTTGCGCCGCTTGAATTTACCGCGCGCCGTGACGCGGCCCTCGGCCGGCCGAGACTTCCAGCCGGTCAGCACGTAGCCCTCGGAGCCGCCACGCGCCGTCATCAGTGGGTGTGTCCGCCCCGGCAGGACCTGCCACTTGCGCGCTCGGCTTGTCTGCACCGACACGTTTAGCAGCATCATGGGGTTCAGCGGAAACGCCTCGGTGCCGGGCCACTGCTCGAGCTCAGCAGCCGAGCGCCCGCGCCAGTCGGCATCGGTGTCGGGAGGACCGCCGGGCGCCAGCCAAGCCGTGCGTCGGCCGATGCTGAAACAGTCGGCGAGTGCCACGAGCGGCTCGAGCGTCGGCGAGTAGACGGCGACGGGTGCACCGCCGGCCAGCAGCGGCAGCGTGTGGCGCAGCACCGAGACCAGGTCCATGGACGTAGCCAGGACCAGGCCGGCGAACCCGCCACGCCGCGTCGTGTCGACAATGTAGTGCATGCGAGCCCAACGGCGGCGTTTGCGGTGGTAGTTTCCACGGCGTGCGGGCTTCCAACCAGCCACGACCTCGGGCGGCTGATCCGGCGGGGGTTGTGTGTAGGTGCTGTCGCTCGCGGGCTCCAGCAGCTGCAGCCACGACAGGCTGAGCAGGTGCTGGACCAGGGGGTGATGCGGCGGCGGATTCGGGTCTGCGTGGTCGAAGCCAAAGTACTTGAGATAGGCTAGGTTCGGCTGCGTGTTGGCGTGCACCAAGGTAATGGTGTTGGTCTTTGCATAGGTCGTCTTGAAGTCGTCTTCGGGGTAGCGATGCTTGATGTGAGGCCGCCTCTCTAGTGACTGTGCGCTGTTGCCGTTCGGAGGGGGGGCCAATGCGGAAATGGCTTGCCGTGGTAGGGATGGCGACTGTGGTTGTGACTGTGGTAATGATGTTGCTGATGATGCTGATGCTGCTTCTGTTTCTGATGCTGTTGCTGATGCTGTTGCTGTTGCCATATCTGCTGTTGTTGTTGCTGCTTCTGCTGCTGCTGCTGCTGATGATGACGGACCTGTCGAACCGGTCTGTGATGGCTCGCCGTCATCCTGGGATGCCGACTTCCGCAGCGCCAGGCCCTGGCTCGTCTCCTCGTCTTCGCTCGGCGGAACCAGCACGCCCATGCGCTCGGCCATGGCCGCCACAAGCAGCCCGCCCGTGTCGTCCACGACGAGCCAGCGGCCCGGCAAGTCTTGTGGCGGCTCTGGAAACGGCGGCAGCCCCTCGGCCTCGGCGTCTCCGTCGGGCTGTTCCGTCCCGTTTCCCTCGGACTCGTGGTCGTCCGCTCTGCCATAGTGCACATTGGCCCAGCAGCCGAGCAGGCCGAGCATCTCGTCGCGCAAGTCCATGATTTTGGGCCCGACCTCCTTGTCCTCGAGCAGCCAGTTGCCCAGCGACGGCACGTCCAGCGGCAGCACCGAGAAGCGCCGAATGTACTTGCGCGTCTTGAGCAGCTTGTACTTGGCCAGGGAAAACGTTGTTTTTTGGTCAAGCGCCCCGTGCGAGAGCATGAGCTTGGCAATCAGGTCCTTGCCCGCATCCGTGCCCTCGCGCTTGAGCTCTTCAATCTCGCGCGTCGTCAACGTCTGTCGCGCGCTCGCGTCAATGGCGTCGCGGTTCGACCGCGCAATCACCGCCTGGCTCTCCTCGTCAATCAGCGTATACTCAAAGGCCGGCGGCGCCGCATCCGACACCCCGCCCGCCTCGCCTGCCGTCTCGGCCTCGTCCAGCGGTGTGCCGCTGCCGCTCTCCAGTCGGCTCGACGAGGTCGCCGCCGCTTCTTCCGCAAATACATCGGCATACATTTCCGACGGAGGGACCACGCGCAGTCGGCAGAAATCTTCGCCCGGAAGCTTGTCCTGCAGCTCGTACGTCAAGTGGTACGGCCGGTGTAGCAGCAGGTTGCTCGGAAAGGAGCCATATTTGCCCAACGAAATGGTACTTTTCTTGTCAGATCTTTGGTTTTCCCGTTTCCTTGCTCCTTCTCACTCACGTATTCGGCGCAATTCGCAGAAAGCGTACAGATTCCGACGGCAACTTCAGGCCGATCCATGCATACGGCTGTATGACCGAAGACATGGCGGCGGCGAAGAAATGCGGGATAATGGGCGCTGCAAAAGCAAAGCGTGGAAATGACGGGCAAAGAAACGCAAAAAAGTTTTTGATAAGCGCGATAGGCTTTATCGCGAGGCTATCCTAGTGATAAGCCTACAAACTAAGAATGAGCGTATAAAATACAATACAATACACTACGATACAATAAGCCTACTAAGCACCACGGACCATTTTGCAACGGTCCTGTTTTTAATTGTTTTCTTTCGTGCTGAAGCATTGAGCTCTCATTTTTATCATCGTCTGCGAAACCAACGTGCTAAAGCATCAAGCTCTCATTTTTATTAACACCGCTGCGAAACACGCTGTTCGTCACTTCAATCAGGTATATGTAATGGCAGTAGAAAGAATAACATTTTGATTATAGGACTTTCAGCCCTGAAAACCATCATAATAGTCAGCAAACTTTTCCTATCCTCCCCTCCGATCCCGCTGCATGACCTTGATCGAAACGGACAGTGAAGCTGCAGACACTACGCTATGTGTAACGAAAGCAAGACGTAAAAGTAAACAGGAAGGAAATAAAGCAAAAGGCATGAGGCAAAAAATGAGCAGACGATACACGTTAAAGCAAAAGGCGAGGCAAGAAGATGAGCAGAGACGATACACGCGATACGCAAAAGGAGCAATAAAGCGAAAAACAGAAATCAAGCGCAAAACAGAAATCAAGCGCAAAACAGAAATCAAGCGAAAACAGAGCAAATCAAAACAGAAAAAAAAAGACCCGAGAGAACCAAAGGCTCTGCTCTCGACCAACACACTCTAAAACGGACCCCGGGTCGCCGAGTCAACGATGCGGTTAATCACCGGAATCAGCTGCGACATCATCTTGAGGTTCGGGTCACCCGGCGACACCTTGCTGATGCGCATGTGCGTCTGCTCAAGGCGGCCGCGCAGGTGTGCCAGCACATTGGGCGTGATGCCGCGAGTTTGCTCGTCCTAAGAGTTGGTTAGTAAACGGCGAAAAGTGATTGCAAGACTAACAACGTACCAGCTGTCCTGTCACCTGGTACAGGTTCAAGAGTACCACCTCCAGCCAGTTTAGCTTCTGCGCCAGCAGCGGCCCTTCCATGTCCTGCATCACCGTAGTGCCCACCGACAGCAACACCAGTGGCTGTAGGTCATGCGTGATCTCGGGCGGGTAGTTGATAATGACGCGCTGGAAGAGCTCTTGTTCCTTGCCGTTGCTCTGCAGCCAGTGCATCATGGCCTCGTCGTATTTGCCGTTGCGCATCAGGTTGTCCAAGTGCGCCGCCAGCTGATCTGTGTCTGCGCGGTCGCGCTCCTCGGCTGACTTTGACCCGTACATGAGGTGCTGCTGCTGCTGCTGCTGCTGCTGTTGTTGTTGTTGTTGTTGCTGCTGCTGCTGCTGGAGTTGCTGTTGCTGTAGTTGCTGTTGCTGCAGTTGCTGCTGCTGGAGTTGCACCTGCTGCTGGTGCGCCTGCGCTTGCTGCTGCTGCTGTTGCGCCTGTTGCTGCTGGTGGAGTTGATGCTGCTGCACCTGTGTCGGCATCTGGCTAGAGTTGGAGTGCTGCGACGGCGAGGTAGCTGCGCCGTGCTGGTTCGACACCATGCGGCTCACAGAGCTGTGGTAGGCCGGGGCACCGCTGTTGTCGTAGGACCGGAGGTGTACGGGCGGCTGCTGCTGCTGCAGCTGCAGCTGTTGCGGCTGAGACTGAGGCTGGGGCTGATGATGCGGCTGATGCTGGTGCTGTGTCAACGACAGCGACTGCGGCTGCTGTTGCGGCGGCGGCGGCGGCTGTTGAACCAGAGCGGACGCAGCCTGGGCAGCCGCCGTATAGGACTGGTGCGGCAGCGGTGGCGGCAACGCGACCGGAAGCTGGTTGACCTGTGCCTGCAACTTCAGCAGCTGGCTCTGGTACTGGGCCTGGAACGAGGCCATGGTGGACACGGTGTCGAGCAGGCGCTGCAAATCGGCCGACAGTGCGTCAATTTTGCTGTTCTGCTGCTGGTTCAGGCGCTCCAGCTCGGCCGCCTGCCGCGCCGTGTGGTCGGCTAGGCACTGCTGCACGCTTTGCGAAACAGACTCGGCCGCCCGCGACGATATGGCGGTGACGGCGGGGAGGACCTGCTCGGTGACGAGGTCGTCGAGACGGCGGTCGACCTGGTTGCCCACCTGGTTGCCGACAGACTTGGCCACCTTGTCGGTGAGAGCGCGTGTCACCTCGGGGCTGCGCAGGCCCGCGCTGACGTGCTCGGGAAGGGCCTTTTGCAGCTCGCGCTGCAGCACGCTGCCAACTTGGTTGTGGATGATGCCCTCGAGACGCGCCGTAATGGTACGCGTCACGTCATCGCGCATCGCCGGCAGCACCGTGTTGTCAAACTCCTCGCGGATAATCTTGCCCAGCACCATTTGCGTGTTGCTGTTGAGCACGCTCGACACCAGGTCCAGCAGCTTGCGCTGCTTTTGCTCAAAGTCGGCGTCGCGCACCCGGAACTGGTCATCCATAATCTTCTTGACGTCGTCAAAGGCCACGTGCACCGACGACGAAACCCGCTCGCAAATCCGCGCTTCCATTGTGTTGATGCGCGTGTCAATGGCCTCTTGCGATACGCCGCCGTTGCCAGAGGACGCGGCCTTGAAACCAGCCGAGGCCGGCGTCGAGCGTGTGCCGTCGGGTGTCTTTCCAGCGCGCGAATTGCCGTTGCCACCACCACCGCCAGTTGCGATGCCGCTACCGGCCAAAGACTCCCGATCAAAGTTGATGCCTACAGCCGAAGCGTTGCCACCATCTGCGGCCCCGCCGCCTCCGTTAGCCACGCTGCCCTTCTTCTTGCGGCTCTTCTTCTCAGGGCGTTCGCCCCCTCGGCTGTTTGTGCCCGCCATACTGCCATTGTCGTCGTCGTTCTTGGCGACATCGACTACCTTGCCGTTCGACGCACTCTGCACACCACCACCACCACCGGGCTGGTGTTGGAACAGCTCCTTGGCGGCACTGCGTGAAGCAATGATACGCGGTGCCTGTTGCTGCTGCTGCGGCTGCTGCATATCGTCCTGGGGCGGATCCTGGGCCGTCGCCACTGTCGTATTCATCGGCTGCTGCTGTGGCGGCTGCTGAGGCGGCTGGTACTGTATGCTTCTGAGCTTGCCAATCTTGACTTTGCCCGCCTCCACGGCGTCGACTGGGTGGAGGACCTTGTTGTCTTTGCTCCAGCCAAGCTCCGACTGGTGCACAAATATGCAGCGAACACCCTTGGAGTGCATGGCGTAGAGCTCGAACAAGGATGGATTTTCGCCGTCCGTGTTGGCGGCTGGGTTCTGCAAGATGTCGAGGCTGCGCAGGTCGCCGCGGCTGCTAAAGGAGTACTCGCGCAGGCCACTGATAACGGCCGTTGACTCGGGCGGCGGGATGGACGGGTCCTGCACCGTCAGGCGCTGAATGTACTCGACCTGCGACAGGCTCTTGAGCGCGTACTTGGGCGCCGACAAGTGCAGGAAATAGACCGAGTTGCGCGTAGGGTGGCCTACGACAATCATGCCGGTTGGCGGGTGATACATGACGCTGCACACGGCGTCCGACTCCTTGCTATGCGGCAGGTTGAACTCTTGCACGGGCTTGCCCAGGGCCAGATCCCACAGCTGTAGCGTGTGGTTCTGCTTCATGCCGACAATCATGTAGCGCAGCGCGCAGCGCTTCTGGTACGGCCGCATCTTATCCAGCAGTAGCACAGACGTCGGCCAAGCTTTTTCACCCTCGGGCGTCGTCGTCAGCGTCATAAGCGGCTCGCGCACCTCGAGCGCGACCTGGGCCGGCATGGGGTTGCGAGGGTCCGACGCGTCGCTGGCGGCAGTGAGCTCACGAACGTCCCAGAATTTGACTCTGCCCGACTTATCGAGGGACACCACGACGGTGTCGTCCTGGCTGAACGTGAAGTCTTTGCCGGCCTTGCCGGTGTTGATCTTGAGCGAGCACTGGCGCGCCAGCCGCTCGGTATCGACGATGCGTTCGTGGCCGGGCCGGAACAGGCCGTGCTGCAGAATGTAGTTGGGCCAGACAATGTTGATGGCCTTGCCACGGCCAACGGCAAAGTACTCGGGGTGGCTCGTCGACGTGCGTGCCCGCGTCTTGAGCACTCCGCCGGGCGTGTCGCCGTCCTGGGCCACAATGGGCGGCAGCGCGAAGCCGTAGGGTTCGGGGTGCGCGTAGTCGAGGAGGTCCTTGTCGCCGTCGCGGATCTTAACCCAATAGACTGTGCCGCTGATGCCGGTGCCGACAATGGCGTCCTGCGGCGGCACGCCCTGCTCGCTGCTGCTGTTGTTGAAGGACATGGAAATGTTAAAGATGCGGTCCTTTGTGTCGGTAAAGAGCTTGGCCTCCTTGCCGTCCGACTGCCGGATCACGCGCATGCCGCCCGCCTTGGACATGCCGTAGGCCATGTAGTTCTCCGACGCCGCCACCAGGTTACGATCGATCTGGTCAAAGTCCTTTTTAAGCCGGGCAATGTCCAGGATGGACTCGTCTCCAAACGACGGCCGCTCGTCCTTGTCGTCGTCCTGGACATCAATCGAGATCCACGGTCTCATTGGGAAGTTGTAAACCTTGACCGGCACCGCCGCGTCTTCCACCACAATGATTTCCTCCGCGTCTGCGTCCGCGTCCGCGTTCTCCCAATTGTCGACGACGGCCGCGCTATGGCCATGGGCGTCTTGCGCGCTGGCTCCCGCACTCTCATTCTCCCCCGCCTCGCCGCCTGCGTTGAGCGTCTCCGTCGGTGAGCCGTCTTCGGACGAGTTGGGGCTCTGCTCTCTCTCGTGCTGCTGCTGCTGATGCTCTTTCGAGGCCACAGCAACAGTACCATCCGCCCGGCCCATGTCCTCGTGGTCAGCGCCATGCCCCTTCTCCTTGGGCAATCCCTCGTCGGCGCCGGCAGAATTGTGTTGTATTGCTACTGTTACCGTCTCTGACCCGCCGGCGTCGACCGCTTCGGCCACACCGTGAGCCGCGGTCAAGTCGAGGACGGTAGCTTCATGGACTGTCACGTCGACGTCATTGTCATTGTCCGCGTCGCCATCCACGTCGGTATGCGCCAGCTCATCGTGCGTCATGTTGCTCCGACCCCCCCGGTCCTGGAGCAGATACGGCAGGGACACTGACGCTGGCGACGCAACCTGCCCCTCCGCCGCGGCCGACTTGGCCTTGACCTGCTCGGCACCGCTCGGCACCGGGCCGGTCTCGCTGGCGGTCTCCTTGGCAGGCTTTTTCAAGATCTGCATAAGACCGTTTGCGTGGTGCCGGCCAGGAGAAGACGTCGTCTTGGAGGCCAACGCTACCACAGCCTCTGGCGTCGAACCCGACTTGGGCGCCTGGTTGTGTGGCGACGGGGAAGTGCCCAGGTCCTCGAAAGGGTTGTGGTGGTTGAACAGCGGTATCTTGGCAGACCCGGGCAGCGATCCAGGAGCCGATCCGGACGTGATGCCGGGGCCGTCCGGGTGCGGGCTAATGTGCTCATAGTCAAACGAACTTGTCGGCATGCTGGACACGGTCGCCACCATGGCCTTGGAAGCGACGTCGGACGTATCATCATAAAAGTCAGCTGTCGGTACATTGGATGGCGGCGTCATGCTGAGGGCTTTGAACGACTCGGCCGAGTAGGAGGCCGTGTTGTTGTTGTTATTGATGCTGTTGTTGATGCTATTGTTGATGCTGCCGCCGCTATTCTGAGCCGGTTTGGGCCGGTTCAGCAGGTTCAACAGCAGCTGCTGGGTGTCGTTGGACTGGGATGTCGACACCCACGAGCCGGGGGGGGGAGCCGAGGCGGGCGACTCCGGCTTCGGCGTGTCCTCCTTGTGCGTACCATGCATAAGGGCCGCCAAGAGGCCAGTCGGGTCGGAGTGGGCAGGGGCCGGCGCGTGGATCATGCTGGGCGCCGAAGTGACGGCCGTGTGCTGAATCTCGGACGTCTCCGAGGGACTGTGCGACGCCGGGTAGGCGGTCTGGGAGAGACCCGAGGGGCCGGTCGTATGGCCGCCGAGACTGCCGTGGCTGCCGTGGCTGCTGTTGTGGCTGCTGAACTTGAGCAGTTTCAGGAGATGGGCGCTGGTGCCGTGGTCGGCGTTCGGCCGGCCGGAGCCAATGGAGCCGAGAAGAGCCGGGGGAAAGGCCGCGTTTGGAAACCCGCCGGCTGTCGGCGGCGTCGGTGCCGAAGGCATGTGCGAGCCCATGTTGGAAATGGGCAAGTGGGCAGTGGCCGAGTGCACGTACGGCGGCTCCGGCACGCCGGCCGAGGAGGCTTCTGGAGCCGAATAGTACTGATGCGTTGGCTGCTGGAAAGACGAAAAAGGCGCAAGCACGTCGTACGAAGCCGAAGCATTTGTGCCGCTGCCGTCGTGGTGCGACTTGTTGCGGAGCTGAGCCAATAGCGACTCGACGCCCGAACTGGCCTCTTTGGGCTTCTGGTCGTTGCCGTCGGCCGACATAATGATGACCTCTCGACTTTTCAGAGACAAGAAAAAGAAGCGTTTGCAAAAAACGTTGGGTATAAACAGACGCAAACGGGCACAAAAAACAAGAGGAACCTGCTACAGCGTACCAAAAGGTACGGATGCTGCCCGTCAAACTCGTCTCAAAATAAATAACAAGTCGGCTAGAGCAATACAAGAAACGAATAAGAAGAAGATGAAATAAAACAAGAATGATGAAAAAACGGGGAAAAAGCACCGGCGTAAAATCCCGAGCTGTCGCGTATATGTCCGTTTGACGCAGAAATAATGCAGGCCCAAATCTTTGATGCGCAGATGGCAGAAAAAAAGGGGACAGAAAAGAGAAGAAGCAACAGGAGGGGAAAAATGCTGCGGAAGAGCGGTGATGTGATGTTGGGAAGCGGAGGTTGGGCTTCGCTCCAGCATGAGCTCCAATGTGATTTGTTGTCAAAAAGTTTTGCCAGCCCATAAAACAGTTAGGCTGGGAAAATTGTGCTGGCGGCTGCTGGTTGGGCAGTTATCGGGGCCCGCATGAGCTGGCAGGACCACAGTAATCTTTTGTTTGCACGGCTCGCGCAACAGTCGCGCGTGCCTATTCCATAACGAGATTACTAAGCAAATACTATCCCGACTGCCTGGAAACAGCAACTTTGAATTGAGCGTCTTTCGCGATTATGTGTCTGCTTTAGCCTTGCGTAGACGTTATCGTTGCCTGAGAGGACATACCTGCAGTCCAAGGCCCACAAGGAAGTGGTATTTCGAATCCGAAAGAAAGGTTTATATTACGCACGGGTCGTCTGTTTACTCGCACGGTGCGGAATGTCCCGATTATGTAACCGTCACGATATCGATTTCGCCTGCTGCTGTTGGCTTCTTTTCTAGACAGATGGGCGGAAAGTGAAGGCCGACAAAAGTCCCGCACATCACTTGGACTGACGTCTGAACCGCATATCGACGGCTCAAGTGTCGCGAATATAAAGCTACTCTCTCTGCCATAGAGTTTCGGCGCAAAGCCGCGACTGCCTGCGGGCCGCTCAATCGACATCATGTTTTGCTTACGGAGGTTAGTCTTTCTTCGGGGGGGGGGGGGGGACGTACGGTGTCTTGATCAATTTCAATGTCTAGGAAGACGAAAGCAGTGCTGATACCCCTTTGCGCAGTTGGCTCCCGATGCTGTTTATCCCCACCAACGCCTCGCCGACCTTTATCTTCCTCTTCTTTGTCTGCACCTATTTTCTCAACCGGCCATGCGTCTACTGCTCGTTCCTACTCCTCATACTCTTCCTCACGAGCTGTCACTGGTCCGACCGCTGTTTCTTCGACTTTGGCAGCAACTGGTTTGAGCCGCGCGGTTCACCACATCAGGCGCTGTCCGACAGCAATCAAAGCAGTGCGACAACAGCTCAGTTCGTGGGTGACATGATCAACTCGACTGTGTCAGCCTTGGCCGGCGCCGCTTCGGAGCAGCTGCTGCTTGCACGCGCCGAGTGGACCGGCATCGGCATGGAATGGCTGCGCAGCCTGCTTGGCCGGCGGGAGTGGCGCATAGATTGCATGGATGTGAATATACGGCTATGAAGACATAAAAACAGGTAAATGTGGGATTACAGCAGCCACGAGTTTCGTCTTTTTTTGCTTTTACACTCCCCGTTGGCCAGCTTGAAGGCCGAAAGGGGAACCCGTGTCTCTGTTTCCTTTGGTTACTTCAGCCTTCTGCATTGACCTGGCGTTGGCTCTTTTGCCACAGCCGCATGGAACAGAGGTGTGGACAAAATGGGCATATCATGACGATGGCGTCAAGGCAAATCACGAGCCACAGCACATACATAGTAATGGCTATGTATGGAATAATGACGCGCATTCTGCGTTAGAGGCAAATATGAAAAACTACACTAATGTACAACGGGCGTGCTGCGTTTCGAGCTTATTGAGCGATGCAAGATTGGAGCTGATAGTCGACGTCTGGTGACTTGCCAACAAAACAGTCGATGCCAAGACCAAAAATTATAGCCGATCCAATTCTGGGTTATTAAGCACACGACGGCCCATGGTGTTGCTGGAAGTGTTCTAGACCCTATGCAATTATCGCCTGAGTTGTCCAAGATTTACCTGCCGTCTTCCAAGATTTCCCAGCCCCCACAACTCTCTTGGTCATGGGCGAAATAGGGGCTGCGGGGCGCTCTCGAGGGGCACAAAGCGATGGAGAAGAACAGTGGCACTACGAGGACACTATTTTGTAGAAAGGGGCCGAAACGGACAGGATTAAATTCAATAGTCTAGAGTCTTCGAAACAACCGTCTAGGGTGATGGATGTGAGTAGTGTAGTGTACACTATTAATAGTTTGGGAGTACACTACGAGTGATGATGGAAGCCCTAACCTCGATGGCACGAACCTTTCTTCATCCTCGACGTCGACGTCGCACTATTGTCAAGGCCCGAGTCACCGGTAGAGTCGGCGAGCTGCCGGTGCTGCATAGTGTAATGTAGTAGTGTGCCCATGGAGTCCACTGTACTCCCCTATGACGTTAGCGGAAGCCACAAGAAACGCGGCGGCGATGGCGGACCGTTGGCGTTTCCTTCATTGTTTCTTGCGTTGCGCTATGAGGGGTTTTCAGGGGCTGCTTTGCAAGCGCACAGTGCCAGGTACACTTTTGATGTGACAAGAGTACGGATTAACATACACTATTGCACTGGAGTATGGCGGGATACACAGTCTGCACATAAAGTACCGTAGGGCTCTTCTTTGTCGCCGTGGCGTGCCAATTTCCGCTAACCCCTGTAGAACTCTCCGCGATTCTAAGATTAGATGTCCTGCACGCGCTGGAGACCCCCGAAAAGCAAGGGCTACCAGGGCGGCACAGGGGTGGCAAGAGCAATGGCCCTTATGACGACATTGGAATGGGGGTACCCTACCAAGAGCAATACGCTACCGCTGCGCTACAACGCATTGCATAAAATGCCCGTTGCCCTAACTGGCTAGGAGAAGAAGACGTCCGCGTTTCGTCCGGGCCTGCTGTGAATGACAGGACCATAAAATAGTGTACAGTGGCCAAAACGTTTGCTGTGCCCTCCGCAAAAAAACTCTCGCCGTGCAACCCCAACGTTGCCGATCCTTCTATTATTCCCTCTCCTGCCCGTTGCGCCTCACCATCCTTTCTGCCTTTCGTGTTCTTGCTTTTCAGCCTCCCCCCCTCCTTCCTTTGTCTTCATCTGTCGACTCTCGTGCTAGACCGTTACCGCCTCTCTTTCCTGCAACGTGACGCCAACGTGGCTACATTTGGTTCACTTTGGCTGCAACTTGCTGCAGTGGGCTGCATCTTGCTGCATTCGACTGCATTGGTCATCTCGGCCTGAGTTCCGTTCCGGATGCTTGTCGCCTTCACCTTGCCTTCGGTGTGCGAGTCGTGGCAAACTTGGGCCTTTTCTTATTTAACTCACGGCATCCTGGCCAAATTGCCGGGCTTAATCTACTGAGTTACTGAGCTCGTTTTTTTCTTTTTTGATTGGCTTCCATTCTCGACGCTGTCACCCATTTTCTGTCCCATTCACATTTCATCCTCATATTCACCTCAGTGTCCTCTTCTCTTTCTTCCCTCTTCCATTTTTGCCCTCTATTACGTCACCAGTTAATACCATATTCTCCCTCCTCGGCTGCGAAGATGGCGAGCTGTTAAACTCGCCCCTCCGGATAATGTCTAGCGATTAACTTCGCCTCCACGTCACAGTAATAGTCTATCTGCCTCTTTGCAATGCACTCCGAAACAAGAACGGCTGACCGCGCCGTCCAGATCACCATGAAAACCGCTGGCTCGGCTCCCCCACCACCCATGACTGGCTACGTCTTCCGCAGTACCATGGCCGGCACCCCTCTCCCTTCGCCCAAAGTCATGACCCCTCAGCCTTATCAAGCGAAGCTTTCACCGGCCATCGTACCGCGTTCACCGTCAACGGCCACTACTATGGCTGCTATTTCTGCCGTCACGGTCAGCTCTCATCAAGAGAACCGATCTGCCAGTCCCAGTTATTTTGGCCTTGTTGACACTTCTTCCGACCCCCGTGACCCGACTGGCCTTACTCGAGACAACTGGGGCCCCCCCACATCTTCCGTAAAGTCATTTGGTGCCTTGCTGCCCAGCAAGCCCCTTACAAATTCCCACGACACGGCTACACCCACCAACAACACCACGTCTTCGACTTTTGACGCCTTCCGCCGACAAGCTGATGCTGCAGTGCAGATGGCGGCATCGGGAATTTCTTGGCGTCCTGACCGGGATTCTCCCGGTTTAAAGAGCCCGGATGCTGAAACCGGTCACGGCCACGGCCACGGATACGGACATAGTTTTAGCCACAGCTTCCACGACGCTGCCGACAACGCCTTTCCCGACTTCAAGCGTCTTTCGAGTGGTCCAATCGATCCGATGGCTCACTCCAATGTTATCAGGTATAATTCCGTGGTTCGATTCATGTCGGCAGCGGCAACCGCAGCGACAGTGGGAGGAACGTCGTCGACGTCGTCATCCCCATCAGTCCCGTCCTTGTCCGAACCCAAGCCACTTCGCATGCGACCACCGCCTGCATTGTCTGGACATGCAGTGTCTTCCATGGCCACGACCGGCGCTCGACCTGATACCATTGATCCGGCCGAACTGAAGGACATTTTGGAGGCTGGCACACCGGAAAAACCGCCATCCTTACTGCTTATTGATCTGCGCGCAGCTGCATACTATACTTCGTCGCGCATCCATGGTGCCTTAAACTTGTGCATCCCGACAACGCTGCTCAAGCGCCCGACATTCAACCTGCAGAAACTACAGCAGACCTTCCAGACAGAGGAACAAAAAGCGACTTTCTCAGCCTGGCGCGAGGCTCAGTACGTTGTCGTATACGATTCCGATACCTATGAGAAACGGGACGCTATGACGGCTGTGCCAATGTTACGCAAATTCACCAGTGAGGGTTACAGCGGGCGTGCCTGTATCTTGCGCGGTGGGTTTAAAGCTTTCGAGGCCGCCTTTCCTAGCCTGGTGGACCGGCAAAAGCCCTTGCTGGCTCCGGCAGGTTCAGCCGCGTCTCTGTCTCTCAAGCCTGGCGTCGGCGCCATTCACCCAGCGCCTTTGGCTGTGGCGCCCATTATTGGTGGCGTCGTGCTACCGGCTGCTGGTGCCCAACCTAGTCCATTTTTCGCCAACATCCGTCAGAACATGGACCTGGCCGACGGCGTAGGCCGGCTCGATATTGTCCGACCAGCGGGCTTGGACGAGCGCATTTTGCCATCTTGGTTGCGCCAGTCCACCAGGCCAGAAGACCAGGGCCATCAAGTCTCCAAGAAGTTTTTGCAGATTGAGCTGAATGAACAGGAGCGCATGAAAATTGCCTACGCACACTTCAACGGTCCAACCTGCGACGGGAAAGGCAATAGCAACGGAAACGGAAACGGTGACGTTGATCAGTCCAAACAGATCTGCCTCTCCGGCATTGAGAAGGGTGTCAAGAATCGCTACAAGGACATTCTGCCATTTGACCATGCCCGTGTGCGTCTACAGGGACGGCCGGAGGGCGTTTGTGATTATGTCAATGCAAGCCATATTCAGGCTACGCGCAGCCACAAGCGTTACATTGCCAGCCAGGGGCCGCTGCCGGCGACGTTTGAGGTAAGTGGTGGCAATGGACCTCGAGCGGTAGATGTCCCACGATGGATGGCAAACTGACATATCGTCGATTAGGATTTCTGGACCATGGTATGGGACCAGGACGTCCGTGTTGTTGTAAACCTGACGGCTGAGAACGAGGGTGGCCAACTGAAATGCCACCCGTACTGGACCGAACGGGAATACGGGATTATTCAACTGCGGCTCCTCAGCGAGAAGAAAGTGTCCTTGGATGGCAACAGACATGACCCCCGCGGCGGAGACAGCAGCACTGGCGCGCCGTTGGGCGTGGCAGCCAGACTCCGTGCCAATACAGTAGCGGCGGTGGGAGCAGTAGGGGGAATGCTTGGATCAACGTCTTCAGCAAACTCTGCTTCTGCTCCCGGCAGCTCCTCTTCACTCCAGTCAGGCGAGAGCTCCTTTGTCATGGTCCGCAAGTTTGCACTGGGGCACACCGGCCACCCTTTTTTGCCCATTCGAGAGATAACGCAGCTTCACTACTCATCTTGGCCTGATTTCGGGGCCCCAGCACAGCCTAGCGAGCTGCTGGCCCTTGTCGAGCTGGCCAATGCTATGCAGCAAGCAGCGGCACCGATCAGCACGACCACTACTTCGGCATCGTCGGCGTCGTCAATGCTTTTAGAAGAGCATAGCGGCGGGCTTTTCGCGCCGTGGAACAACGTTGTTGAGGCCAGCAGCGCACAGCGGCCGATGCTAATTCATTGCTCGGCTGGCTGTGGTCGTACTGGCACGTTTTGCACAGTGGATTCGGTCATTGACATGCTGAAACGGCAGCGGCGCCAGGCTGCGGTCGGTGGATCGGGCCAGGCTCCGGGCGAAACCGTGACAGATAAGGGCGACGTGACTATGAAGGACGTTGGTGCTGTTACGGATACGGCAGCGGAGCCGGTAAAAGCACCACAGGAACCACAAGACGGATTTGATATTTCCTGGCTCGATAACGACACAGTGGATCTGGTTGCGGCCACGGTAGAGGACTTTCGGCGGCAGCGGCTCAGCATGGTTCAGTCGCTGCGGCAGTTTGTCCTCTGCTATGAGACAATCGCCGAATGGGTGGCCCGGGCCGAAGAACAGCAGAGCAACAGTGGCCACGGTCAGCGGCGCGCTAGGAGTGGCAGTTTACAGTTTCCGGCGCAGCGGTAGTATCTACCGGTTGCACTTTTTTCTTGCTTTTCTCTTTTTCTTCGGCGTTTTGGTTCTCTAATATCTGTGTTTTTTCGATTTTCCATCGACTCCAGCTTTTCTCCAGACTCGGGGACCAGTAAAAGTCAAAAGGTACGGCGAAAATGCCATGATCTACATATTCAGACATGGGCTAGGAAGGGCGAAAAGGGCTACTATTACTATTACTTTGGTATGAACGGGCGAGACACGGCGTCACGGAAGAAGGGAGTCACCAAAATGAGGATTTAGCTCTGTCTGGCATGTTCGATGCCTTTTAAAAAGAGCACAAGAGCAAGTTAGCATAGAGAGAGCTACATCTGAATGAATGCTGTTTTATTAACATGAACGCGGCAGTTGAGTCTGCATGGTTTATGCATGTTGCGCAATCATCATCGACCCAAAGTTGATGACAGCTCCGCCTCGTTTAGTTCCTTCTCTAGCTCTCTTTCTGGCATGGGGCGTAAATTGCAGGTATTTGGATGGACCCACTTTAAGCGGCGTGCCATATGTTTTGCCCGCGAAGAAGGAGCTGGTGATCCGGCCCCACTAGCTGATAGTACGAGGTACTAACTAGGCAGGCCTCCGTCCTCTTCATACTAAGTCTCGTCAGATTGCATCTCGATTCCTTGCGTTCTTCCCGCTCTCTGCCTTCTTTTGCATTCCGCTTGTGTCGCGCAGTCTTCTTTGCCGCCTTCTAGTGTAATAGTCTTCGTAATCTGTGTGTTGTTTTACTTTCTTCTTTGCTTGCTTTTCTGCTGCTATAGACCGGGGGTCTTGGCTTCTCTTCCGGCTCATTTGATTTGTTTATTTCCTCTAATCTTATTATTTACTTTTTCTTGTCTTTTCGCCTCTCCTGCTTTTGGGTGTATGCAAAGATTGCTCTTTGGCCCACCCGCAAAGTCTTTACCATACTACGTTTGCCATTTTGACAACCACGGCTTGCCTCTGCACAGCTAATCAACAGGAGACCATGCGGTAGCCGAACAGGCTTTTCCCATGTTGATCCACCCAGGTTGTCGACGAGTCTAGAGCCATACACGCAAACACGCAAACAAACATGAGTCAGTCCGGGGACGCGGCGTCGCTACACAGGCAGGCGTCGGTGGACACAGCGCCGTTATCGCCAACGAGTTCGCGGATACCGAGCCGGTTTGAGTCTATTACGGGTTCCGGCAGCGGCAGCGGCAGTGGAGAGGGCGATGGCGACGGGCTTTCGGAGAGTTTCCAGTCGACGGACACGGTGCGCCGGGTGGAGGGATATGGTAGGTGGCGGAATAGGGTTGATATCTTCCAAGGCCCATCTAACCAGACGAAACGTAGGCTCCATCTCTATGCAATCCACATCTTCCGAACCAGCTGCGTCTGGACAGTTTGATACGACGGCCACCTATACGGACCGACCAGATCGCTCGCTCAAGCTCAAGTCTTCGACTGCGTCCAGCATCGGCACGATGCGGTCGCCAATGCTGGGCCCAGACCGAGACCGAGGGCGGACGCGGCCGCGCAAACCACCGATGCCACGACGGGCGTCGAGCAATGCACAGGCGCCGCACCGAGGCGGGGTTTTCTCCGTAGACGATGCACCGAACGAGATCGAGACCCGACAGCACGTGGCCGAGCGGCCGAGCCTGTATACACAGTCATCGACGCTGCGGCGACGGGGACAGCCGGCCTATCTGCAGTACAACGACATGGATGTGCCCAAAGCGCCACTGACGCCGCGGGCTGATGCAACGGACGCAGCAACGATGACAACGGTTGACAGTACGTCTGGAGGGGACATGATGCTTCCAGACGCAGCAGGGCCTGTCGACTACTTGCCGGGAGACGATGGCGATGAAAACCCAGGCTTGGATATGGGCGACGACAGCGGCGGCAACGACGACGATGACGACGACGGCAATCTCTCGGACGCGGAGAGTTTTACGTTGAAAGACCGGCAGCAGGCCATTAACGAGACGCACCCGTTTGGCATCCGACTATGGAAGCCAGCGCTGTACAAGAAGGACCGCTCGGTGCAAAAGAACGCCGAGGGCGACATCCACTCGACGCCGGGCGGACGCGTCAGCAATTGGCTGCTGTTTTTCAACGTGCTCTGGACGCTCTTGTTTGGCGCATGGCTGGCGCTGCTGACGCTGGCGGGCGCCTTGGTATGTCTGGCGTTTGCCCTCGGGAGCGGGCGTGGACGGGGCGGCAGTTGCCACGAGTACGGCCGTGTGCTCTGGGGTCTGGCCAGCTACCTCTTCTATCCCTTTGGCAAGTTTGTGCGTCTCGAGCAGCAGGAAGGATACTTGGACGAGGACCAGGGCGAGGGCCGCAGCATCAGCGAGTACGAGCAGTGGCAGAACGGCGACCTCGAGTACGGACGTCTCTTTTTCGGGCCGGAGAGCAGTCGGCATGGCCGAGAGGGCCGGGAAGGCCGAGAAGCGACCGAGACAGACAGCCTGTTGGGCAGGCGGAGCGGAGGCAGCCGTGGGGACGACCAAGGTGAAGCTGAAGCGGAGCATCGTCGTTACGAACAAGTCGCCGCCAACCCCCCCGGCTCTGCTGGGTCCTTGTCCTCTTCCTCGGAAGCTCCGCGGACGAAGCGGCGGCTGTTTGGCCGTGGCAAGTGGACCGTCGGCCGGGTCATTTTCTTTCTCTTCTTCTACCTGCTTATTCTGCCGGCACTCTGCGTTGTCTCGGCTGTATGCTGGTTCCTCGTCTTTTGGATTCCCATGGGCCGCGTCATGATGCTGCTTGTCGACCACCTGCGCCGCCACCCTCTGGCGCTGCTGTTCGAGTCCGACATTGCGTCGGCGCGGGCCCCGGCGGCTCCCCAGTCGTCCATCATCGTGTGCACGTACCGTGCCGTCGGGCTCAAGTACTGGAAGTACACGGTGGACGGAACCAACATCTTCCTCATCAACCTCATGGCCGTTGTGATTTTTGTCATTTTCGACTGGCTTGTGCTCGACGGCGTGCTCGAGCTGGACATTGTCGTGACCTCGTCGGCCTTTTTGTTTGTTGCCGGCCTGCTGTCCATCATTCCGCTGGCCTACTTTATCGGACAGGCCGTGGCCTCGATCTCGGCCCAGTCGTCCATGGGCCTGGGCGCAGCCATCAATGCCTTTTTCAGCACCATTGTCGAAGTCTTTCTCTACTGCGTGGCTCTGCGCCAGGGCAAGGCGCAGCTTGTGGAGGGCAGCATCATTGGCAGCATCTTTGCCGGCGTGCTCTTTTTGCCGGGCATATCCATGTGCTTTGGCGCCATTAAGCGCAAGACGCAGCGCTTCAATGCCCGCTCGGCCGGCGTCACGTCGACGATGCTGCTCTTTGCTGTCATTGCTGCCTTTAGCCCGACGCTGTTCTACCAAATCTACGGCACGCACGAGCTCAACTGCTTGGATTGCGTAGGCGGCACCTCGGACTCTCCCTCGTCGATGCGCGACTGTCACCGGTGCTATTTTTCGCAGACGCCGGCCATTGATGACCGCTTCTACCTCGAGGCCGTCCGCCCCTACTGCTACGTGGCCGCAAGCCTGCTGTTTCTGTCGTACGTCATCGGCCTGTGGTTTACGCTGCGCACGCACGCGGCCGTCATCTGGAACACGGAAGTGGAGGAGAAGAAGCACGAAGATCACGGCACAGGAGCAACCGCCCCGGCAGCAGCGGTTTCGACCATGCCGACCGGAGCGTCCCTTCGCCACGGACTTTCTTCTGCACTGGCCGGCGATGCATTGGCAGAGGAGGCTCACCTCCATCATCGCGGAGCCAAGGACGCCACGCTATCGGCGTCTTCACAGTCGACCACGCTCCGGGGCATCAGCGGCGGCACGTTTGCCAGTATGGACACGGCTGTCGTTGACCTGAGCAACAGTGTAGCGACGATTGGCACAGTGGGCGGCACCACTACTAGCAGTTCCGGCCAACATACCGTCCGTCATGCGCGGCCTGGCCCGGCCACGGCGACTCCGACGGCAAGTTATACGGGCGGAAGTACGCGTCAGCCTCGTGCACCAGCAGTCGATTACGAGGAAGGAGATGCTGCTGCTGCCGCTGCCGCTGCTGCCAATGGTGGCCATGGGGGCCACGATGCACCGAATTGGAGCCGTCGCAAGTCGGCCATCATTCTCATGGGCGCCACTGTTTTGTACGCCATCATTGCCGAGATCTTGGTGGACTCTGTCGACTTTGTGCTTGACGGGTTTGCCATTGACGAGAAGTTTCTGGGCATCACTCTGTTTGCACTTGTGCCGAACACGACTGAGTTTTTGGTAGGTCTTTGATGCTTTTGTTTTTTTGTTGTTTTTTTGTTGTTTTTCGTTTCTTTCTTTTTTTCCTTCTTTTTCCTTTCCTTCTTTCCTTTTTTTTCTCTTCGTCTTTTCTTCTTTCCTCTTTTTCCCCTTTTTCTTTTTTTTCTTTCTTTCCTTCTTTCATCTTTTCCTCTTTTTCTTTTTTTTCTTTCTTCTTTTTCCTCTTCGTGCTAATACCCACAGAACGCCATTTCCTTTGCCATGAACGGAAACATTGCCCTGTCCATGGAGATTGGGTCCGCCTACGCCCTGCAGGTGTGTCTGCTGCAGATCCCAGCGCTGGTCTTCTTTTCGGCCACGTATCCCATGTCGTCGAGCGTCGGCGGCGTCCCGGGTTTCGATGCCTCACGCTACACCTTTACGCTACTCTTCCCTCAGTGGGACATGGTGACCGTCATTCTCTGTGTCTTTCTTCTTAGCTACATGTACGGTGAGGGCAAGAGCAACTATTTCAAGGGCAGCATTCTGCTGCTGAGCTACCTCGTTGTCGTTGTCGGCTACTACTTTAGCGGCTACACCACGAACCTCGACGTGCTGAGTTCCGGTGAGAGCCGCTTCGACACGATGGGCGCCGACGGCCAATACATACGCTACGCGGAAACGTTCAAGACCGTGGGAAGGGGGCGGCACGGCTTGGCCTTTTAAAGGGTGAAGCCAGGCTCAGCTTAGAGGCAGTATTTATTCTCTTGGGTTTTAGGACTTTTGCATGTGGAATTTTGTGTATTTTTGTATATTCACGTTTGTCGCATTTCCTCGTCTTTTTGGTTAGGGCAAATTCCTCTTGTTATTAATTCGGGGTGAATGTTGTAATATGATTACCGGAAATGCGCTTCAAAGATGTGACGTTGTGGACCAAAGTGGCAACCGGCCGAGTGGGTCATGTGCAAAGGTTCCAGGGAGAACGCGTCGCTGGGCTTTTGCCTGGCCGGGCCAAGTCGAGTTACGTAAGCGTGTGGGCGGCGGCAGTAAACGTTGCGCTTTGTCGAAGCAACGCTTGCAGCAGCAACAACATGCGACCACTCCCAACCGTTGTCGAATTTGATTCTGCACGCCGATATTTCGCAGTTGACGCTTGAAAAAGGGTTCCTGGACCTTACCCCGTGTTTTTGACGATTGAGACAGCGACGCAAGAATTCTGGCGTGTTTCCGCCCCGGAGCCAACAAAGACGGACATTTTCGCCTTGTTTGCGGCGACGAACCTTTAAAGGCGAGGCTTTGGGTCTCGACAGTCGGCAGCCCATCTGGTCATTGTGTTTTGACTTTTTCCTCGTGTTTCTCCCCATCCCGTCTTTTTCTTCGCCCCCGCCACCATGTCGCTCGACAACTACTACCAAAACAAGATTGAGGCCATGAAGCTCGAGATCCTCAAGGGCCAGGCCGTGCTGCGGCGGCTGGAGGCGCAGCGCAACGACTACAACTCGCGTGTGCGGCTGCTGCGCGAGGAGCTGGGCCTGTTGCAGCAGCCGGGCTCGTACGTGGGCGAGGTCGTCAAGGTGATGAGCACAAAAAAGATTCTGGTCAAGGTGCACCCCGAAGGGAAATACGGTGAGTTTTCCGTCGTCGTCGTCTGCCCTCTTGTGCTCTTGTCTAGTCGTCCGTCGCCGTGTGCCCGCCTTTCTGGCTAACCAGACAGTCGTCGACGTGGCCGATAGCGTCGACATTGCCAAGCTGACCGTGGGCAAGCGCGTGACGCTGCTGTCAGACAGCTACAAGCTGGAAAAGATTTTGCCGTCGTCGGTGGACCCGCTGGTGTCGCTCATGATGGTGGAAAAAGTACCGGACAGCACCTACGACATGATTGGTGGGCTGGACCAACAAATCAAGGAAATCAAGGAGGTCATTGAGCTCGGCTTGAAACACCCCGAGCTCTTTGAGAGCCTGGGCATTGCCCAGCCCAAGGGCGTGCTGCTCTACGGGCCGCCCGGCACGGGCAAGACGCTGCTGGCCCGCGCCGTGGCGCACCACACTGACTGCAAGTTTATCCGCGTGTCGGGCTCGGAGCTCGTGCAAAAGTACATTGGCGAGGGCTCGCGCATGGTGCGCGAGCTCTTTGTCATGGCGCGCGAGCACGCGCCCTCCATCATTTTCATGGACGAAATCGACTCGATTGGCTCGTCGCGCGTCGAGGGAAGCAGCGGCGGCGACTCGGAAGTGCAGCGCACCATGCTCGAGCTGCTCAACCAGCTCGACGGCTTCGAACCCACCAAGAACATCAAGGTCATCATGGCCACCAACCGGCTCGACATTCTCGACCCGGCCCTGCTCCGGCCGGGCCGCATCGACCGCAAAATCGAGTTTCCGCCCCCCAGCGTCGAGGCCCGCGCCGACATTCTGCGCATCCACAGCCGCAAAATGAATCTGACGCGCGGCATCAACCTGACCAAGATTGCCGAAAAAATGAACGGCTGCTCCGGCGCCGAGCTCAAGGGCGTCTGCACTGAGGCCGGCATGTACGCCCTGCGCGAGCGCCGCGTGCACGTCACCCAGGAGGACTTTGAGCTCGCCACCGCCAAAATCCTCAACAAGCACGACGACAAGGAAGGTCCGTTTGTACCATGCCCGTGTCTTTTTATTCTCTTCTCTCTTCTCTGGCCCTTTGCTAACTCGTCTCCGCCGCCCAGTATCGCTCGGCAAACTCTGGAAGTAAACGTCTGCTGTGCTCTTTGGCTTGGCCTCTTACCATGCTCCACGGCTGGGCGGAGTCGTGGTGGAAGAAAACAGAGCGTTTTGCCTCTGTTCCGTGCCTCCAGTACGCGTGTATATATAATATCAGCACTTTTTTTTTCGACTAGAAATTCAACGGCATGATCATACTTGTTCGTTCCTAAACTGCCATGACTAATTAATTATCCAGCGTACATTGTAGGTCGTACTGCCGCGTTGTAGCATTCCATTCCACTTCACGCAACAGCCATCTGCCCTGTGTATTGCTGCATATGTGCCAAAGCTGACATTGACAGACGGTAATTCGAGCAACAGGAAAACACGAGAAATTCAAAGTAAAGACATGAAGAGAAACAGCGAAATAAAGAAGAGAATAAAGATCAGAAATAAAGATCAGAAATAAAGATCAGAGATACAAAAAAAACTTGAAAAAAACAAAATAATCTGAAATTCAGACATAGAACATAAACCCTAAACCCTCTACTTGTTCCGCTCCAATTCCACCATTCCCATTTGCACCACCAGGTCATTGTCATCAGAGCGTGTTGACGAGACATGCGGCGGAGGCTCGAGCAGCGGCAGTCTGTAGACGTACTCGATTTCACGCAGCAGAGCCGAGGCGGCCAACAGAAAGAAGGAGCTCAGCTCGTCCTCGCTGCCGCGGCCCCGCAACGACGCCTCGTTCGCCGGCCGGGCCGCCTTTTGGTGGACGTGGGCACAGGCCAAACACAACTCGAGCGTTTGAAGTCGAGGATCGTACAAGGAGGCTCCTCCTCCTCTCCCCGGCTTTGTGGAAAAGCCTTGGTAGTCGTCATCATCGTCGTCATCATCATCGTCGTCGTCGTATTCATAAAAGTCATTGGCATCGTCGTATCTGTCCTGGATGTCTTCCGGGCGGTGCCCCTTTTTCGGCCGGATCTGCGCCGTGATCCAGATGGAAATCCGCTCAAACTCGTCGCGCAGTTTGCGGGACCGGTCTCGCTGCCGCGGGTTCTGGGAGCCCGTCTTGTTGATGATGGAGCCAATAAACACCTCGAGTTCACTAATGGGCATGGTCGGGTGCTCCGAGTAATCGTTCATGGCGGCCCATATAGAGTCCTCGTATCTGCCGAAACAGTTAGCCTTTGGCCGTCTTGTTTTCTTTTGCGTCCCACAAACGGGCCAAGCGATATACATACGCTGCACGAATGCGCAAGGCTTCGTCGATCCGGTGCTCCCACTTCAAACAACCCAAATGTGAGCTTTCGTCCCGGGCCCATTGCAGGAACACGTCCTCGAAAACAGGACCCGAATTCAAAACGGGCTTATGGATGTCGTCATGCCAAATTTTCTTCTCGTTGACGTTGCGGTAGAGCTCTCCCAGCACCTTTTCCGAGCGATAAAAGCGGTACGACGGCCCTTCGGCGTCTTCGTCGTCCCCATTGTCGTTGTCGGAGAGATCGCTGTCGTCAAAGTCAATGTCCTTTCGATCTTGGACATGGATCTGTGGCCCGACAGCGAGGCTGTAGTGTTAGCCAAGACAACGAGACAAAACGAGAGAGACGAGAGAGACAAAACGAGACAACAGCAGGAAAAGACGAACAAATCTGGCCTGTACTTGTTGGCATGGGGCAGCTTCTTCAAGTCAGCCGGGATGCCCGTCTTGGAAAAGTCCACGGCCGTAGAGTGCAGCTCGGCCACGGCGACGCAACTCGGGTCCCGCGTCCCGAGGTCCTTTTGGTCGGCCAGAATCATGTGCCGGGTAGCAATAGTCCCCAAATGGTCGGTCTTGATAAAGTCGATGAAAAACTCGGCAATGTCCTCTGGCGTGACAACACGGTGTATGTTGACCTGAGGCGGCCGCGTGTAGTCGGCCGGCTCAAAGGTCTGAAGCCGGGACCCCACACACACCTTTCGGTCCCAAATGACGTTGAAAATGTCGCCGTCCAGATCGCCGCCGCTGAGCTGGCTCGGCAGATCCCGATTGCCACGGGAGCTGAACACGATGCAGTTCGTCAGGCTGCGTAGGGTGTGTCCCCGGGGCGGCACAATCTGCACGGCCCGTTGCACGTCGCCCGGGTGCAGCGCCGGCGAGCGGGTGACCAGGAGACGGGCCTTGTGCGTTGGCGGGGGCATCATACGGCTCGAGCCCGGCCGGCGAGGCACGTCAAACGTCACATACACTTGTCCCTCCTGGAGATAGCCGGTCTCGTCCATGACGCCAAAGAGCGACACCCCGTACGGCACGAATATGCGGGCCTTGTACTTGAGCAGCCGCAGCTCGCGCAGAATTACCGCCTCGGCCGTGCGGCGCAGAAATGGCTCCGTGCGGAAGTCCACGTTGCAAGAGTCGGCCCACCGCAGGAGACGGTGCAGCTTGATCGACGAGGCAATGCTCTGATGTTTGAAAAAGTTGGCCATGTTGTATGTCGTGGACGTGATCATGCGCAGCTCCTGGAGGGCGCTGTGCTGCAGCCCCATGAACCACCCGCGGGCGACGCCCATATCTTCGAGAATCTTGATGATTTGGCGATTGAGGTAAAAGGGGATCGGCTTGGATGCCGTGTCGCAGATTTCCAGGTTGCGCGTCTCGCTGCTCTCAAACTTGGTCATGGACGGGCGGATGCGGATCTCGCTGCCGGGGAGACGCATGTCCAGCGACAGCATGCCCTTGGCGCCGGCAAAGCGGATCTGCAGACAGGTCGGGAACTGCTTCGAATGAGGAATGTTGCTCCAGACCGCTTGGGCGGCGCCAAGAGACATGCTGCCGACGCCGTCGCTAAACATGCGCGACTTGTCGGCCGAGGTCACGTCCTCCATCTCAAGGACGACAATACCCGACTCGGCAATGGGAATGGCAAACGGCGTCTCCGAAAAGGCCTGCCCGATGCGCGCCGCACACCGTGCCGGCGAGAAGATTTGGCCAAAGTTGCCGAGGCCCTCGATAATGGTAAAGTGCGTCTGTAGCTGCTTGTTGTCGTCGAAAAACGGCGCCACGAACCACATGGAATGCGCGCGCAGCGACGAATGCGACCACCCGAGGAACTTGTAGATGCGGCCGCCCAGCTGGATGCCCTCGGTCATAATCTTCTTGAAGCGCTTGTAAATGGGCTCAAAATCGATGCGATTGTTGAATCGCATGTCCTGCCCGCTCTCGTCGCAAAACTGCACGCGGATAAAATGGTCGTGATGATTGGGAAACTTGCGCAGCACGCGGTTCTTGTTCTCAAACTCGGGCCCATGCAGCGAAATGCTCGTCGGCGTCACCACGACGCGGTTGATCAGTGTCAGGTTCTTGTTGCCCAGGTTTTTCGGCACGATGCGGGAGGCGTTGCCTCTGCCAATGTCGTCTTCAATCTTCAAGAGATAGTCAAGCAGCGACTCCACCTCAAAATGGCTCGGGTCGGGGTGGTTGGGGCTGGGCCAGTCGATTCCCTGCGCCAGCTTCTTCATCGCGTCCACAGACACCGGCCGCTGCGGATACACCTTAATCAGCTCTTGGGCCAGCGCCGCCACCGTGGCCGGATGCAGATAGGCGTTGTAGGCCAGCGCCTGCAGCAAGAAGACCAGGCCAAACGGCAGAGACTGCATGGCTGTCGCCTGCGACAGTGTGTCTCTGAGCAGGAGCAGGCCGGCCGAGAAGCTGGCTGGCGCTCGACGGATCTCGTAGAGTGACACGGTAAACAGTCCCGGCTCCCGCAGCGCATGGACATGTCGGACGATGTCTTCGGGCAAGACGCTCAGATGATAGACGAGGCACATGCTGAGCTTCTCGGCCGTGATATTTCCAATGGATGTGAGGCGAGTTTGCTTCGCCGCGCCCCTTAACAAGCTCGCTTTCATAAAGTACATGGGCACAGTCGTCAGGGTGAGCGCCAGCGACCCCTTGGGATTCCAGACAATCTCGTGGATGCTGGTGAGCCGGATGCGGATAACGAAGCGGCCGCCGAGCTTGACGATGAGATAGTTCTTTCCAAAGCTGGCCGTGCCCCATTCGCTTATCTCAAACTCGGATATAAATGTCAAATGGTTGTCCTGGCTTTTGTCGTAGGCGTACAGGCCGCCCTCGAGCGAGCGCACTTGAAAGACGGGTCGTTTAAAGGACGGAGCCAACTCGTGTTCATTTGCTGCGCGTGCGCCTGCTTTCTCGTTCTGCATCACCAGTCCCTTGAGCGTGATCTCGTGAGGCTCTCGGTTGCTTTTCTTGCAACTGACTATAGAGCCGAGAATGTTGAGCGTCTCGGTTTTGCGGCTGAGGCGTTGGAAGCTGCCGAATTTGGCGAGAAACTTGAGGCCGTCGGCCTGGTTCAGAAAAGTGACGCTGCAGTGAGGCCGTCCTTTTGGCTTCGCACAGTCGTAGGTGGTGCTGCCAATGCCCAGGCGCTGCATGTGCGGCTTCAGCTGCTCCTTCATTGTGCGGTCGCTAATGTTTCCCACGGCGGGGAGGCCAGACAGGAACACCTCCATCGAGAGATGGCCCACGAGGATCGGCTTTGCTGAGCGGACAGAAGAAAGGCATGCAGAATGGTCAAGACGATGGACAAATCCACAGAAACCATCAAACGCACGCCCCACCCCCACTTATACTCTGTCCGATCAGATATAGGCTGGGAAAAGGCGCAGGAGATGCAAGCCCGCGAGATGGGATGGGAATATGGCGGATAGAAGCTGGAAAAAAAAAACAGTCGGACAGAGAAAGCAAACAACACGAGGGGGCACTTTTGTCTACCGCTTATATCGTCCCGTTCTGGGGGAAGGGGTTCATCCGCCGGGAAAGAACAGTTCGAGCTATCTGCTGTTTTCACTGGAATGTGGGGCGCAACCGGTAAAGTGGGTAGGAGTTGCCCCGCATTTTGTCTATCGTAGATGACTAATACCAGAGGCTGACGAGACAATCGACACTGATTCACGCAGATGGACAGAAAGAGCTGGTATATAAATTCGTTGAGCCCTCTCACAGCCTTGACCACGAGCTTGAATTCGAAATGGTCAGAAAGTAGAAAACCCCCTTCACGCAACGCCAACAGAGTCCGCAAGCTCAACCTCCTCCAACGAACGTAAAGTAGTCCGGCACTTTTGTAGGCTTAGTTGGAGCTCGTTGATGTTGGTTTTCACGTACTCTTGGGCCCCTGCGGCTTCATCGGGCACGTTGGCCGCCCACTGCCTTGTCTCTTCCCATTCCTTTTGCAGTATGACCTCCATTTCCCGTTGTGACTCGAGCCTACTGGGCCTCAGCGACCAGAGGGAGATGTACGGACATGGCAGAGACCCTTGTAGCCGTTCCGCATCAGCCTTGGACGCCTCGTACGCCTTCTGATAGACAAGGGCCTCCTCTTTGGCACGGCGCACCTTTGCGCGACGTCGGCGCTCCTCCACCAAATCGTCGTCTGTATCCTCTGTTTCCTGGCCTTCTTCAGCCGCCCTGTCCCCAGCCTCCCGCTCCAAAACTTGCGCCTCCCATAGCGGCAACAAGGCGCGAGCATTGTACTTTTCGGCCACCTGCAGCCTCATTTTGGCCAGTTCCAGATTAGCGGCATGGATGTCTGCCCGCCGCTGCGTCCTCCACAGCTCGAAGCGCGCTGTCCACTCCTCGTCCTTGTTCTTGGCCCGCGCTATCGCGTCGCGGCGCTGCTGAAATTCCCGGCCCTTGGACGCCAGCCAAGCCTGGAGTCTCTGGACCTCGTGGAGCGGTTCGCCGGCCGTCCACCTGGCATCTAGTGCGCAGGCCCTCCGTACCTGGTCGACACGGAAGCCATCGCCATCAAACTCTTCACTTGGCCAGCCATGCTTCCGGTACAGGTCAGCTAGGCTTGGTGGGTAGTCCCCATCACCGTGATTGTCGCTGCCGTCAAACTCGTTTGACTCTCTCCACTCGGACCCAGTCTCGTCGCCATGAGAGCCTGGGAGTTCTTGCAGGGTGACAAACAAGCTGTTGATATCGCGCAGGACGTCCTCGGCCGGTCGGCTGGGAATCCCCGTAAAATCGTTGCCGTTCTTGCTATTGTGCACGTGGGATTTGTCCCTGTCCATGTACGGGTCGCTGCTGTCCCAGCTCTCCTGGTCGATGATCCATATGCGGTGCTGCTTTGCGTCGTAAATGATGACACTCTGGTGGTTGCCCATCAAAGATAGCGGCGTGACCCACGGCCGCATATAGGGTCCGTTCTCGCTCTCGTAGTCGTCACCTTTGGGATTTCCATAAAAGGGATCGCGGCCCTGCTCCACGTCTTCACGATCCAAGAAATTGGCAAAAGATCCGCCCAGAAAAAAGTCGCGATTTCCCGCCATCTCCGTGTCAATATACGGCAAGATGCTGTACAGGTAGATGATGGATGGGCTTAACCCGAGTTCCGTATAGTACGGAAGAATATCACCCAAGTCGTGGGGGCCGAGCTGGATGCTCTCGGGATCAAAGTATCGCATCCGGGCGAGTGTGCGGTAAATGTCCAGCATAAGATCAGCAACCTGGTGGAGGCGAGCTTTCTGCTCGACGGAAATCTCACCGTCTTCCATGGCTTCAAACTTCCAGGCCTTCCAGTCAAGGCAGTAGAGAACAAGACAGAGAAAAAGCACTCCGCAGAAATGACGCAGAGTAAATGGGATATCCCACATAATATGGAGATCTAAAGGCGTCGCACGAGCAACTTTCCGACATCAGTTTCGTGCTGGTGGTGTCCAAATCATATCTGGGGCCGGCAATTTGGCTTTCGAAAAAAGAGGGTCACGAGTAAGGTGGACATATTCAGAGGTCAAGAACAGCAGTGGATAGCTTTGCCTGTGCCCGTATTTGTGAAAAAGAGAAGAAAAACAATGAGTCGATACCGGTTAGTTTGGTTATAAATACAAGGAAAAAGGCTGGAGCAGGCAGAAAGATGAATGGCATGCTAAGCCCAGAAGAGAGGCGCTATGCGCACAGACAACGTGGTCACGTGTGGTTTATGAGTGTGCATACAAAGCCAAACTTGGAGCATGATATTTCGCGAGAAAAGCTGAAACGAAGGTGACAAGTGAGATGGCCTACCTGGCTCGTATGTGAAAGGATGTTGTGTAGATCTCAGGAGTAGTCTCAGGGCATGTAAAATTTGCAATATATGAGATAGTGTACGTGGATAGAAAACGCCTTTTTTTCTCGTATCTCCTAACATTCGCGACTCCGTTCATGATCAACTGTGACCGGTGATAATAGGTAACAATAAGAAAAATACAATCCTCTTTAAACTGAGTCGACCCCGAGCAGCCCTGAGGCTCAATCGCGTTACGGCTTGGCCAATAGTGCAAAATTCAAGCTATCTCTGCCCCCTTTCCATTCCCCGATTTCACTTTAAAATTTTTTCGCAAAGCCTTTCTGAGGAGTATATTTCTTGGGTTGATAATCATGTACATCGGTCTGATTCTGGTGAAATTTGAGGAAATTTATCTGCTGTTAAAGACAGCTAAGAGTGTATAAACTGGGGTCATAGTGGTGAGAAAACCGTGTGAAAACATTTATCTCACCAATTACGACCACTAGGCCAAGTACGGCCAATCGCCACCGCCCGAGTTTACACAAGAGCAGTCACTGTCTTCGTATGTTGCTGGATTTTTTTTTACGCCAGAGCACTCCTCTTCCTGCAGACATTGACCTGCCAGCCAAGCCTGGACGTGATCATGCTCTATTAGGTCAAAACACAGCCGTATCCGGTGCCCGATCTCAGCATAAACCGCAAGTATAGAATCTGACTAAGCTGAATAGCTGGTTTTCCGAGAAAAGCCAAGATGGAAGTACTCTTCCCCGCGACTGCACTTTCTGCCGTCCAGGTGCCGAAGCTGCGACCCGCACTTAATCTGGGAAAAACTAGTCTCTCCCATTCAGGGTATGGCGCATCCATTGGACAACGCCGGCCAAAAACCGGCGTTGCGGAAATGGTCAAGATATATTAAAAGGGTTCCCCTCCCGTTGCCACAGAAGCTTTTCCGCAATGGTTTATCCGACGTCGAAGCCAGAGTAGAACGTGTCTAGGTAAGGTGTTTTTGATCTACAAGGATATAAGCGAGAGGAAAAGAAGAAAGAAGAACAACTTGAGAGGATAAATAAAAACGTGGGAAGAACAACAATGGCCACCCCAGGCATGCTCTTTGTGACAATGGAGCCGCAGCCGGCGCTGTCGCTCGACCAGTTCCATGAATGGTACAACAACGAGCACGGCCCGACGCGGCTGCGGATGCCCAGCATGTTTGCCAACGGGCTGCGCTACCAGGCCACTGACTCCCTCAAGCCGACGTTTCTGGCTGCTTACGACGTCAAGGACATGTCCCTGCTGGAGACGCCGACCTACACGGATCTCCGCGCCAACCGCACCCCCCGCGAGGCCGCCACCATTGGCCAAGTCGACGTGAAGCGCTACCTAGTCGACCTCTGCTCAACGCAGACAGCGCCAGACTTTGTGGCGGCCGAGCAGCTTTTGGACAGCGAGGCCGAGGGCCGTATGCTGGTGTGGGTGGACCTGGCGCTGACAGACGTGCCCGGGGCCGAGGACGCTGTGGTGTCTTGGTACGAGGAGGAACACACGGCCATGCTGGCAAAGGTTCCGGGGTGGCTGCGCACGCGGCGGTACCGGATATCCCGGATTGACGGCGCCGCTGCCGGCCAGCCAGGCCGGGTCATTACGCTCCACGAGTACGCCAAGGTCAATGGGCTGGGCGGGCCCGAGCACAAGGCGGCCATGTCCACGAGCCGGCGCGACGACGTGTTTGCCAAGTTTGTGGCCAGCAAGAGCCGCCGCACGTTTTCGCTCTTTTATGTCTTTGGCCCGGCGCCGCGCGATCTGACCCACCTGGCGCCGCTGCCGGCGGCCGCCTCGTTCGTGTCGCGGGACGCCCAGACGAAGACGACAGCGGGCGCAGGCGTGGGCGCGGCCTCCTTTATCGAGTCGTACGTGACCATGTCGGACGGTCTGGTCATCCCCTACCGCCTGGAGGGCAATCCGGCGCCCGGCGCGCCGACGCTGGCCTTTTCCAACTCGCTGCTCACCTCTTGGCACATGTGGGACGATGTCGTTGAAGCCATCAAGCGAGACCGCCCCGAGTTCCGCATTCTGCGCTACAACACCCGCGGCCGCGGCGCCATCCCGTCGCCGCCTGTGCCGGCCACCATGCGCGGGCTCGCCGACGACCTGCATGAGCTGCTGGTGGCGCTGCGCATCAGCAAGCTGCACGCCCTGATTGGCGTCTCGCTCGGCGGCGCCACGACGCTCCAATTTGCCATGGCCTACCCCGACCAGCTAAGCAAGTTTATCGCGTGCGACTGCAACATTGCCGGCAGCGAGAACAACACCAAGGCCTGGAAGGACCGCATTGCCATTGCCAAGGCCCCCGGCGTCGATGGCGCAACGGCGGGCGGCATGCGGAAGCTCGCCGGCATCACGGTCGAACGCTGGTTCCATCCGCTGACTGTCGCGGAGAAGAAGGACCTGTTTGAGCGCATGGTCGACATGGTGGCCGAGAACTCGCTCGAGGGTTTCGAGTACGGCTGCCAGGCCCTTTGGACCTTTGACCTGAAGCCCCTGGCCAAGCAATGCCGTGTCCCCGGACTACTGGTCGCGGGCGAGGGCGACGGCAAAGGCGCGCTGGTCAAGGCTATGGACGGATTCCGCGGAACAATTGGAAACGGTCTGGACCTGCGCGTTGTGCCCGACGCCGGCCACTTGCCCATGTTTGAGAATGCTGCTGCTTTCTGGGCCACCATCAAGGATGACTTGTAATGATTGAGGTTCCGTCCCTTTTATTGCAATGAAACTAAATATAAAAGTAGAACTGGTCGCTTGTTTCGTATGAAATGACGTATGTCTCGCAGCTCTACTATAAAGACAAGCACTCCATGTTCTTTTACAATGTCTTTCTCGCCTTTACTTTTTCATGCCGCCTCTGCGAAAACGCGCAAAAATTTGGCCAGCTTTTCTGCGCCCTCCAGCGGAACTGTATTATAGTTGGAAACCCGCACGCCGCCCAGCGAGCGATGGCCCTTGAGCCCCAGCAAGCCCTGGGCAGCAGCCTGGTGCAAAAAGGCCTTTTCGGCCGCGTCAACGTCGCCGCCCTTGGTGACGCGGAAGCAAATGTTGATGCGTGACCGTGCCGTCTTTTGGGGAATGATTTTGTAGACCTCGGGGAAGGACTCGAGTGCATCGTAAATGATCTTGGCCTTTTGGTCCGTCACTGCCTGCTGGCCTTGTAGCTTGTTGGGGTATGTCTGCAGCATCTTCTTGAGCACCTGGCCGGCGACGTAAACACTAAGCATTATTAGCATCGGGCGGGTAAGTAGAAAAGAAGGGGTAACGTACTCGAATATGCTCAGAGTGTTGTACAGGCTGTTGTTCTTGGCCATGGTCTCGTACTGCAGGATAATGGGCGGGACAGGCAGAGCCAGCTGCCGCAGCAACGTCGGCGACGGCTGCGCCAATGTGGGCGGCAGGAAGCGTTTTTGGATGATGACGACAGTGATGCCGGTCATGCCAAGGTTCTTTTGAGCGCCAAAGAAGATGGCAGCGTAGTCACGCACATTGATCTGGCGCGTCAGAATGTTGGAGCTCATGTCGGCCACCACAATGGGCCCTTGGCCGTCGCCGCTGGAACGCAGCACTGACGGAAGCTCAGCCGGAAACTCGACGCCGTCCACCGTCTCGTTGGCGCAGAAATACACCAGCGCCGCATCCGGCGAGAGCTTCCAGGTGCTCTCGTCCGGAAAGGTGCCAAACTTGCCATCGCTGCCGGGAGCCTGGCGGCTGTCGGCGGCAATGTGCACGTGCTCTGGGCCGAACAGGCGCTCGGCCTCGGCCGCCGCCTTTTGGGACCAGCCGCCAGTGACAATGTAATCCAGCTTGAGTTCCCGGTCCACGACCACCTTGAGCTTCTGCGTGACGGTGGGATGCGGCCCGTCACTGCTCAATGGCTTCTTGTGCCTGACATGCAGCTCCTTCTCCTTGCGGGCCACCCAGGCACCCACAAAGTTGTAGGCAATGGCCGAGAACTCGCCGGTGCCGCCGCCCTGCATGAAAATCGTCTCGTAGTCGTCCGGAATGTCCAGGCAGGCAGCCAGGTCGGCTTTGGCCTGGTTGATAATGTCGGCCGCCAGCTGCGAGCGGTGCGAGTGCTCAGCCACGCCCAAACCGGTGTCCTTGTAGTTCACCAGGGCCTGGGCCGCATCCTCGAGGATATCTGTCGGCAGCCAGGCCGGGCCGGCGCCAAAGTAGGTGACATCCGCTCTAGAGGGCATATTTGTGCGTATGCCTATGTGCCGGAAAGAAGAATGGTTTACCGCGCTTGTTCAAGACGGGTGAATACGTAGTGGTACGTGGAAAAAGAGAAAGAGACTGGATGGAAACGGGGGAGCTGTCAATGGGAAGCTGGAAAATTTTCTATGACGACGATTTATAGCCCGTTTTATTATGAGTGACTCAACTCTGGTGGTATTTTACTAAGCTTGTTGTTTAGGCGCAGAAACAGGTGGATCCAGGCGCGCCGAAGACGGTGGGACACATCTGGAAAGGCACGCAAGTATAAACCACCGTTTGTGAAATGAGATGAGGGTGATTTTTGCTATGAAAATCAAGACTTGTGGAAGAGGCCTCACACGAATTCAAAAAAACCTATTATTAGAGGGAACTGAAAAAAACAAGTGGGTAGTAAAGTCAAAGGGAATTCATCATCTTTTCGCTTTTACAAACGGCTTCATAAGAAAAAACCTGTTTGAGGTGTATTTCACTGTCCAACGGCAAAATTTGATTCGCTAGAATGCTTGTTCTGTCCAAAATCTCAGAGATTGCCATTTTGTCCCCAAGATATCATGTTCGTGAACCGGCCAGCTGTGCGTCCCCATGTCGACCCCAGTGTTCTCTTGATGTTTGCCCATTGGGTGATTTAGCTGAGTTTTTAATTGAAAATCGAGCTTTTCACTCTATAGTATTTAGTTTCTTCTGTTTTCATTTTCTCTCCCCATTTTTAACTCAGCACTATCCCATCCTACTGATTCTTTAGCCATGCAGCCATGATATTGTGTTGTTAAAGTACAATAAATGCTTTCTATTATGAGGGTCTAATTTATCCTCGCCGGCGAGGGTGTAATACTGATCTTACTCAACGGAGGGATACGGCATATTTATTATATGTGTCCATCGTTGTCTTATAAACACATATATAAGTTTATGCTAAATAAGGTCTCAATTTTATATTCCCTCTTAGACTTCAAAGCTATGTGCTTTGTGCCATTTCTATATACGACGTCTGTCCCCTTGTTTCGTAAATATGAGCTTTGTCTTGCTCCTCTCTCCGCTGCCCCTCTAGAGAATGTCCATATCATTCGGGCCGTCTACAGCAGTACTTCTCGGACATCTCTCCGCGACGCATCGCATGCCTATCTTCTGTCTCTGACTGACCGCAACTAGTCGTCCAGTCAAGCGGTGCCAGTTTTTCTTTCGGTCAGAACGCACAGGATACCTGCTATAATTCCATCTCTCAAAATTTCATTTTAGTCACATCATTTTGGATCTCTTAAACAGTCTGCTATAATATTTCACCTCAGCTTTCCGCACCATCACGTCGAAGTTTTCTTTTAATCAGACAGTCCTATGGGAAGATCTTATCACTCTGCTATAAACGATATGTCGGTGGTTATCTACCGCATGGTCAAGACTACAAGTGCCCATGGCGGTAATGCTTCGGTGAGCCGATCGATCAGCCTACATTTTGCCGATATGCTGTGATCTACATTAGTTAGAACAAATTCAAGCTAATGGATATGAAGCAATACAATGAATGTAGCTTTCTAAACGCAAATTGACGCCTATTCTTCAAGATAGTAATCGGGTTAACGCAAAGGGTTGGACTGGTTTGCCGCATGGATTTCTATCATTACTGGGTGTATTGTTCCCCTTTGTTTACAAAGTTATTTGTATCTACCAGCAGTCAGATGGGTGCCTTCTCAACTGTCGAGTTCACAGGACACTTTCTACACGTCTCGGTAATAAATACAACTTAATCACCTCACTCTGGCTCCTGCTCTTTGCCATCCCTCAGTCAGTCAGTACCTGGGCAGTACCTTCTCAAGGGCTGTCTGAGACGTGCGCCTGGATAGTCTACGCCCTGGTAACAGTCGCACAGCAATGGGTAGCCTGTAGGCCTAAGAACCGGCGTGTTCAGTAGAAACTTATTCGATGAATTGATGATGTACACGATAGAGACTACAATCTAGATGCTGGGGTATGGCCGACAGGGGCGGCCATTAGTCAGAAAACCCACAACCCAAGACTGCCCCTCTAGACTAACTCAAAATATCAATGATATCTATCGTTCAGCAAGAGATAGGAAACAAATTGATAACTGTCAGATATTCCCATCGCAGGTTGCCGCCGCTTAACTGTAAAGAGAAGCGCATAATTACCGGTTGAATCTTACTGGCTGAATTCTTACAGAGCACGTGAAATAGTGGATACGTGAGGCAATCCCGTTTACTGCGAATAGCTGTCCTTTTCTCTTTTGGCCGGAACAATATTACCTCCGCTAATTTAAGTCCAGTTAGCTTTTGTGGCGAAGAAATAGGACTTTGCTTCTTTTCCCCTTTAGACTGCTGTCGCCTTTTCTGTTCTATTCACTCCTTTTCCTTTGCCTCGGTCGGATTGGTTTCCTACCGTTTCGTCACTCACTCCCTCTCCTACAGCCACATCAACTCTGCAAAATGGCCGGCCTCAGCCCCCAAATGTGAGCTCCCCTCTTTTGCGCGAGTGCCTGCGACCAAGTGTGTGCGTTGCTAACAGACTTGCCAGAACAAACCTCGTCATCATGCTTGGAATGATGCAGGTTTCCAAGAAAATCCCATTTGAGGACCCGGACGTTCTTCGCTATGTGCGCATGCTCTATATTGGCAGCAACGTCATTATTCTGAGCTTGTACATGTACATCCAGAGCCTCATCGACAAGAAGAAGGGTACGTCAGGCTTTCTTGTTTCGTTGATTATGCCGTTGAAATAAATTCCTTTTGGGTTTCATTGGTTTGTGATCTCTTGTTAACATGTCTGCTTTCAGACTTGACGACACTAAAGTATGTCGAGCCTGCGCCGATGGGTTCCACTGAGGAGGGCAAGCTGGTGACCACGACGATCCACGCCTACGACAAGAGCCAGCTCAAGTCTCTTCTACGTGCCCAGATGATGGGTGTCGCCATGATGGGCTTCATGCACCTGTACATGAAGTACACCAACCCGCTTCTGATCCAGTCCATCATCCCTCTCAAGGGCGCACTCGAGTCCAACTTGACCAAAATCTACCTTTTCGGACAGCCTGCTACCGGCGACCTCAAGCGGCCCTTCAAGGCCGGCGCTGGCCTCATGAGCGGGCTCCAGAGCGGCCCGGCTCAGAGCGACAAGAAGGCTGTGGAGGCGGCTGAGCGTGCTGGCCGTGGTGGTGTCAAGGAGGAGTAAAAGGGGGGCAAGAACATTTTTAGAAGTATCACTCTACAGTTTAAAAACAAAAAAGATACGAAACAGCACAGGATTTATTTATTCCAGCACCCATATGGCCAATTTTAAGGCTTGCGACCCGCGGTCAAAGAAAATACCATCAAATGCATCAGCAGGCAAAATAAAGGGGGGCAACAGGGGCGGAGGAGGTGTACGCACCGGAAATTTGGCTCGTTCTTTTACAACAGCTTGGCGATAGCGAATTTTGGTCCCGAGGATGGCGTAGAAAGACGGGTGCCTGTTGCTCAGTGTTCAATAATAATTGTACACTAGTGTACGGATAGAGTTAGCATTTAGTGTACTACACTAGTCCATTATGTAACATAAATTAAGTAAGAATCGCGCTGTAACGGAGTACTAAATTTGTCCCTTGCTGAGTCACTTCATCCACTTTAAATCGCAGCGCAGCCGCCATAAGACGAGGCTATCTTATCTCGCCACTGGACGTCATTGCGAGTCGATTTTGCACAAGAGGCAGACTGCTCTTGTTTTCAGCAACGATAGTTCTACGATATTAAAAAATGGTAAGCTGATGCGTAATTTATCTGGAGAATTTCTAGCAGAACCTAACAGCCTGCAGGCGGAAAGCCAATTCCGGGCGAAAGCTAGGCGGGAGCAGAATGCCTCCGAAAATTCGACAGCAGCAAAGGGTTCTATTGCCTCGGATAATGTCCATATCATGGGCGAGTCTTCGAAGAAGAGGCCGTACTCAGCCCTATCTGCGACGAACATGCCTGCCAGCCAGCGCAACGCCAACGACGACGTGGAGATTCGGCCGGCTCGGAACTTTGCGAAATACGTGGACTACAATTTCAGCTCCATGACAGATACCAAGGGCGGTTTTCTTTCTGTTGAAGACGATCCTTGGAACAAGGCGCTCTCTTCCGGCGTCGGGCCGGCGCAGGAGCAGAAGCCACAGCACATGACCTTGCAGGAATGGGAGCGGTTACAACTCGTTCGAAAACTCAAACGGCTAAAGCAAGGGCCCTATGAACCGGGGCTGAGTGTGCTCACGGATGAGAAGGACCAGAAGAAGTGCAGGGAGTGCGGCAGCCTGGACATTGACTGGGTGTGGGACGAGGTGTTCAAATGCAGTGTCTGCAACGCGTGCAAGGACAAATTTCCTGATAAATACAGCCTCTTGACCAAGACTGAGTGCAAGGAGGATTACCTTTTGACAGATCGTGAGTTACCTTTTTTTGCATGCAATTAAAACCCACCGAAAGAGAAAAAGGCTCAAGAACCCCGGAGACTGACGCTTCTTGGCAGCCGAACTAAAGGACGAAGAACTGCTGCCACATCTATCTCGCCCCAACCCGCACAAGTCACACTGGCACGACATGATGCTGTTTCTGCGGTACCAAGTCGAAGAATACGCCGTCAAGACCAAGTGGGGATCAGCTGAGGCCATGGATGCCGAGTTTGAACGGCGTGAGCAGGACAAGAAGAAGCGCAAAGAGGCCAAGTTCAAGGAGAAGCTACTCGAGCTAAAGAAAAAAACACGAACGGAGGCGTACCGGAGAAATGCCAAAGCGGGCAAGACAGCCAATGGACGAGCGACCATGTTTGGCGATGCCATAGGGGACGGCGGACGGCACGTGCACGAATGGGGCCGAGCCGTGGAGAACGAGGAGGGGATGTCGGTCAAAACGTGCGTCAGTTGTGGGATGGAGGTAGAGGAGTTGGAATTTTAAAGCGGCATTGCTTTGTATTGGTTTTTTTGTCGGGATACAGATAGAGCAGAAGGGATTCGCATCATTGATAGAGGATCTTACCCTCAAAAATGCAATAACCTCGAAAAGTGAAGGACATCACCATTTTTATGTGTACGGCCGGAGAACTCCATGGATCGGAAGAAGAGTACAGGAGTACGAAGGCGGATTCTTAGATGCTTTGCTGAATCTAATTGCTTAACGCCGCTGATACAAGGAAACGATAAGAGAAAACGTGTGTGTTTTTATCGTTCTAGGTCAGTTTGTTTCCAAAAATCAATCAAAACCGCCTTCACCTGCCCCTGTCTTCACACAGCGATTATTCCTGCCCCCCGTGACTTTGTTACCACCCCTGAATATTTTACCCTTCAGGGGTTTGGTGAGTTGCTGCCTTGGCGCCTGAACTAAAACCCTGGCTACGTGATTGGCCAAGCCATCAGCGCGGCAAGCCCATTGCTGGCGCAAGCTCCAAATCGCCAAATTCTGGACAGATTGGGGGGAACTACAGCTCATAGCGAAACGTTTGCATACCACGTTTCCGCATCGCTCACAGCCCAAGACGAGAACGACAGCGACGTGCCGTTTTCCTAGCTTTCTTTCCTTGTACGATATTACTTTTTTACGCCTTTCCTTTCGACTTTTTTTTCTCAGGATTTCCATTAGTTGGCTTTGCTGCGTACTATCAAGGCATAGGTCATTGCATTTTTCCGTATCCTATTTACTTCCAACTCTCCTTTTCGCCCGTTTCTTTCCGGCCGTTGCTTTGTTCTTGTTTGGCGACAGATCGTGCAGTGGTTGAAAGCGACACTTGAGCATTCTTATACGGGGTTGTTACTCATTTCAGCCTTTGGATACCCCCTCCTCGACGCGCAGACGATTCGCTCTTTTTCGTCGGCAGACCGTCTCCCAATTCTGCCAAGCAAAGACGACACAAGCCATCATCCTGCCTCTTTCGAGCCGTCCATCGCGCAGCCCATATGAGTTGGGCCGGACAAAACAACGTGGGGGCGAATTCCGGCGGCCTAGGCGGAGGCGATCTGTCCGGCGGGTTGCAAGGAAACATGTCGAACCAGCCGCACGCGACCGAATACACCTTGCAGGGTGAGTTTTTTTTGTTTAGTTGTACATTTTTCTCGTCTTGTTCGCAGACGTTGTTTGCGTTTACGCTCGCCCCCTCTTATTTTCCCACTTTTGCTTCTCGTGATTAATGCCGTGACAGGGGTTATGCGCTTTCTGCAGACCGAATGGCACCGACATGAACGGGATCGCAATGCCTGGGAGATTGAGAGGCAGGAAATGAAGGGCCGGATAGCGGCCCTCGAAGGTGCGGCACGACGGGCAGACGCGACGCAAAAGGCGCTCAAGAAATACGTCTCTATATTGGAAAAGAAGGTCAAGGAGCAGGCGGTCCAGCTCAAGAAGCCGCAGCAGGCAGGCCACCAGCCTGACCTGATAAAAAAACCTGGCCCCGTAGCGAAAAAGCTGGATGGCTTCAACGGTATGTTTTCTTGTATGTTCTCCGCTTGATCGGTCCTGTACTGACTCCGGGTTGGTGTGCGCTGAGCTAGACGAGAAAGTTGGCCAAACACCTTTTGAAATTGCGCGCTTCAATCACGACGCCGAAGACGAGAGCCAACGGAACGAGTTTCGAGAGTTTCTGGACCAATGCCAGAAAGAGTTTACGTATCTCATGAACACTCCGGCCAACCCAGCACCTCCGCGAGAGTCGCCACCCCTTCCTCCTCTGGATGGGTATCGCGAGGATGACTTTGGTCTTGCCGGCCAGCAGCAGATGGACTTTGCGCAGCAGATGCAGTCCCAGAACATGCGGCAGCAACAACAGCAGCACCACCAGCAGCAACAGCAACAGCAACAGCAACAGCAACAACAGCAACAGCAACAACAGCAACAGCAACAACAGCTACAGCATCATCAGCAACAGCAACAACTGCAACAGCAACAACTGCAACAGCAACAACTGCAACAGCAACAACTGCAGCAGCAGCAGCCGAATATGCAAAACAATGGCAACTACTTGGGATCGCACGTTCAGAATGCATCTTCGGTCAGTTATACTGGCGCCAAAAACTCTGACCTCCAGCCAACTGCCATGACCAGGTCGAATGCGGACATGGGTTCTGCCACGCCGTATGGAGCAGCAGGAGGGGGAGGAGGAGCACCGCCGCAAGAATGGATGCCTCCTGCCCCGGCTCCACCGGCAGTGAGCAAAATGTCTGAGGAGATGGCAGCGGCCGCTCATGCAGCCCGACAGAACTTTGGCCGTGGGTTGCAGACTGATGAGTCGAGGGGGAAGAAGGAGCCGATGCGTGATGTTGACGGGTGGGACTTTAATGATGGGCCCGTGTCACCAGCGCCAGAGCCACCGACGCTGTCTTCGGCACGGCCGGATACAGACACGTTTCCTACTGCCGACAGTATTGCCCGCTCGCCTAACCGGGTGGCCGGCTCTCACCGACGCAAGGGCAGCATGTCTCGGCGCAGGAGTGGCGAGCATGAATTAGCGCTCAACGCGCTTTCTCAAAAGGCTGACTCGGGAACGTTCAAGTTGCGGTTCGGGCTTCGCGGACACCTTGATACCGTACGGAGCATTATTTTCTCAGGCGGTGGAAGCCCGAGCGAGCCGGAGATTTGCACAGCTAGCGACGATGGGTTGGTCAAGCGCTTCCACATTCCTCGAGCAGCGGCGTATTCGGGGGGAGCCGCGGCAGCGTCGGACTTGGATGTGCAGGCTGATTTTACGCATCGCGGCCACCAAGGAGCAGTGCTTTGCCTGGCGTCGTGGTCGCCGTCGCCAAACTTTTCAACCGGGGGCCGGGCGCTGGGCGACGGCTGGATCTTCTCGGGAGGACAGGATACCTTTATCCGAGTTTGGGAGCGTGGGCGGGTCGACCCTAAGGCGACTATCGACGGGCACACGGATGCGGTATGGGCAATCTGTGTACTGCCGGGAACGCTGGGGACAGTGTTTGGGCCCAGCAACCCGTACGGCACAGCAGACCGTATTCTGGTGGCGTCGGGGGCGGCAGACGGTACGGTGCGGGTGTGGGCAGTGAGCGCGCCACCGCAACTAACGTCGCCGCAGCCGGCAGCGACCGGGGCGCGACGACCGGCTGCCGGTGGTGGCAGGGTGCGCGGCAACTCGATGAGTTCAGGGTCTGCCTTTCCTAACAGCCCGCAGCCGAACACGGCGTCGAACTGCCCCTTCCACCACACGCTGGTGCACACGATTACGCGGGCCAACTCCAAGGCGAGCCCGACTTGCATTGCAGCCCTGAGCAGCCGGGGCGACACGTTTGTGGTGAGCTATGCGGATGCGGCTATCATTGTGTACGATACACGCACGGGCGAGGAGATTGCCAGCATGGCCAGCCTGGAAACGTACGACGGCACCATGAGCACGAGCGTCAATGCAGTAGTGACCACGACGGCGGGTTTGGACCAACCGGCGCCCGGCGAGGAGGATCTGAACGGCGGCGGCAGCAGCACTGGCGGCGGACCGACAGGTGGCGCGCGTGCCATGGCAGGCTCGGGCGTGGAGGGCGTCATTATCTCAGGCCACGAGGACCAGTTTATCCGGCTATTCGATGCCAACAGTGGTGAGTTGTCCCAAGATGTGTTTTAGGGTTGCCGACCTCTCGCTAACATGGCACAGGCCAATGTACATACAATATGCTGGCGCACCCGGCGGCCATATCGAGCCTATCGCTCAGTCCCGATGGGCGCGAGCTGGTGAGCGCGGGCCACGACGCGTCCTTGCGCTTCTGGAGCCTCGAGAAGCGGTCGTGCACGCAAGAGATTACGTCCCACCGGATCATGCGCGGCGAAGGCGTGTGCAGCGTTGTGTGGAGTCAGGACGGGCGGTGGGTGGTCAGCGGAGGCGGCGACGGGGTAGTCAAGGTTTTTGCACGTTAATGAAGCAGGTGGTTAAAGATATGGAGGACGAGGTTACGAAAGACGACCAGGGAGGCTAAGGAAGAGGCCGGGAGTTGGATGAGGGATCGGTCAGAGGGTTTGGGTGAATGAGATTTTGAAGGCCAACACAAAATATACATTTTTATGCCACGAGTGATATTCCAGCGAGGTCTGGCCTCTCATTATTCGCAACATTGCATTTGATCCAATGACTGCCATTGTACTTGTCCGTAATAAATAATGAACAACGCGGATAAAAAGAAATAGTGGCACAACTCATGGAAGAGAGAATAAAACGGTGCAAAACCGCAGACAGCGGCCAGAGTGACTTACTGTGCGACTGCTCGTGCCAGAAATGTGTTTGGCCTCATTGTATGGCAGTATCATGGCGCGTCAAAAAAAAGCAAACTACAATACGTGCATTCCAGTGCGCCTTTTGTTTACTTTTTCCATAGTTGTCGCACACGACAGCTGTGGCGACCCGTTACAGTGTTTTTTTAGTTGGGGGCTATGCGCCTGGCATAGCGCCTTGGGAGGGGCGTCTGGCACTGTTAGCGCCTGACAGCAGGAGGGGCGGGAGAAGCTCTGGAGAACAGGTAGCGTCGGTTGTCTTTTAGCGATGGGGGTCGTCGCTACAGTGGTTCGCTCCATGTGTTTTTCTTTTGAAAAGCATAGAAAGGAGAAGAAAAAGAGCAAGGAAAAAAGAAGGAAGGGGGAGTGAGGTCGTTCAAGGCTTACCTGTCAGCCACTCGGATTTTCGCCCACTGTGAGTACAAGGCAACCGCACTATATTATTAAATGCTACGCACTTAATCAACACCAGACAAACAAAGAAGCACCCCCCCTTCCGTACCTTTTGTCCATTAAAATAATATAACAGGAAATTTTCGGCCGCTGTTCACGTACAACAACAACAAGAAACAGCCCCATGAAATACTTTTAGGCAACAAAACCAACCACCGACAACACCCGCATCAGAAGCAAAAGATCATAAGAGACAATTTTCTCGCTCTTATCAATTTACCTTTCCGCCTTTATCTTATTTTTCAGAAATCTCGCCTCCCCACTCCCTGGCCTTTGGTCATTGCTCGTTTGGGATTTTATTTTCCTGCATCGCATTTCGGCTCGCATTTTCGTGCATCTACACAATATAATCCACATCACCACCCAGCAACGGACGCGATACAATGGCAGGCGGAAAGGGCAAATCATCAGGTGGCAAGAGCTCGGGGGGCAAGACGTCGGTGGACGGTCCCAAGAAGCAGCAGAGCCACTCGGCGCGGGCTGGTCTTCAAGTAAGTTGCTTTGCATCGGTTGTCGCTTGATCCTGTGAATTCGCCTGTTCTTCGGATGCATTTGTGGCCTTTGTCCTTTGCTTTCATCTCCCTCTCCCCTGCCGATGCAAGGTGTCCTCCACTCGATAGGCTTGCGCCGCCCATCGCGATGTCTGAGGTCGAGGGCGCATCGTGTCGCAAGAATCCGTGCTTGTAGTGTGCATCGCAGTGCTGTGCTTGACATTTCAATCACTTTGTGATCCTAACACACCTAGTTCCCCTGCGGCCGTGTCAAGCGCTTCCTCAAGCAAAATACACAGAACAAGATGCGCGTCGGCGCGAAAGCGGCGGTATATGTGACGGCTGTACTCGAGTACCTAACGGCTGAGGTTTTGGAACTGGCAGGCGTAAGTTTTTCTTCTTCACCGACTCTCTCCTGCACCCGGCTAACCGTTGGCAGAACGCAGCAAAGGACCTCAAGGTCAAGCGCATCACCCCACGGCATCTGCAACTGGCCATCCGCGGCGATGAAGAGCTCGACACCCTTATCCGCGCAACCATTGCTTTCGGTGGCGTCCTGCCGCACATTAACCGGGCGCTGCTGCTCAAGGTCGAGCAGAAGAAGAAAACCAAGGCGATCGCGGAGGCGTAAACAGGGATTCGGCTTGCTTAATGTGGGATGAGGGACGCGGGACGCGGGACATGGGACTCAGGTCGGGTGCTTGGGTCGGAAGGTTGATACTCTTTTGCCGTTTTGTATGTGCCGGTTCAGTTTCGTCTGTGACGTTTTCTTCTGATTGTTCTGCTTTCTGTCTCTCTGCCTGTTCCAATTATCCCCCCTTTTCTTCTCTTTTTTTCAAGGTCTCGGCACCTCTCTCAATGGCGTGTACTGTATTCGTGTCGGACTGCTTCGTGCAGCGGCTTGCTCTGACACCAACAAGTCGTTTAGTGTTTTGAAGTACAGCACTTTTCCTTCTTTGCCTACCCTTGTTTCCCGCCCCCCCTCACCATATCTAGTGCTGGCAGGTAGTGGTAGAGTTTGCTGTAAGATACAATGTCATGGTTCTGCCGTATTGCTTGCTGTTGTTCTGCTCCCAGGCAACCAGGCGAGATGAGAGTGCTGTTGAGATGCGTGTCACTGTATCACTGTAAGAATTCAAGAACAGCATGTGTCCATTCGTCGTAGGCATCAATAAAGGAGGAGTGGCCGGCACCAGGTAAAATGCGAAAGTGGGCATGCTTGGTGGCGGCCTTCTGGTTGTCCGAGTAGCCGGCGGCGATCTGGTCGGCGAGGGTCTTCATGGTGGTTGGCAGCGGCACATCCTTTTCGCCGACGAGAAGGAGGACATTGTCGACGCCGCTGGAAGCGCCGATGGCGGGTGCGAGGAGGCCGAGGTCGAATCCAGGCGACAGCAGCGCCGAGATGCAGCCCTCGAAGCCGTCTAGCGATGTTTCTTCCATGAGGGCAGCGAGCCAGGCGGCCTTGTCGGGGTGAGTGGCCAGCCAGGCGGTGCCGAGCCAGCGCTCGCGGGTGCTTGCTAGGGTAGCAGCCAGGCTGCCCTGCTGCCGGGCAGCCTGCACGCGCGGCGTAAAGGTGTCGATTTTGTCGGCCTGGTTCTTGTTGTTGGCGGGCGAGCAGCTGATGGTGTCACAGATAACAAGGCGGCGAACGGTGCCGGGGAAGCGCGTGGCAAAGACAACACCGGTGGCGGCTCCCAGAGAGCAGCCGATCCAGGCGTGGACGGTTGGCGCCTCAGCTGGCGTGATGCCCAGAGCAGCGCGGACCGGCGGCGACGAGAGCAATGCATAGACGTCATCGGCCATGGTCTCAAAGGTGTTGGCAGCCAAGTCCGCCGGCGGCGAGGAGCGGCCGTGGCCAGGGTGGTCATAGGCAAGCACCCGGAAGTGAGCAGCATGAAGAGCCTCGACAACGTCGTCCCACACGGCCGACGAAGTGTTGAGAAGGCTCGATAGCAGGACCAGTGGGCGCTCGGGCTCGTCGGCAAAGGAGAGACGATAGGCGAGACTACGGCCGTCGGGAAGCACCAGGGCCGTTCTCTCTGGGACAGTGGACATGATGGGCGTATATGTGTTTGGGGATGTAATGATACTCTCAGTGTTGCTGGATGCTTTCGGCCATTGTGGGGGAGACGAGAGCTGGCGGCCCTACGTTGATCTGCGGTCAGCCAAACAGGATGGTGGGGTTGCCAACTACGTATGTGCCTTATCTAATACGCGCAAAGCGCACAGAAACCATTTGCCAACCGGAGCGATGCTGGCCATGGCCCAAACGAGTTCTGGCTCACAGAGCCTGCTCTACGTAGTATAACAGCGACAATTAAGGACTTTCGCAGCGGGTGGCTGTCCGAATAAGCTTTGCCCGACCAGCTACGCGGGAATGTGAAGTGACTACCTGTGGCTGAATGTTACCAGCCTCACGGAGTCCTGATGTGCATTCCTTACGTAAGACACTACTCCTGCGCCTCGCATGCTCGCACATTTATTTTACAGTCCTTCGTTCACGCACGGTACCAAAATAGCCGCACACTGGACGACGCAGACGCATGAAATGCATGCCAGGGCGATTTGAAATGCCGGCTTCAACTTTTTTGTGATAAAGTCATTTTTGGGGGAGCCGGTACGAGAAAGTGATGTCAGCCTTCAGCGGCGCGGACTTGTAGATGCCTGCAGCATGCCACTACTACTCTGCCTGCGGCACATTGAATCCGCTGTAGACACAGCTGCGAGACGGATCAAGGCAGACGGCTGCTTCATCGTCCTGTTGTTTGGCCTGTGTCTGCTGCTGCTGGAGCAGCGCACCGGCTCGTCGCGGCTGGATGGGCGAAGGGCGCAACCCTATTGGCCCAGAAAAATTGCACTTGTGGGGGCCTGCGCCTCTGTACACTACTTGCCCAGGCTACCAAGCACGCTACGCCCCCTCAATGTAGTGCCCCTGCCCCCCAAGTCGCCCCTAGAACCGTATTTTACGCTGGAAAAAGCAATTGTTCCTGCCGGGAGGAAAAGAACCAGAAAACACAGCATATTCCTGCCCCCCCTCTAAGCAATTTAAATTTAATGCAAAATTAAATGAGAAAATACGAGGCCAGATTAAAATACAGCAATAAACACCAAAGTGAAAAAAACAACATCAACAGCCATAATCGAGACCCTTTCTTTATGCCTCTTCGTCCACAGCCGACGCCGGCGATCTCTACAGTGCAGCTGCAACGACAGATTCATCCATATTTTTGTCCCTCCGCCATCGTCGCCTACATTCTAGAATTATTTTTTCGTCCGGCCACAGTGTCGTCTCTTTTTCTGTACTATTTTTGCCCTATTGTTTTGTATGCTTGTCCGACTCCGTTCTTTCACTATTTTTCTTCGCTTGACGCCTTTATCAACGATTTACTGCTACATTCGCCTACTTCCACAAGGTCAGCTGCTCTGCGACGCTCCCCTTTTCCGAACCCCATCTGCTCCTATTGAGGGCCTGCTGTCTGGGTTGTCTGGACCCGTTACTGTTGTCTTGCCCATTTGCTTTTGCGCCTTGTCGTGTGCCCCTTTTTTTCTCTCCCCCGGCGGATCTTTGTCCTCTTTTCTTCGGTCAGGGCGTCATTTGCCTTTTTTTGCTTCGCTTTCTGTCCTCGCTTTCTCACACCTCTATCTCTACCTCTTCCTGCATCGTCTCCCGCATCTGCATCTTTTCCTCTCTACTCGTTGGTGTCCATTCTGCTCCGAGCTTGTCTTTGTCGCAATCTTGTCGACTTCTTCTCACCTCTCCCTCGATCTAGATTTTTCCATCATTTCATCCTTGCGAGGGAGCTTACCGAGGACGCCTACCTCTGCTCTACTCATCACCATCCTCCCTGCCCCCAACATTTAGGGCAATAATTGGATCAAGACGAGCTTAGGTCAAAAGCGTATTGTCGGCTTCCACCATCACCGCTTCCGCCCCGTCTCCTCCAACTCTCCCGATCGCGATTTTTCCATCGCCGGCCTCTCGGGCCTCTTTCTTTTCCGTGTCTCTTTCCAACGGTCCGGAAAATCTACCGTGCGAAAATCTGCCCATCATGAATTCCCAGCAGCCGCAGAGTGACTTTTATTCGGCGTATCCCGGCCCCATGAGTCACTCTCCTAACCCGACCCGGCCGGGCTATGCAACAGTCGGCCTGCCCTCAGGGCTTGGTGGTCGGCGTAGCCACCAGATGGCCGAAGCTGTCAGCCAGGCCGGCACCGCCTCGCTTTATGCCGATGACCGATTTGCCGCATTTGACAACACCCAGCGCTTTGACCGTGGCCTCGGTGCCCAAGTCGGTCTGCAAAACACCTTTAATGTTTTCGGCGGTGCCAACCCAACCACATGGAACTACACACCCGGCTCGGCCAGTGGTGCAGCTACTATGTCTGGCCCGGGAGCTGATGCTTCGCGACTACGGGGATCCAACCGCCGACCGCCTCTGCATGCTGTTCGTCTTTGATTTTATCTCTTGTCTAGTTCTGTCTTCTTTGCTAACTCGTCATTTTCTTTCCCAGGAATGGACTACCCCAGGTGACGCATCATTAGGCCCTCCCGGCAACCAGAACTTGTCTTTCTTCCCGCAGCAGCAGCATCTCGGAAACCAGGGCTTGGGCTTGCCCAGTGCTAACTCGCCCGATCCCTTCAACGTGCCGCCGCCAAGCATCAACCTGCCACCATCCTATGGCGGCCCTGAATTGCGCAGCTTCAACGATGGAAAGAAGGATATGGGCGACCTTATTCCGACCGCTATTGTGATCAAGAACATTCCCTTCAATGTCCGGAAAGAATTTCTCACATCGGTCATGATTGACATGCATTTGCCACAACCGTACGCCTTCAATTATCACTTTGATCAGGGCGTCTTCCGTGGTCTTGCCTTTGCCAATTTCCAAAGCGCTCAGGATACTGCACTGGTAATCGAGCGCATGAATGGTCTGGATATCCAGGGCCGCAAGCTTCGCGTTGAGTACAAGAAGATGCTGCCGGAGCATGAGCGTGAGCGTATTGAGCGCGAGAAGCGTGAGAAGCGTGGTCAGTTGGAGGAGCAGCATCGTGGCCCAGCCCATCAAATTTCCATTTCTTCCATGGCCACCACTTCCTCAATGCAGCGCGCACCAGCCAACGAGAGTATGTCGCATCAGCCGTGCTACATCAAATGCTTTGATTCTTGATGCTAACCTGGATAGGACTTCCCGGCCGCTTTGAGCTTGACCTCAATGACCCAAAGACGCTCACCTACTACATTGAGCTCTACATCTTCCGAAACGATGATTCCCGCGAGGTTCAAATCTTCCCGGTTTCCACCTTGCCAGAAGACCGACGCCTGATTCATGCTCTGGCCCATAACATGGGGCTAGAACACACGTCACTTGGCGAGGGCGAGAATCGGCAGGTTCACGTCAGCAAGTCCAAATTTTCCACCGGTGCCCTCTCGTCCTCCCAACAGCCGGGCGTCAACCTGGAAGGCCACCCTCGTGGCCTCAGCCGTGCCGCGACTTTTGACTTTAACGACCGACAACACTCGTCTGTCCACTCTGTCGGCCGTGGCCCCACCCTGGCCATTCCCAACAGCCCAGACAACGTCCACAACATGAACGGGCTGCGGGGCGTTAAGAGCTTTGCCGATTTGCGGTCTTTTAGTCCCAGCCCGTCGCCTTCACTGGTGAGCAGCTCCGTCATGGGCGGTGCCCCGACAAACGGACATACCAGCACCGGTCTCCCATTTATGCCGCACTACCCGAACGAGGGTCCTTTTGGACCGTCGCTAACCACGCCGACGACGCCGGGCGCTGTCATGAACCCGTCCTCGGCGGCTGTCGACACTACCGGCTTGGCCAACGGTCTCGGATCTCTCAACTTGGGTTCCTCCTCGTTTGAGAGCCGGCCGAGAGAGACGCCCAGTACCATTGGTGCTATCGGCAGCCAGCGACCTGGAGCTAGCGCCAACGGAAACCGCGCCAATCCGGAACGTCAGCCTCGCGGGCCAGGCGGTGATTGGGAAAACCCGGCTGGGTTTTCTAGAGGACGATCCAACGGCCACGCCCAACGAGGTAGCGGTATGTTCTCACGTTGTTACGCTGATATGACTTCGTACTGACCCTTTTCCTCTAGACTCATCCGACAATACCGGCCTCGCCAGCGCTACCCATGGTTCAGCTGCTCTGTATTGAAGCTTTTTTCCCAATTGTAACTCGAGGAACGGGTCACCGTTCTGCTACTGGCTTTAGTGGATATCGTCCTCTCGACAGGACGAAAGGGAATCAGGTATTTCCACGGCTTCGTCCCAATGGCCTCGACCTCTGGAAGCTTTTCTTCCCCCGTCTCAATTTTTGTACTTCACCCCGGATGCATTTACCGCTTTGGCGAAAATAATGGATTATGCGTCGCGATTGGTGAGCACTCTCTTGAGGAGGGAAGACGCAAAGCTTGTACTGCCCAAGGCCGATGTTCACCTTCCCTTCTACGATATCATCGGAAGCCTAACGACGAATATGCAATGAGACAAAACGACCTTTGACGCCGTCAATTGGATTTTTTGAAAGATGCATATCAACGTTTTCACGACTGGACGCTATTATGGGTCATAAAAAAGAACACGAATCGCTTTTCTATTATTTATTTTTTTTTGGATACAAAAGGAGTTTTTTTACTACAGTTTTATATTATTCGGGCAACCATATTCCATCTTGCCGAGGAATACGGAAAGTGGAGGAAGGAAAACACTAGGGGGGATCCAGCCCTCTATTTTTCCACCTCGCCTATAGCAAACAGCATTGGCATACAATGAACAACCAAAAACGTTGGGCCTACTGCATTCTCACGGCAACCCACAAGGTATATACCATGACTATATGGCGTGCCAGCCCAATGGTTGTTTGTCTTGCTTTTGCGTTGACTTTTTCCTCTTACCTTTTTGGTATTTTGGTTCCCATGTCTCAATGCCGTCAACATATTTATGTGGTTGCCTCTCCGGGGCTCTGATTCTACGAATTATTGTTTGTGTTTTATCACGTTGCTACGACGACATGTCTGTATGACACTTCTGTGTACTACTGCTCCCCTCTCCCCATCTCCCTTCCTGCACCGGGAAGAAGGCCTTCTGATGAAGATGGCGTCTTGGAGGGTTGTTTCAGCAGCACACCAACACGATACACTAATCTGGTCCGACTTTGTTTTTCGGTAAAAAAAAAAGTCCAATTTGTGGCACTGCCTTTGCATTTTTTGTCTTTGCTTTTGGTTTATCCAGTTTTGTTTCTAGTTTTTATTGTTGCTTTCCTTTTCATTCTCGCCTGTCCTGTTTCGTTTGCTGACTTTTGGTTTCTTTTTTGATTTGTGCTTTCTTCCATGTTTACGTTTTTCATTACTGAATCCGGAAACTCTGTATTGAGACTCTTGGTAGTTACATAACTCTTTACTTGCACACATCGGTGTTTTATGTTTTACTTTTTTGTGTTTTCTTTACTACTTTGGAAAGTTCATCTTGTATTCGTTAACTTTCGTCTGGTATACTATATTGCATAATGGTTTTCTTTCACACGTCTTTTAAGTTCACCTTTGGATTGCACGTTTAATGGAGATGAGTGTGACTGATAGATGAGAGGTAAGATGAGAGAGGTTCGTCTGCTGGTGAGCTGTTTCTTGGCCGCGAGGGATTGGTGCAAATTGGTGTGGCATTGGGAAGACAGCATGTGGTTATATCTAGGCATGTTAGCAGCGTGACTGGCAAAAATAAAGGTGGCTATTAATCGAACGTGTTATAGGATTTCTTCTCTTTCTGGTTCTATTTGTCTTCGACTATTGATATTAATAGCAGTCTTTGTTTAGTTGCAAAACTGGAAAATACCAATCAAGGCTTTTCAAGCATGATATTCAGCTCTTGATATCTGAGCCCAAACATTTCTTAATGCCGACACACATTCTATCCGAGATCTTGCAGGATAGTCCTCCTTAGTTTATCGCAGAGTCTACGTTCTCATCAAAAGTTGAGCGATGCGGGCTCTCGCTGCTGATGTGAGCGAAAGAATTCCTAAATTTTGCCATTTCGCGACCGACGCAATAACACCGGTGCATAGTGTCTAGACCGAACCTAAAAAATGCTAACAATAAGCATACCAAAGATGGGAGCTATATGGTCCATCCAATGTAAAGTTCAAAGGTTCGTCTGTAGTTTTAAGCTTATTTATTGTGTGGCTTGTCTTCGGCCATGCCTTTCGACCGTTATATGGAAGTGGGGCTCCGTTTCCAGTGGGCTTAGTAACCGCATCTTAGTGAATTCTATTCTATACTTTTCATTCTTCGTGTCGGCTTCTATCCTTTATTGGGTCCAATTCACAGAATCATCTTCATCTGAAGGTGCTGTGGTCCCCTTGGTAGGAAAGACGTAGTGTAAACCTGCGTGAACGACAAAACTGGCAGATATACCGTACAAGTAGCCGAGTGAGTACAAGTTTGTGGCTTCCGTGCTGATGTGATTATGAGAGTTGATCTAGAGGGTTAGAAATACTGAGATGAAGAAAATGAAAACAAGACATCAAAGGCTGTGTTCAACGTACCGAGTTTGCGAGGCCCGGCATCATGGGAATCCAGCCAATGGCCCAAGCGATGGCAGCGCGCCAGTTGGTGCCAAAGTAGTTGTAACGGTAGCGGCCCTGGGGATTGTAGAGGTCGCGGACATTGTAGTGCTGCCGGTGGACAAGGTAAAAGTCGGCGAGGAGGACACCGGTGATGGGAGCGAGCCAGACGGCATAGCCATCCATGAAGCTGAGCAGAGTATCGGCCGAGGACAGAATGTTCCAGGGCGTGAGGGCCCAGGCGCCGAGAAAGGCAATGAGGAAGGAGCTGCGGCGGAGGTTGAGGTAGCCGGGAAGCATGGCGTTGAGATCGTTGGCGGCGGAAACGCAGTTGGCGCCCAGGTTGGTGCCCATTTGGGCGAGGACCATGGCACCGCCAGCCAAGACGGCGGCGGCGCGACCACGCGAGGTGTCGCACCAGCTGTTCATGATGGAGAGCACGTCCCAGCGAATGGCCGTGACATCGTTGCCGCCGTCGTAAATGTTGTGGGCAGAGCCGACAATGATGAGGCCAAAGAGCGCCATGAGGACAAAGGCGGCTGGGATGATGACGAGCTGGACCCAAGTCTGGCGCTCGCGGCGGGCATAGCGCGTAAAGTCGTTGATATTGACGGCCAAGGTACCGTAGTTTCCCAGCATGGCATTGAGACCGCTCATAAAGGCCCAGCCAAGCGAGGAGCCACTCAGCGTGTTTCCACGACGAAAGACGGTGTTGTCGACGCCGCCGCCGGTCTGCACACAGGCCCAGATGAGCATGCCAAAGATGGCAGGCAGACAGAGCAGGGCCTTGGCGGCAAAGAACCAGCGCAGCCGGCGCGGGTGAATATAGTGCAGCGGCAGCATCAGCGCAAAGTAGACGACGTAGGCCACCATCATTTGCGTAGTCGTATGGGCCGAGTCGGGCAGCGCGTTGGGCAGCCCGGCAAAGCTCGGCCAGAGTGCCGTCAGCACGACGTGCATGCACTGTGCGCCCGTGTAGGTGTTGATGCCGTACCAAAAGGCCGAGACGACGAGGCGGACCAGGACAACGACAAAAGAAAAAAACATGCCAAACGGAGCTCGGCTCTGTATCGTGTAGGGGACGTGGAAGCGCGAGCCGACGGCGCCGTTGAGGGTCAGGCCAATGGCCATGAGAAAGTGGCCGAGCGCAATGATGACGAGGCAGAGCTTCCACGAGAGGCCGGTCGAGTAGAGCGAGGCGCCCAGACGGAGGTTGCCCGGCGCGACAGCATCGTTGAGCCAGTAGAAAATGACTGGCAACGCGGTAAGCGAGGCGCGCACAGTCAGGACGCCGAGCCCTACTCACAATTGTACGTCCGCCACGTCTGCTGCTCGGGCGGCGTCGGGTCCAGGTCGGCATTGCTCCAGCGCCCGGGTGCAAAGGTACCCGGCTCTGGCTTCACCTGCAGCAGCCGCTGGATTCGATGGCGAAGCGAGCACGGCGCCGCCTCTGAGCTGCCAGTGTCGGTGTCGGTGGCCGCGTTGGCGGTCACGTCAACATTGTCCTTCTTTTCGGACCCCATTATGCTTGCTGGAGATGTCGTTTGTATGCAACGTGCCGGTTTCTGGCTATATACGTCTACTGCAGCATGTCATGTTGCTGTTATTTCCACTTACATTCAGATAGGGTAACTGTTGGTAGAGCTTGATGGATATCGGACAAGGAGCGACTAGAAGGGAACAAGTGCGCTCCCACTTTGTACCATTTCCAACAAACAAGACGATTCCGGCACTGCTCATCTTGGAAACGTGCTGGAGTTCGCCGGATCCCGTCTGATCTGCTAGCTCGATCCCGGAGCTGGACGAAAACGTGGTCCTCCATCTGGTCATATTTGGATCCGGCAGCCTCGAATGCCGTTGCGGCTCTCTGCCTTTGCCATCCACCAGCTGCCACTCTGTCCATGGGCGCCATGACCGTCACAGCCCTCCGTGTTGATCCCTTGCCGGAGCACTTGCGCCAAAAGTCTTGCCTCGGCGCGGAGATCACCCTCCCGTCTGGCATGCGCCTGCTCGACCCCGACGGCCTCTCCGATCGTGATGCCGACGCGTTGCGCCAGAGCGTCTTCACGCACGGCGTCGTCGTCATCCGCAACCAGAGCGGCCTCGACCCGACCGTCATGCCCCGACTCGGCCGATTCTTTGATCCCACCGCCGGCAACGTCCACTCAGGCGGCGACCATGTCGTCACCGATCCGCGCAATATCCTGGCCCAGAACCGAGGCTCGCGTGTGCCCCGGGCGCCCCAGGTGACCATTATCGGAAAGGGGCGCTGGTCCGGCCATGAAGGACTTCCGGAAATGGACTTGCAGCACATGGTATGCTTACATGGGCCCGAGCAGTGCACGAGCACAGCGTGCTAACCCCCCCCCCAGAGCCACACGACCTTTCACGCCCATCCTTTATCAGAGGACGAGCGTCGAAACGGATTCACCCGTCCCTACCGCTGGCACATGGACGCCCCCCTGTACGACCGCCTGCCTGGCTTTGTCACCTCGCTGCTCTCGATCAAGAACCCCGACCTGCCGGATCAGAAGCTGCGTTTCCCCGACGGCAAAGTCATGGACATTCCCGCCGGAAGCACGGCTTGTGAGTTGCCGTCCCTGGATTCTCTCCTTGGTCCCCTTGGAACCTCTACTAACTGCCACACAGTTTACTCTGGCGCGACCGCGTTTCAACTCCTCTCTCAAGAGGACCGCCAGTTTGCTCTTCACACCGTCGTCCAGTATGCGCCTCGCGCCTACGAGTGGATTGTCAACTGCAAGGCCACGGATGACGGCCTCACCATTGCCGCGAAAGGCGCCGAAAAGAACCTTGATGAACTCACCGACTGGACCTGGGACAAAGTCCATGCGTTTCCTGTGAGTTTCCGCACTTTCATCCGCTCCTTCTTCCTCGTTACTCATAACCCAGATGGTCTGGAAGAACCCGGGCACCGGCCAGCCGCACCTCCAGATTCTCGGTTGCTGCGTCTATTCCCTACGCACCACTGACCCTGTCACGGGAAGAGTCAGTGAAATCACACATCTTGACGAGGTCCGCGCCATCTGCCATCGCCTCACCCGCGTCGTCTACCGCCCTGACTCGCTCTACTTTCACCGCTGGAATGAGGGCGATCTCGTCCTGTTCCACAACCGGGGTGTCGTCCACTCCATAACCGGCGAGCTAACGGGACCCTCTACTGGTGCTGAGGACCCCGAGAACCGTCTGCTTTGGCAGTGCAACATGTCCAGCGGTACGCCTCCCGAGGCGTACAAGGCTGCGTGTGTATGAGATTTTGTACATTTACGAAAAAAGCCTAGGCGGCGCTGACTACTGAAGGATATAATTGTGGTTCAAGGCTTGCTACTTTAACAGGCAGCGTACGTCTCTCGAGAAGAAGCGATGGATGGGATAAGCTATTTCAACAGTTTTTTTTCTTGACTTGTCCCTATTTCTAACCCAGTTCCATCTCAGCTTAGCCCGCCTGATAAACAGCAAGGGCCGCTACATGTGGATTGAGAGCCGACAAGTTGTAGGGCGTGACATACAAGTCTGTGTCTGTGAGGGCGATAAACATGGTCCCATTCACAGAAGGGTCACCTTCCCACGTCGACACGTTTGGCTGGAAAGTATAGGCCGTCCGCTCCGACAACTTGACGTCAATGAGTGGCGTGAAAGTGATATTCAGCTGGGATGCCCAGGCGGCATACTTGGGCTCTTTGACAGTCGTTGACGTGATGTAGCTGTTGTTCGGACCGACTGGCTTCCCGGGCTTATCCCACTGGAAGAACACCTGGCGACCCGGGTAGGACAGTGGCACGCTACGGTTGTGCGTAATGGCCGGGTGACAGCCGAGACCAGGGCTGGTGGCGTTTACACAGAGCTCCGAAGCATTGACGTTGTTTGTAGACAGAGAGTTGGCCCCTCCGTTTTGCGTTGTCTCGTTCCACACGGCGGAGCCGTTGATGCGCGCCGGGTTGGGCTGGTTGAGAATATAGAGGGCTGGATAGTTTTGCCAGACAAGACGCGTCTGGTTGTACGGACAGCTGGCAATGTACGGCGCCAGCAGCGACCAGGCCCAGCTCTGAGGGATGCCGACCGTATGCCACTCTGGCATGGGAAACTGGCCGCCAAACTGGCGAAAGATGAGCTGCTGGCGAGCCTCGACAGTGATGCTCTGGAGCAACAGCTGGGCGGCAGGACCCGAATTCAAGTGAGGCAAAAAGCCGTAGACACCAGCCTCGCCCCAGCGCGTGAGCTTTTGGTTGAAATCGATGAATTCCGGCACGTTGCTGACGGGGTAGTTGTACGTGCACTGTTTCGGTGCCTGGGGGCCCAGCATGTTGGCCACCACGGTCGCATGTCCCACTTCCTGGTTGGCCATGTGCTGCAGTAGAAAGCGGTCCTCGGCACCGAGTCCGTAGGCCTCGAATTCCTCTGCCGAAAAGGTGGCCAAGCCCCAGTGAAAGAGGTCCAGCTCGATCCACTCCTGGTACAAGGCCAGGGCCAGCGACTGGTAGTCAAAGTCACTCTGCACGCGGTACACGGGCGCCGATCCATTGGTCCCGATGCCACCACTCGGCGTGAAGGGGGCGGGCTCGTCGTCGTCAAGTTTTCCGTCTGCCGGGTACTCGTATGAGCCGGGTGCCGGGGCTGCCGCCGCAATGGACGACGCAAGAACCTTGGTTGAGATTGCGCCTGTCGTCGACGGAGAAGGGCCCGAGAACGGTCCATGCGTTGACACGTCGACGTGTAGTACGGCCAAAGGCGTGACCGACGGAACCAATGTGGCCGTGGTTTGGGCATTGGACACAAATGGAATGCCATGTGTGCCACAGGTAGCCGTCGCAAGGAGGAGGAAGAGCACTTTTTGGGAGCCGAGCTGACCAGCCATGTTTAGTCGCTTTGCAATTTAGGTGCGAAGTCTCATCAGTGTTTGACATACGTCGATATAAACGGGAACTACACGTCGTTGATATAAACACCAAATCATCATATCAGTACACTGTAGTATGACGCATTGTTAACCGTGCTTTCAAAACGAGAAAACCGCTTGTTTGCTTGACGTGAGAAGGCGAATAGTAAGCGCCACTGAAGACAATGACATCATGTATGGAGTGTATCAAAGTAATACATTCGTCCAATTGATGGCGCGAGAGAGCTTTTGGTTCTGGTTTTTATTGTCGGCAAGTCTACATTGGCAAATTTTACTAGTAATCCGAAACATTCGATCTTGATTCGGTATCAATGTCATAATCTCAAAACTATGACCGAAACTTGAAAGGCTCTTCTGGTGTAGACCAAATAAATTGGCAGTTGTCGATGGAATATACCAGGTGATTGGGACATGCAAAGGTACAGGGATACACCATAAATATGTTAAAGGAGGCTTTCAAAGGATCTTCTATGGCCGAGTGCGTAGAGCATCCGGACGATAGGCAGCAAGTAGGACCAGGTTTCGGCGGCGGAGGTCTGTCGCATCTGCCAGAACGAAGAGATTATCAAGCTGCCAATGAAGGAGTAGATATAAAGGCGGCAATTTTGGACCGAAATGGCTGTGTTCCCACATGGTCTTGCTGAGCTTTATCGTCCGTTTCAAGCTTCTACTTGTTCTATAGCTCTGACAAAACACTAAACGATAACCACGGTTTCTGTACACATGGCCTCTGCTTCCCCCTCCATGATTCCCTGAATATATGCGTCGCCTACGAGGGTGTAGGTGGCATCCGTACATCTGCGGTGTATGGAAAATGATCTCTTGCGGCGTATGAGAAATGGCGCTGGTGCTCCACGAACGACACAGACTTGATCGCCAACATTGGCCAGTTGTGGCACAATACCGACAAGACCGCCCTTTGTTACCGCCAGCCGGCGCTCTTGTATCGTCTCGCTTATCCGAGTTCGGATCGAGATCTCCTCCATCAGCTTGGGGGCTGTCGAGTACGATGTAGTCCACAAATGCTTCATCAAGGACTCGTCCACCTTGTGCTTGTGGAGTTCTTCATCACCAGCGGACAAAACGACATTGTATAGAGCTATGGGATCCGCGGCTGCAGCGGCGACATCCGTCTGCAAGGTCCATGACAGCTTATGGCCAGCACTCTGCTGCTTCTGGACAAACGCGAGCGACGACTTGTCCCACTGTACAGCATGCGCCTCAAACCGTTTCAGAGGCGCTTCTGCCTCTTGTTTTTGGTGGATAAAATGTTCAATGGCATAAAAGGGTGGCCCCAAGGCTGCAATCTCCTGCTCCAGGACAGCGACACCTTGGACGACAAGTCGGTCATCACCCTCGACACGGAAACTGGCTGCTCCAGTCTCGGCGCCGCCCGCCCGGAAGCGAGTGAAATGCCGCTGCGTCCAGCCATCCGTGTTGCCCGACACGTTCCGTCCTACGCTGGAAAAGTCGGGAATCCAGGACGGACTACTGCTCGACGCGGCCAGGCCGGCCATGGCCAAGAGCTCGGTACCGTGGCCCTGAGAGAGGAAATGGAGGGTAAACTGGCGGAATACTTGTGCTGTCGTCTGGTTATAGTCGGGCCGCGGAGCCTCGTGGGCATCGGAAGCAATGCCGAGGAGGGCGTACAGTATGTCTCGCTTGTCGGTGCTCTTGAACTGGCAGCACTGTTTGATCAGCCGGAAGAGCCGGAGACTGGGAAAAGAAGCCTGTTCTGCGGCTTTCCCCGTTTCTGCCAGCACGGCCGTTGACCTCTGGTCCATGTGCTCCTTTGTGAGGCTGCCAATGTCGTACATGATTTTGAGATTCACCCGATTGGCCTTCCAGAGTGCCATGGCCTCGGTGGCGTCCATGGTCTCGCCAGCCATTTCGTAATGGCGGGTGGCAACCATGGAAAAGGCTGGGTTGCTCAGATTGTCCTTTAGCAGGAGGAACGAAATATTATTCAAGTTTTTCAGATCCTCCCAGCTGAGAATGTACTTGTCGATGGCGATGAGCGTCCGGTCAGGACGCGCAGCCGCCTCCTGGACGACCCAGATGCGCGAGAACCAGGGCCGCGTGAGGAATACCTGATAGGCGGACCAGGCTGTAATATCATTGGCACTGGGCATTTGCGATTGGGCGAGTAGCTGGTCGAGGAAGAGAGCATAGTCCTTGTCAGTGAGGGTTCTATCGGCCAACGCAGTGATCAGCTGGGGCAATGGGACCATGCAGCGCGAATATCTACGCGCAGCGTCAAAAATGTGGGCGTTGAGATGCTCAATGATATTGGGCATATGGGGGTGGTCGGTGGCGTCGCCGAGAAAGACGTATACAAGAGCGGCCTGGCGGTAAATGGGCTGCATCAAGAGAAGCTGCTCCGCCTTTTCATGATTGTCGCTCTGGTTGATGCACACGGCGTCAGCCCAAATGGTGCGCAACTGTCCATGGATCTCGCTGCTGAGCCTCTGCTGGCGGAAACGACAAAGTGCACGGTAGAGGTTGTTGGTGATGGGCAGCATGCTACCGTCACAGATGAGCTCATGGTCGAAGCAGGGGGGGCCCCAGGTATAGCTGAGAGCGACATAGCTCTCGGCGGCTTCTTCCAAGGACACGACCTTGACTTGGCACTGGAGCGGATCGTCTTCCTTCTCGGCCGGCAGAATATACAGCAACCGAATGTTTCTGCTGGGAAGAGCAGTGTATTGGAACCGGGTTTCTGACATATTGACAGCCGGATCATTGGCGAGGACAAAGAAACGAAGGACAGAGGGGTGGAAAGGAAGACTGAGGTCTGGCACCAGTTGAAATGGCCGATAAGTGGCCCCTCTATGGCTTCGGTCTCACTTTTAAGCGCTTATCCACGACAATCTCGATAAAATACAGCTGAATGCGTTTGGCGAAGCTCTTTATGACACCATTGAATCTCCCATTGTTTCTGCTCTTTTATTCGATACGTTTGTCGTGTTGAATCGAGTGCACTTTGGATGAGAATCATCAAGGATAATTGACGCTATTAAATACTCAACTATTCTTCAAGATTGCAAAGTTGTATTGGCTCTGGCGGAGAAGCAAGACCAAATCCCGGAATCTCTGACTTCCAACGAAATTGCTGGACCTGCTGCTTACAATTTATACGGCTGTACAGCAGTGACTATTGAAAGGCTGCAGCTACATATCCGTCATCATGGTCTCGCCGACATTTAGGCACCAAACACGCGGATCGACGATGCTACGGCGTCACAGGTCGTTGTAGTTTGGGCGCCACGTCTGGCATCGTCATCTAGATAGACTGATCCGTTATCGGCGTATCATAAGACCGACGTATTATTTCTAATATACGCAATCCTAATGGATTGTTATCTCAGTCTCGCATTAGTCTACTGAGCACGAAATGTCCGGAGTTTAATCAATCTAACTTTCTACGCCAATGTTCATTTTGTCTCGTTTTGTTTTGCATTGCATTCGTTTCGGCTCATTCTAGCTTCGGGTTGATTCTATCTTCATTGATGCAATTTGATCTAATCCGCTTGGAACTTAAAACGCTGCCGTTTTCCTCCACCGCGGCAGAAATGGCACCCGAGTGGTATGACGCCCTTGTTCGAGATGGCTACGCCGTGGTCCCCAGCGTCATTTCAAAGGACAAGGCTGAGCAATATCGCCTCGCGGCGCTAGACTGGCTAACGTCTTTTGGCAACGACGGTCTCGACCTCTCAGACCGAAGCACATGGACCCCGGAAAATCTGCCCTTCATCTCTGGGATCAACACCTTTAACCACTACGGCGTCGTGCACGAGCGGTTTATGTGGGATATGCGCCTGGAACCGGGGGTCATCCAGGCTTTTGCCCGCATTTGGGGAACGCAAGATCTTCTTGTCTCCTTTGATGCGCTCAACATTACGCTGCCTCGCCGGCCGGGCCATGTGCCGCGCCCCAAGTGGCCCCATGTCGACCAGTCACCCTTCCGCACAGGTCTGCAGTGCGTCCAGGGCATCATCTGTCTTTCCCGGGCGGGCCCAGACGATGGCGGCTTGACCGTCTATCCGCGCTCCCACACGGCGACGGAGCTTTTTTTCTCTCATCACACCGATCGCGCAAAGTGGACGCGCAAGGATTACTATGCCTACACGCCCGAGGACATGTCCTGGTTTGCCGGACAGGGCTTCCGCGAGCACAAGGTCGTCGCCGAACCCGGCGATCTCATTCTTTGGGATTCGCGACTCATCCATTTTGGAGCCGAGCCAACCCCGGAGAGCAACACCATCCGCACCGCCATCTACGTCTCCTACACGCCGGCGGCCTTGGCGACCCCGGAAACGCTCGCGACCAAAAAGGCAGTCTTTGAATCCTGGACGGCAACGACACACTGGCCACATGACAACATTTGGGCGCGCACAACACGCCCGCTGCTGCCAGATGGATCCGTCGATGAAAGGCGGACAGAGCCGCGAGAAAAGCCAAAACTGACGAGCCAGCTTCTCAAGCTCGCAGGTGTGGAGGCGTATTGATCGGTCTCAAATGTTATGATGCTTTTAACCAGACGTATATACTTTCGACGCTTCCGTGCCTTATAGAGATAACCAAGCTTTTCATACAACTTTATGAAATACAAGGGCGTTGACAAAAGCCGCCTCCTGCCATCACGCTGAGCCGCCCCAGAAGTTGTCGTCACCCTCTCAGCGATGTACTCTTCACTCAACCAGTATTTCTAGACTCGCCGGAATCTGACCGTAAAATTAGACAACAGACTTGCATTTGTCTCGGAGAGTATCGTCTATTCTATTTCGCGATTGTTCTATCCTGCTTCATCATTCGGGCTGAAACCTTTGCTTCCTTTTTCAAAGATCGACTTGGTCTTTCATACTTGCAACGGCACAAGTCGTGGCAATAGTTGCTTCAATCGACCAGATTTTCCTACCAAGTCCAAGGCTCTCGCATTGGCGCCGGAAAGCCCCACAGAATTCAAGGATGTAACGCTGGCAGCAGTTCTGGTACTGCACGTTAACCGTCAGTTTGCTAAAGATCTCTTCACTTGGCAACTGCCAACAGTGGTTTTGCGGGCCCTTGTACTGAATTCCTGCTCACGCTTTCACCCATGACGACGCGGAGGGCTCCGTTTTCAAGGTAAGGGCGGCCTGTGTCGTTCATAACCATCTTTTGGCTTCCCCCAGCCTGGGATCCGCTACTGGATGCATGCCGAAGATCCTTTTTGCCATGACACGATTTGCAATCGTAAAAGGCTGGTAGAACAAGCCAACGAAAAGCAGATCTGCACGCTCGTGCAGGCCCCAGAGTACGAGCTCACGTTATTGTTTCCACAGAGGTGAACCGGGTTGCAGGGCATGATCAGCATTTTTACCAGTATGCTTATGTCTGTTCCGCCTTGTATGCAACCTGGTGATCCTCATCCGTATCTTGCATCATGTACAACTATGCTCAAAGTCGTATCCTTGAGAGCATCGACTATTACTGCATGCAATTGTTCACTACGGGCGTGGGGTGTTGAAACCGACGCAGAGGTTGCTTACGGCAGCGGTTTGACACTCTACAGCTTTTGTGAAGCCAGGCAAGAAAAGCAATGGAATGTGATGGATAAGGACAACATTGATCAGTAAGTTCTCATGAGTAGCTTGCGCTTTTAAGCGGTCGAGTATTTTGGTGAGTAATTCAAGCCGGCATCTGGCTCAAAGTATTTGAGAGAATGAAAAAAGTCGTTATGAGACGCTATAGAAATGCCGCTCATACTACCCGATGTTCTGTTCCGATCAATCCAAAGACAGAGAAATTGTCGCCACCAAAACCGTACGAAAGATGTTATGCACAACTCCTGTACTGTAATGCAGCGGTTATGCACCATTTATACATGAACTACTTTCCTGATGCTACTAAGCCGCTAATAGGACTGTGTTTTAATCTTAGTCTTAATTGCCGAGCAAAAAACTCCGCAGACGGGATAATTCCCTCTTTGGACCGCTACCGCTTTGAGCCAATCAAAACCATACCCCTGCGTAAAATAAGTGGACTCAAATAGCCAAAGATTTTCAAAACTAGGACAAAAAGGGTATCCTACTTCTCTTACGAAGTACCCATATTAAACCGCAAATCCCTAAGCTTTAGTGCCCACGCCAAGAAATGATCCACCGCCATTGTCTGTCTAGTTCATCATCTTGTTTCCACGACATGAGTACGCTCATTGCCAGCCCAGCTTTAGGTACTTTTGCCGGTCCGTTGATTGCATTTCGTTCTCAAAGTAACGATGCAAAATATAGACTGAGTTATGAGCGACGATGCTGTCACTATCGTCTAGGATTATCACCTATGTGAGAGGTCCGATCCTCTCGGTGTAGGATGTGCATATGCTAGTACGAGGTAGGTGGGGGCTCTACCAAAGTGCAGTCATCGTAGTGGAAAATCGTAGCTGTATGTAGTTTCTTGTACTCTATACTTTACACATACTACGACACACTTCACCAGGCAAGGACCCTCGAAATGGCGAGGACGGGGGAGGATCCGTTTTGTTGCGTTTGACCGGGTCATGGGCCTCAAAGTCTTTTCTTCGTGTGCCGCTGCTTGATGATCCATGGCCCCGGTGCTTTCTCCAAAGAACAGTATCGGAATGCCTATGCAGGTAAGCCGTTATGCTTCCCGCGCTTCTGGAATCCTCAGCCGTGGTCCACGTGAAAGCTTCATACCGGAGTTGTCTGACACAAAGTGGATATTCCTCCAAAGTTGTAACACACCGAGCCGTCCCCCCTGAAGATTGGTCTCCCTTGATGGTCATGCCGGGAGTTTATGCTCATCAATTTTTGTGAGAGATACTCGTAAGTGATGTCCACGTATAATATGTGCAAAAGTTTGCTTTCTAGCCTTTAATGGTCCGTTTTTGTAACAATTTCCTACGACGAGCCGAAAAGTGCAACTGGGATGCTTTCTCAGTCTCGAAAAAGTCGTATTGCTTCGAGGCCTGCAATGACCGGGTATGTCGCTGCCTGCTCCGCGCGTTCTCTTAGTCCACTTTGCAAAAGTACCTTTTCAGGGGCTAGACGCAGGGCACTGTTACGTCTACGCTAACCACAGATGAGCAAGATGCGCATCATAGTGTAGTGGAATAATTCCGACCAGCAGACCAACAGACCAAGAAACCAAGAAACAAAACAAGCCCGTGCTGATCATTTCTGTCCATCTTCTGTTTTCGTGCGCTTTCGGAGCACCTTTAGCAGATGTCAAACTCTAGAGTGCAACCGCTAGGCTTGTTCGTATCGGAATGAAGCGGTTGTCATTGAGCACGTTTTTATCTCTTCTGCGCTCCGGTACACCTTTATAGCGCTGGTCCTGGCAGGCAGAACTCTGATGGACCAAAATACACACAGAAACAGAGAAATCCAATGGCCAATCGTATCTGTTTATTTTGGTGGAGCTAAAGTCTGGAATCTTCAAAACCTTGCTTACTTTTGAGGATCTATCAGATTCAAATTGTCTTTTTGCCCGTCGTCGGGATTTCAGGTGGACATGTTTTCCGGCAACAACCGATGTCTGTCACTCTGAACAGCCGATCGTGCTGATCGACGACTTGCCCCGTACTAAAAGCAGCCGTACAAAAAGATCAGCGCTGGATTCGGCTTCCTTTGGCACTCGGCATGGTCCCACATGTTGCAATAACTGGAATTTGAATGATACATACGGCCTGGTAGCCAACTCGTAATTCCTTTTTAAAATCACAAAACTGTCCTGATATCGCTAGCCAAAAAAGTAGTCCACCCAGTGAGAATCGCGCGTCTAGGCAACCGTTTGCCGTGTTACAATAACCTCTGTCGTCTTCTTGATGGCGTCCGTTCCCAAGATATCCTCAGTGCTGCTAGTGTTGTCGCCGTTACCGCCGGCGGCCACATAGTTTTCTCCATTGAGCCGATATTGGCCACCTCGTTCACTAACCGCGTCGCTAGCGAGCGGCCGAAGACCAGAACGTTTTGTGCTCGCATACGTATGCATAGCGTAACCCGAACGGTCTCGGCTCCGGTTGTTGGAGCTGTTCTTTTCCGAAAAGTAGCGGAATAGCGGAGCGAGAGTGGGAATCGATGAGATGATGATGCCGACAGACATTTCAATGGTGGAAAAGATGATGCTCTCGCCCGAATCGAGCGCGTTGGATAGCTTGATAATGGTGCGAATGCGAATGGCTTGAATAATGGTTACGAAAACACCGAGGCCAAACAAGGCTACCAGAACGACTTTCTTGCGTGTCTGCAACTGGATCTTCATGATGACGGGGAACGGCATAATCAAGCTGAGGCGGTGTTAGCAAAACCTGGTAACAACACAGACAAGATGGCTCAAAAACGTACACGCCCAAGTCAAAGACAATGGTCATGGAAGCAAATGTCAAGTAAAATGACAAGAGATCAATGCAATGTCCTGGTAGATCCATGAACCAAGTCTTGGCCACGGGAATGCAACCGACCAGAAAGACGACGATAAAGGCAATATGTGCCGCCGTGATAACGCCAATCATGACGTTGGCGGCAATTCGAAATGTTCTTTCGGAGAAAAAGCGCAAATAGGAAAACAAGAGGCTGATTTTGAATCCCCAGATTCCGATAACATAGCTAGACAGCCGTCAGTATTTCAGTGCAGAGCACTCTACTTTGAGGACAATGTTTTGCATCGTTTCGGGTTTCTTCCCACGACAGCAATTCTTTTCTACTTCACCATGACTTACAATGGAGCCTCGACATATTGCACCTGTTGATCACGAGTTAAAAGACAAGTAAAGACAACAGATTGTGACAACTACTTACCACGCCAAATCCAGCGATATTGCTCTCTGGAAAAGCACTCAAGTCTTTTATCCCCAAGCCCCATTTGGTTTCTACAGATTATCAGCTGGTGAATCAAACACAACGTAAAGGAAATAAAGCACATACGTATAACGGCACAAATGGTGTAGCCCAAACAGCCAAACTGTTGAATAAAACCGACATTAGACACCAACAGCTACCGTAAAAAGAGTAGCACGACCTACCCAAGAAATAATAATAAAGATGTCATCTAAGGAGCCGTCAGAAACAAGAGCCGTCAAATAAGCCAGCTCGCGAATCAAAATAACTTACCAGGGCCAAAGGCCTTGATCATGATGCCTCGAACGTACAGCCTTAAAAGCAAAAAAAACAAGGCAGTAATTGTACAGACAAGTTCTCCCGCCGTGAAAGACGGGCCAGTCGTAGGAGTCCCGTCTGGGACGTTGTAAATCCAGCCCATTCCGTCGGTGGCGAGGCCTGTAGGGAGAGAAAAAAAGAAGGCGTCGGCGACAAAAGGAAATGCAAGTTGGACGATGGAAATGCGACAGGCTTGTGTCGATCTCTCTTACACCCAAGGCGGAAAAAGTGGGAGAAGGCAATTATATGATATTTGAGACACTTGTAGATTTGGCAGGCGGGCTGGCTGGCGGGCTGACAGTATCTCTCCCATCTACCTACTACGCTGGCCCGAAAACAACCTCCTTTCTCACCCACTAGCCCAAATGGGGGCCATTTATTAAGTTAGCCTAGCCGTTTCCCGGGTGCTTAGCTGGACTTGCCGGACACACTTCCCCCAGTGCTTCCCATCCATTGCGTTTATAGATTTGACCCGTGTGTCGTCAGAATCCAGGGCCAGTCATCTGCAGACAATGGCGTTTGTTTTCTGGTACACTAACATTTTCCGCGTACCGATACTGTTTCGCACGTCGGACGCACATCAAAGCATGGAAACGTTTCCTGCACGCGGCCTTTTTGCAGGCATGCACTGCCCCGTAGCTGGTACCGACAGAGCATCTACTGCTTGTACTGTAGAGGGCATTATGTCAAAGGGTCATGAAACCAAATACGCCGTAGATGCCAGTACTCCGTGCAGCCCAAACATGGATAAAGATAGATGATACAAATCGCTGGGCCTGGAAGGCCAGAAGCATAATACGAAGTGTTGCAGCGCAGTCGGGCCTTAATCTACACTACTCAATGTCGTAATGTGTCTTTTTGGTACAGATTCTCCATACCGGTTGCTGTCACGCACATGTGCTTGACACATTGTGAGGGATTTGCCCTTTTTCTTTTCATTCGGGCAAGTTCCCGTGGCAAATTTTATCACAAGACCTTTGTAAGCGGTTCATACGAGGATCCGGGCGAGGTTTTCAGTGTCCACTCCGTCCAACCTATCACTCATCAGAGGACGGTTGTATAAACTACCACACTCCTCGGAATATAATCCCCTAGTATACATTAGTGGGCACCAGCTAGCTTGCAGAATGCAAGCGGCAATACTTGGTGGATTTACGTTGACATTTGAAATGGATATCTCTAGGGTTAGTCAGCCTGCTCTCTAACGCGATTTAGCATGTTGCCTCCGCCGGGAAGCTTGATTGATACAAGCGCTGACTCTAGCTCGTTAGAAATAGCCCCTTTGTCCGCAAAGTTGAGGCACAGTAAGGTTAGCTCAAGGATGTGCAGCGGTATCCCCATGTTTCTATACTTACATAATCGTTTTCATCTAGCTTATGGATCTACACGAAGCGGTCGATACACGACCAGGGTATTAATCCAGCTAGTTTATTTTATGGAACAAAATGGACTAAGTGGGTATAAAATGGCAATACATAATACAGTAGGATGCTCACACAGTGGTACCTTTACACTCAATGTAAAAGGTACATTAGTATTTAGTAAAACCAATGTTTTCCAAACCTTTGGGCCAGCCGACGCCTAGAATTGGCCTGAGAGTTGGCTTGAAACTGGCTTAAGAATTGAAAGAGCTAGAAGAAGAACAGGCCTGAGAATTGGAAGAAAGCCGGAGAATAGGCTTGAAATTGGCCTAGGAATTGGAGGAATAGTTGGGAAGAGAATTGGTCTAGATTTTGGCCTGGAAGTGGAATTAATAGGCCTTTATAATGAATGAATAGGACAAATTTTTTTCCAAGTAAAATGTGCCGATTTTGTGTTTTTGATGTTTTTCTGACTGATTTCTGTCGGCTTTCAGCCTGCTTCGAGGCCTGGGTCGCCTGTATTTCAACTAATTCTCACCTTTCTGTTACTTTTGTGAAAGTGGGCCGAAATTTTATAGCGCCCTTTATAGCGCGATTTTGGCTACCAGGGACCCCCGTCGTAATTATTACCCCTGTGACAGGTGATACTTTAGTGCATGTACTTGCAGAGTAGCGGCATAGTGTATTGTGGTTTAGCTTTGAAATAGCCCCTTTTTGCCTACTTTCCCCGGAAAAAGAAAAGTCGACGGAATATAGTGTACGAGTATGAAGTAGCCGTGCCAACTAACAGCGGCTTTGTTGGACAAGATTTTCAGGCTCAACGTCACTCGACATTCCTTTTTATGCTCTTTGAAAAGTGGTAATCTTGACGAAACAGGCCCCTGTGTTATATAATCATACGTTGGCCAGCCATGCTGCATTGATACGCTAAATGGAAAAGGGACTAGCATCAAAAGCTACAGGACCTGCTTCATAGAGTTACGCGGGCAGGAAGCGGAGAAGGCCCGGCCGGTATGGTCCATGCTTTGTTTGGTCTTCGGGTCGGTACACTAGTGCACCGCACAGGTACATTCACTATTACGACGTACACTACTCTTCCAAGTTGCTTGGACTCGGGCAAAGGCGAGCGGCATCTAGAATAGCTGAATGTACCCTGTAGGTGGAGGGGCTCTCCGAGTACTAACCAAAAGTACATTGTACGTGCTGCAGAAAAGGTCGACCAGATTATTCCATAATCTGGTTGAACTAATTACACATGCAGGTCGTCATTCAGGGGTCGATCAACTTGCTGAAAGAAATTGTTGTGGCGGGTGGGCTCGGAAGCGGAATCTTGTATTTGCCCATGAGATACGAAGGCGCTGTAGGAATAGGACCGAGTGAATCTGCGGTGAATTCGGCGTAGCATTGGAGTGTACTGCACTTTTTCTCTTCAGGGCCAGTTCTGGTCAGCTCCGCTTTCAAACCCTATTAAGCCAGCGTGGCTTACCAAATCATGCATGAAATTCAAGGTGTGCGTCTATTACAGCTCATTTTCTTGTCTTCCAGGGCCTACGATACATGCAAGGGCTATTTCACCGCCATTTTGCTGCCAGCGGTCTATCGGGACGGCGGGGAAGTCGGTTAGCAGATAAGAAAATTGACTCCCGACTATAATTGAAGGAATTGTATTTGTTGATTTCGCAACCTTTTTGACCTATTCGTCAGCCAGATCTGATTATTTGGAAGCTTGTTTCCGTGCTGCAGGTAATTTCCCTACCAACCTTGCTGCATCTCTAGTGTACACTACACCAGACAATGGGATTGAGTCTTTACGAGGCCAACAATGGCTTTCTTTCAGTCCAGAGACAACATTGCGAAGAAGCCTCCGTCTCACTGGCACAGAATCCGGACAGGACTGCCTTCTTATTCACCTCGGTATCTTCCATCAATGCGAATAGGCGGGCTCTTCTCTAAATAGAAAAGCACCGAAAAGAACGGCTCCCTCTGAAAAATCCAAGAAGCGAGCTGCATGTAATTACAGGAGAATCACATCCACTTACGACGTCGCCTCAAAGAAGACCGCGTCAAGATGTTAAGCTTAAAAGGGCTAACAGAGAGCCCCTATTTTCTCAGCATTGCTTCGTACTACGCAACGTACGCGTAGTATCAAAGTTGTTGACTTTGTAAGCTGGAAGAAGCTGTTATTTGTTCGGAGCTATGATTTGTCCGGAACCTGTAAGAGCAGGTGGGAGAATTCAACTGCATCCGAAACGTGTAAGAGCAGGAGAAGGAATTCAACCGTGGGATTCTTTAAACTCGGACAGAGTTCCACCGCATCTGGCGAATATTTCCACCTGCACTGCGCCTCCAGAATATGCCTCGCCTACGCTAGTTCTGCTCACCTTCATCTACGGAGCATGTCTTGTGTGGGATGTACCTTTCTGGATGTGTTTTAGGCTTAGTTTTATGCACGTCGGAGTAGTGTCGGTATAAAGTATACAAAACTCCCCGCCAAGAGCATGCACTAGCTACGTCTGATTCGACCTATGAGAAGCTGCTGGCATTGCTTCGAACCGTGGTAACAGCTTCCACGACTCTGCCCTGGAATAGAGTAAACATGTCGGAACCATGAGCACGGGTATTCCAAGAAAGCAAAGGAGTAATGCATTACAACGCTATCTTATATTACGACAAAGCCATGAATTGGCTTCTGCCATCCTGGGCAATCCGAGTCGGTTATTTACACTATCATTCCCTGTCCTTTTAGAAAGTTGGAACTATCGATTTGCTACTCGTATGATGGGGCCCAGAAGCAAGCATCCATAAAGATTGTGAATCCCAGCGAGACGGTGTCGTACGTGGAGAACGTGGCAACGGGGACCGGTTCATGCGGAATCAGGTTCCCTAGCGGTATCCACAGCTGAATACAAAAGGAAGTTGTTGTGCCCATCCTTCCAGTCGAAAAACGTGTCGGGGTGCCATCCACACAGTCAACCACACAGTCGTTCCAGCCTGCTCTCTTGTTGCACGATGCGTTCTCTGGCGTTTTTCTCCTTGGCTCTGGCTGGCTTCAGCCAGGCCGTTGCTGCCACCGGTCAATGCAAATGCTTCCCCGGCGATGCTTGCTGGCCTTCTCTCGACAAGTGGTCGCAGCTGAACCAGACCGTCGACGGCCGTCTTATTGCCACGGTTCCGCTGGGAAAGCCGTGCCACAGATGCAGCTACAACGAGACGACCTGTAACACTCTCAAGGACGAGTGGCTTTACACAGAGGTCCAGTAAGTCCGAGCTCCCCGCCCTCCTTTTTTCCACCATACCCGGTACTGCCTAGTGTATGCGCCACCATATACCCCATGCAGGAACAGGCAAGACCGCCCATTGTACCAGTGCTAACGATGCAGCTATGACACAACGTCCTCGGTCATGGCACCCATCTTTGCCAATGCCAGCTGTGACCCGTGGCAGCCCATTGACCGGCCTTGCCTCCTGGGCAACTATGTGAGCTATGCCGTCAATGTGAGCACCGTGGCCCATGTCCAGGCCACTCTGGCCTTTGCCAAGGCCAACAATGTCCGTCTCGTCATTCGCAACACGGGCCACGACTACCTGGGCCGCTCTACCGGTGCCGGTGGCTTGGCTGTCTGGACCCATAACCTCAAGGACATTGGCGTCGTCCAGTACTCCGACTCCTTTTACACTGGGCCTGCTCTCCGCATGGGCGCCGGTATCCAGGGCTTCGAGGCCCTTGCCGCTGCGTCCGACGCTGGCTATGTCATCATCACGGGCGAGTGCCCTACCGTCGGTATCGCTGGTGGCTACACCCAGGGAGGCGGTCACTCCGCTCTCAGCACCAACTTTGGTCTGGGTGCCGACAACGCGCTGTCCTTTGATGTCGTGCTGCCCAACGGTACTTTTATCACGGCCACTCGCGAAAGCCACAAGGATGTCTACTGGGCGCTGGCCGGCGGTGGCCCGGGCAACTACGGTGTCGTCATGTCCGTCACCAGCAAGGTGCACCCCGACGCCCCCATTAGTGGCGCCAAGTTTGCCATTTACTCGAGCTCAGACGACGACATTAAAAAGTATGTCAACGTCTTCCACGCCGCTCTGTCCGACATTGTCGAAGCGGGCTCCATGGTCATTTACTACTTTGGCAGCGGCTTCCTCAGTGTTCCGGCCATGACCATGTACAACAAGACCCAGGCCGAGATTGAGGCTACTCTGAAGCCCCTTCTCGACTCGTTTGCCGCTCTCAATCTTACCGTCACCCCCACCTACACCAGCTTCTCCAACTACTATGACCACTACGACCACTACTGGGGCCCGCTGCCCAAGGGCAACATTGAGGTCGGTGCCAGCCTGTTTGGTGGCCGTCTCATCACGGCCGCTCAGACGGCCAACTTTTCCGAGACGAGCAGCAAGCTGATTGACCTGGGTGTCACTTTGATTGGTGTCGGCCTCGACGTCAGCAAGTTTGGCACCAACAATGCCAACGGCATCCTGCCGGCCTGGCGCACTGCCTTGGTGCACGCTTCGCTGACGATGCCCTACAACTTTACGGCGCCCTTCCAGGACATGCTGGACCTGCAGTCGTACATTACCAACACCATCCAGCCCATTGTGGAGGACGCCACGCCGGGCTCGGGTGCCTACATGAACGAGGCCAACTACCAGCAAAAGAACTTTCAGGATGCTTTCTACGGCAGCAAGTACCCCCAGCTGCTGTCCATCAAGAAGGCGCTCGACCCCGAGGGCCTGCTGTACACGCCGACGGCTGTCGGCAGTGAGCAGTGGACAGTGTCCAACGACGGCCGCATGTGCAAAGCTTGAGTGATGCAAAATCGGCGAGGTTGTGCAGTTACCAGCGCTATTCATTCACATCTTCCCATTTTATCTACTTAATTCAATTCCCTTCTATAATTTACTTTTTATGATTGATAAAAAGCCAAGAAGGCATCCTTACCATGCAGTTATCATCTGTAGTGTCTGTAAATTGCAAACAAGCTGTAATGTGATAGTGAGGTTGAGGTTATTCGACGTTACGGCGTACAAGCAAAGCTGCACCTACTGTTAACCTTATTAAGGGGAAACATTAGAAATAAATCCGGTAACTTAATCGAGCCCAATATAATCTTTTCAAGTGTTTTGCCCTTTCGGCAGGATTAAACGTCTTCGGCGAGGCCAAATATGTCACGTGATCATCCGAATGGTGCGACGCATATATCCACCGTTCCCAGCCTTTGCCATTGCGACGAGGGCATCGAGCCACGGAAAAACGATGGAGAAGGCAAACATGTCGCGGGGTGCCGCTCCTGCGGCGACTCCTATATTGCCGTGCAGACATTCTACAAAGGTTGTTGCCCTTGCAACAGCCGGCCTTTTGGCTTATGCCGCCTGGAGTTCAGACTTGGATTTCCGCCGCTTCTCGTCTCTTTCGGCAGCAGCAGCAGCAGCAGGCAGTGAACCCTTTCCTTTTGGACGCTTTCCCCGGCCGGATGACCCTTTCCACTTTCTGCCGTGCACGGCCTCGACTGTGCCCCCGCCGCTGGACAGCGCTGACCCGCTGGCCGTTTGGAGCGACGTCTTTGATCCCGACCCGTCGCATTGGCGTTGGACTCCGCCTCGAGTTGAGCCAGCGCCGGATTATGGTCCCGAAAGTGAGTACAGCGGAAGGGGGATTTACCTGTGCGGCTTCCTTGATGTGCCCCTCGACTACACGAGCTCGGACGATGAGCGCGTCGTGCGTCTTTCGGTGACCAAGCTCCAAGTGTCGGGCTTGGCCGGTCCATCTACCCCCCCCTTGTCTTGGCCGAATGCGACGACAGGCCCCGTAGCTGGCTCCCAGAGCGAGCGAACCATTGTCATTGAGCCAGGCGGTCCCGGAGGAAGCGGCACGTCGTACGTCTGGAGGGCGGCGGAAAGCATCACGCAGCGGCTGAGCGGCGGCCAGTTCGACGTGCTGGGCTGGGATCCTCGCGGCGTCAACCAATCCCAACCCCGTGCTGCGTGCTTCCCGACCGATGCACATCGTGACCGCTGGTCACTACGGCAAGGATCCTACCGCGAGGTCGTGGGCCTGCCGCGTGACTACCTCGAGTCGCTGGACGCGGCCAACGACGCGCTGATGCTGGCCTGCCGTGAGCGGCTGGGCGATCTGGGGCGCTTTCTGGGCACCGCCTTTGTCGCCCGAGACATGGACAGGATTCGGGCGGCCTTGGGCGAGGACGAGCTTACCGGGTATCTCGTCAGTTACGGCACCGGCATCGGGCAGACCTATGCCAACATGTTTCCCGACCGTGTGGGCCGGATGATCCTCGACGGCACCGAGTACGTGCGGGACCACCGTGAACTGGCCGGCTTTGGCTGGACGGCCCTGGACAATGCGACGGATGCGTGGCGGGATGGGTTTCTGGGCGAGTGTGTCCACGCCGGGCCCCAACACTGCGCCCTGGCGAGACCCAAAGACGGTCAAGCAGCTGTCACATTGCCGGCGCTCGAGGCCAGGATGGACCGTTTGATTTCCTCGATCCGAGCACGGCCCTTGGTGGGCTACAGTCCCTCTGGCGGGCCGTCAGTGCTTTCGTACTCGGGGTTGGTCGGCGCCATCTACAGCGCCTTGTACAGCGCGCCGACATGGCCCGGCATAGCCCAGATGCTGTCGGACCTGGAAGATGGCAATACGACACTGGCGACACAGGTCCTGGACCTCTCGGCCTGGCAGTTTGACCCGAGTGCGCCCTGCCCGGCCTCACCGCCGCTGCCGTCGTCGTCGGAACTCTTTTACCTCGTGGTCTGCGCCGACTCGTACGACGCCCCGGGCCAGGACCTGGACTGGTGGGATGGCCTGTGGCAAAACATGACGGCCAAGGCCTGGATCTCGGGCAATTCACGCTTCCTCGGGTCTTTCCCCTGCCGCCACTTTGGCACCTACTGGCCTCGGCCAGCCGAGGTGTATCGTGGGGACCTCAACCACACGCTGCGGCACCCGGTGCTACTGGTGGCCGAAACGTACGACCCGGCCACACCGCTGCGCAACGGCCGGCGGCTGCTCGGGGAAATGGGGCGGAGCAACGCGCGGCTAATCGTCCACCACGGATACGGGCACTCGTCCAGAGACACGTCGGCGTGTACCGACAGGCTGGTCAAGGCGTATATCCTGGAGGGAGCGCTGCCCGACTCCCTGGAGACGGACTGCTATGCAGACGAAAAACCGTACCTCTATGGTTTGGGAGGCGGTGCCAGCAGCAGTTCATTGGGCTCTGCTGGACACCACGAACCTCTTGCGGCCTGGAAGGCGCACCTACAAGAGATGGCTTTTGTGAATCCGAGATTGACGTATTGAGTCTCAAAACGTTTTGACGTGAAGAGCCCATCACGTCGTCCAGGATGTAAAACACTGCATGGTGACTCGCATAGCGACCACTGGTCGGCATTGGTGAGAATAGCCTGCAGATTTTGGTCATTTGGTGCCGTATAATAGCAAGTCGTCTGGGCGTGCAGTCAATCGTTATGTCGGACATGGATTAACACATTTTGTACTGGTAGTGGAATAGGGATCAGTTGCCAGTCGTTATAACACAGCCCTATTTTGACTGTTCTAATGACAAGTCGCTGTCAGGCAAGCGGAATTAGAGCCATTTGTATTCAGATCTACTTGACGTCACATACTGCAAGGCGGAAGGATCATCACTCTAGTGTAGACTGCTCATTGTTTGGTCTCTTTGCTGATGTGATCGGCTGAACTGTGCAGTACTTTTGTCTGAACTGGCTCAACAACGCCAGAAAAACCACTGACGACAAAGGTTTTGACGGATCCCAGCAGCTCCTTATTTCTACCACCTCTTTCAGACAAAAAGAGGCAATGTCCAGGATAGATTTACATCATATATGCCAGTAGCTTCAGCCTGCTTTCCGCACAAACGATATGTAGATGACCCCACCGACCTGATAGTAATCCCTGAACCCTAAGCGGCGCCCATGCAGCATCTCTTTTGCGCCTCGTTTCCCAATCCCGGGCATGCAGCCAATGTTTATCGAACAAGTACGGCATGTATTTCCTGGGGCCGCTCTAGCTCATAAGTGCCTAATATTAAAGTCGGCAGTTGATCGTGGGTAATCGGACTGTACTCAGAAACTGCTACATCTGTTGATTCATTCAGCTACTATTAAAGCTTATCTCGACCCAGTCCGTGCGTCCACTTGGCCTTCTTCTTATCCCTTTCGACTCCAGGTCCATCAATCGACGGACTGGGGTACGTTCTTATGAAAACTTGATAAAATCTTAAGGCCGTTAAAAATGTAATACCAGCAACCACAAATGGTCTGGAAATGCCGGTAGCAGACGGTCTTTGACGATCAGAACAGTCAAAGGGCCCTTCTCGAGTAGTCGTGTATGCCTGAAAACAACAGTTTTTCAGCTATGGTTCAAACCGACATTGCATCGCATCGAGTCTTCCAAGTTTGAACCCAATGCAGTGTATGGCTGCCTAACGGTTGCGGGATTACCTAATATTTCCGGGCCCTGCCATAGCGTTCGTGTCACGTGCTTATTTCAAGCATCTAGCCCAATCACCAAGAGGCGTGGTGGAGCTGCCGGCTAGCGTTCATATTTCTTGGTCATCCGCCGTCCCTTTTCTGCCACACTGAGAATCGTAATCCCACCCTCACCACCAAAAAAATCTTTCTTCAACCTAACGCACACCAGCCTACAATCTCATCGAAACAAAACTCGGTTTCCCAATTTTTCCGCCCCATTTTGTCGGCTATTTTTCGCCTGCTTTTTCACTCATCTCTCGCAACCCGCTTCACGCGCGCTTCGATCAGGCTTTGCTGCTTCCCTGCTTTCCTGCTTCACTTGATCCCGACCATCTCCTCTGCTTTTTTCAGAAAAACATCAACTCTTTTTCGAATCCAATCTCCCTGTCGCTGGCCATTCTGCCGCGCCCTTCAAATCAACCAGCGCTTCTGCTTTTCCACCCCCCCCGCATCCCCTTTCAACAAACACTCAGGAATTCGTACAGGACAAAAGTCTTGTTTATGTATCAGCACGACAATATCGCCGAGTCTACTCACTCACCTCTATCCAGGCTGCAGCCATTTCGCTTAGCGCGAAAACCTTGTAGTCTTTCTCAAAGTCCTCACGGTTGAAACCAGCCGTGTCTTTGTCCCTATTGTTTCGCTAAAACACCCCTCCGGCTTCACAACAACTATCGCCAAACCCAAAAGACCGAGCTTCTTTTGCGTTCATGCCTCCTAATCTCGCCCGCGAGCTTCAGTTTTCCCCTATGTCAACGCCGAATCCCTTGTGTCACTAACGACCTCCCTGCTCTCTCTCTCTCCGTGTCTTCTTTCGATCAAGACACCTGCTTTTCGTTTTTGCACATTGCATCTCGCACCCCGCATCTCGCTTGCTTCTAGATTCCGAAAGGACAGAATCTGAATTCGCCACCGTCACGGCTTACCACTCCTCTTATTTACGTCGTTTCCGTCCATCACCGCCATCATGAGTCTCATCAATGTGCGTCGCGATGTCGCCGACGTCTTCTACCGCTACAAGATGGAGCGTCTCCAGACCAAGATCGAGGGCAAGGGCAACGGCATCAAGACCGTTGTGACCAACCTCACCAGCGTCGCCCAGTCGCTGGCCCGCCCCGGCGCCTATCTCATCAAGTACTTTGGTTTCGAGCTCGGCGCCCAGACCAACATTGACCCCTCCGACGACCGCTGGATCATCAACGGCGCCCACGAGGCCTCCAAGCTTCAGGACTACCTGGACGGCTTCATTTCCAAGTTTGTGCTCTGCAAGAAATGCAAGAACCCGGAGACCGTGGTGCAGATCAAGGACAACCGTATCTGGCTCGACTGCAAGGCCTGCGGCCAGCGCACCGAGGTCGACCTGCGCCTCAAGCTGAGCAGCTTCATCCTTAAAAACGCGCCCAAAAAGGGCGGCAAGAAGGACAAGGCCGAGCGCAAGGCGGCCCGCAAGGCGAAGCAGAACGGCGCCAACAAGGAGAACGGCAGCGGCGACGACAACAACTCCGGCTCGGGCAAGGACAGCGGCGACAAGGACCACACCGGGGCCAACAGCGACGACGACAGCAACCCTCTGTTTGCCGGCACGCCCAAGGACGCCCCGGCCAATGGCAGTTCCAAGCCGGTGGAGTGGAATGTCGACATGACCGAGGAGGCCATCAAGGCGCGCCAGAAGTCGCTGCCGGGCGACTTCAAGCAGAGGCTGACGCTCAACGGCGGCGGCGACGACGACGACGAGGACGGCGAGGGCGGCGGCAACTCTGTCTATGACCAGCTCGGCGACTGGGTCGTGGCACAGGCCGAGGAGAAGGGCAGCGTGGACAAGATTGACGATGTCGAGATCTACCTCAAGGCCCGCGACCTGGGCATCGAGACCAAGCACCGCACCGTGCTGGTGCTGGTGCAGACCCTGTTCAACGAGAACATTGTGGCTCAGATTCCCAAGCATGCTAGCATGCTCAAAAAGGTATTTTTTTTGCTTTTGTCTATTATTTTCTGCTCCGTTCTGACACTCGCAGATGATCACGTCGGAGCGCCACGAAAAGGCACTGCTTGGCGGCACCGAGCGCCTGATTGGCCAGCTCGTCAAGGAGTTCCCCGATATGGTGGACAAGATTGTCAACATTTTGCAGCTGTACTACCACCACGACCTCATCTCGGAGGAGGTTGTCACCAAGTGGGGCACCAAGGCCAGCCGCAAGTACACCGACCTGGCCACGTCCAAAAAGGTGCGCAAGGCTGCCGAGCCCTTTTTGAAGTGGCTGGCCGAGGCCGAGGAGGAGGAGTCCGAGGAGGAGGAGTCTGAGGAGGAGGAGGAGGATGAGTAATGATGTTGCTCTTTCCTCAAGACCATCTCCCAAGGGACAAACTATTCTTACACTCCCACCTTTTTCATTTTGGAAAGCAGTCGATGGGGGTGAGAACCCCAAGAGTGTATGCTTATTTGGTGTTTGAATTGCTGCTTGTCCTTCGTTTTGTGCTCCCGAGTTGTAGTCATTCTTTTTCCCACAACCAAACCAGAGATTGTGAAATTGCCGTTTTTGGGCTTTTACAAAAACCTCGCGTGCTCTTGTGTGTATTCTTATTCATACCAGTAACAATAAATGGTTATGCCGCGAACAACTAGATTGACTACTTTGATTCATGAAAAATGTTCCGCCTTGGGTGGCCTTTTATTACAGAACCAATTTTCGAATACTGGATGCATACAGCTTAAAGTATGAATGCCACTGCTGGAAAATGCTGCATAGCATGTAAAATAAATTAAAAATCACTGATCTTCCGAGCCCAAGTCCTATTCTCTTCACCCATGGCCTGCCGCTCACTACGCGACAGTTGGTGAGTTCCTGCCGTCGCTGCTATGGTTCCCTGACCACGCCGGAGGGTCTGCTGAGCTTTGTGCCGCGGTAGGATCTCCCCAGCTAGGATAATCCTCGTCGGTGTCCTTGTTCTGGCTGATGTAGTCTCTCTGCCTGCGCCGAGTTTCTCTCTTCTCTCTGTGGTATTGCTTATCTGCTGTCGAGGTTTCGTACCATCCTGCCGGCATGTCGTCCCAACTGCCCGGCATAGCCTGGTGAAAGCGTTGCCGATGAAAGGCTGCGCCCGTGTTAGAAAGCTCCCGGGAACCTGTTTCTTCTGGGTAAACTGGTGGATCAAGGTACTGCTCACTGAGCCGCTCCGTTTCTGGCAACTTGCCCATTCCACTTGGTTCATCAAAAAGCACTGGAGGATCTTTTGTAATCAGCGGCTCTTTAATATCCCACTCACTCTTGGAGGTGTCTGTATGCGACAGGCCACCAGAGTCTCCGTGATGGTTCGATCTGGTAGGAGAAGAATATCCCCAGGCCTTTTGAACTTGGTTCGGCCCCGCAAATTCATTGTTGTTGTTCTCCCAATAATCCCATCCCCCGGCATCGTTGTTGTCGTTATTGGCACTGTCATCTTGCTGACTCCCATTCTCATTTCCCCAGGTTGTACCATTTCCGGACCCCCAAGCATTGTCGTTATTGCCGTTGCCGGTATCTCCCCAAGCGTCGTTGTTGTTTTGGGTATCATTGTCTCCCCCAGAGTGGTGCTGTATCTGGTTGTTTTCCCACGAAACCCATGCATCAGTGTTCCAACTGTTGTCATTGGCTTTCTGTTTAGCTTTGGAGGATGGCTTCTGTTTTGGAGGCGTTGGTGGGGGCTCATCCCAGGCACCGTGACCCCATCCATCACCAGTGTCATTCTTGAAGCCGTTGTTAGCGTTGGTGTAGGTTTCATTGTTGTCAACTGCCTGCGAGTGCTCTGTGTAGTTTCTCTGCCGCTGCTTCTGCGGTCGGTTTCTCTCTGGTGGAGGGTTCTGGCGTGGATCGTTTGACCGCTTCCGCTGGTAAGGCATTTCGGCAACCTTGGGGGCGCTAGACTTTCTCACTGTCGGCTTGGCATTTGAGTGTGTGTTTGTCACCCCAGAGTATTCCGGGGACGGTTTTCGTGGTCTTGCATCCTTGCTGAAAGGACACATGCCTGTGCCGAAAGGAAGCGGAGGTGCGGTGTAGGGTGGCGCATATGGTGATGCGTACGGCGCAAACGGCTGTTGTGCAGGCAGTCCACCACAGCATGGTGAAGGTGCAGCGGGCAGAGGAGGTGGCCAGCAGAAGCCAGCCTGTGACTGGCCATAGTAGGGGTTGCATGGAGGATGCGGACCGCCAACGGGCAGTACCGGCCTATTGTGGCTGTCGCGAATTGGATACAACCTTCCCCAGAGATTTCCATAGACAGGGCCGTGGTAAACTCGGAGAGTGGCATGGTTGGCATCGTAGAATGAGTTGGGCCTGGGGTCCTCGGGCTCTTCAATGGCGTGCTCGACCTTGAGAACTTCGGCTTTCACGGGCAGTAGCAGATTGGGTCTGACGAGATCCGATTGCGGCACCGAATTTGTCTGTAAGACCCTCTCAAGTGTCTTTGGCGGAGCTTTGGCCACCGTGGTTGCAGCACACTGCTCATCGACCTTCTTTGGCTCTTCGTTCGCGGGTTCAGTATTTTCCTTCTTCACTTCTTGCGCATCTTTCGGTGCTGCATCCTTGCTTTTGCAGCTCGCCCTGTCTTTCTGGAAATGAAGTCAGCTTGATGTAGTGTGTACATCTATACAGTGTTGCTCACTTTGGCTCTTCCCGCTGAGGACAGCCGTCGAATTTGTCTCACGAGAGAGGCCTTTCTCTTATTGAATGACTCAGAGTCTGTATCGGCGTATGAGCTGCCACTGGAACTAGACGAAAAGGTCTCCGAGTCCGAGGAGGACAATGCGGCACGCTTTTGCTTCTTTCTGTATTTTGTTTTTGTTTGCAAGTACTTAACCAGCTCCTCGTCGCTTGTCTGGTCTGACTGGTCAGAAGACTCTGACAGGCTGTCGGAACAAAGTCCTTGGAGTTTCCGCAGCCGTTTTCGAAAATGATTATCGCGCCTGCGGATGGATGAGTCACTGCTTTCACTCTCACAAGAGGAACAGTCGCAGGCATTGGAGTCGTCAGTGCTGTCTGCACTAGAATGAGACCTGGAAGCGCTGCGCTTTCGCATGTGTCTATTTGCTCGGAGACGCCTCAGCCGCCTACGGAGCGCGCGCTCCATCCCGATTTTATCAAGAGCGCTGTTGAGGCTTTCCTCGTCACTCAATGCGTCGCTTGGCATGTCTGGGGAAGAAGCAGGAGTGGGCTTTTTCAGCGCAGATTTTGTTGTGTGGATAAAAGCCACCTTCTTGGGCGCAGAAGGCTCCTGTTCCTGTTCTTGCTGCTGCTGCTGCTGCTGCTCCTGAGGCTGTGGTGGTGGTGGCTGTTGCGGTGGCGGCGCTGGTGGTGGTGGTGGTGGTAGAGGCAGTGGTGGCGGCGGTTGTTGTGATTTCTGCGGAGGGGGAGATTGGAGGGGTGAGAGGGACGGTTGTTCTTGTGTCCCCTTTACAAATCGCCCAGCCCGCGGGTAGGTTAGCGCCACCTTTTCCGTTTTCCCGTCGACATTTGCAAAGAGCTCCAGCTTATATCGAAGTTCCTCGCTGTGGGTGGCAGGGATACGTCTGGGCAAGTTCTGGCCGATCATCCACTCGGTGAAGGAATGAGGAGGCATGTGTGCGTCTCGATCCTCGCTTACGCCTTCTGTCCGGGACAAGTGCCGCTGGGCAAGCGAAGGAAACACAAATAGGGAAAGACAAGAAGTAGACACATGAACAGAAACGGTCACAAAAAACAAGAAAAGAAAAACAGAGAAACAAGCAGATTCTAGTAGACAGAGTAGATGTCTGCAGGAATTCCGGCTGGAGCGGGCACTTGGGAGCAACAGGTACGAAGACAGTTGCACAGACAGAACCGCTTAGGCAACGAAATGCTTTGACAAGCAGAAAACGAAGCGATTCAAGAGAAAAAAACGAGTAGACAGAATGGTGACAAGCTTTCGCAGCCGAGACAAGCACAGAAAAATTAGCCTGAGAGGATCTGTGAAACAGTAGAAGAAGGCGTTGGAAGCTCAACAACGGCAAATCTGAAGCCAAAGTAAAAAGGGAGAGCAAGAGAGTGAAAAACCACAGAAAGCAGACGTGGATATAGTTCAGCAACGAGAAAAGAAAAGAAGATGAAGATTTTAAAAAATGTTCCAGGCAGCAGCGCCGTTTTGATGGCGGTTCAAGGGGTTTCCTAAAGCAGGAGGAATGATGGGCTGGCAAAACGGCGCAACGATGTGGAAAGAGCGGCCATGAAGAGTGCCTTCCTGATGCCGTCCATGTCAAACGATAGAATCCTTAGACTTCTAATTCCATGCAACTCGGTAGGCAGCCAGAGTGAATATGAGGTGCTCATTCATTTACCGACTATTGGATCTGCTTCTGCTTCTGTTAACGCTGCATTTCTGTTGATAATGGACCTTGCTCTGGTTATTATACATACTTTTGGCCCATTCTCTGCCGTGTCGTCTTTTCCTGCTGATGATATCATCTTTCAAAGCATAGCTTTCTTTTTTTCTTTTTCTTCTCCATATTCTTCTCTTTTTCTTCTTCCTTTTTCTTTTCCATATTTTTCTCTTCTTCTTCTTCTCTTCTTCTCTTTTTCTCTTTTTCTCTTTTTCTTTTTTTCTCTTTTTCTCTTCTTCTCTTCTTCTCTTCTTCTCTTCTTCTCTTCTTCTTCTCCTCTTTCTGTTCTCCCTCCTACAACCTCGCCTTCGCCGCCTTCTCTTCGGCCACCCACTGCCTGTTCATCTTCACATTCTGCCAGTACGTCCACGCCGCCACCGCCAGGCCCAGCGGCGGACACAGCAGCAGCGTCTGGTGCCACCACGGCGGACTGGCCACGCGCAAGCACGCCACCGCGGCCTCGACCTGTCGCGCGAGCTCTTCCCGATCGCCGTCGTTCCAGAGAACGATGCCCGCCGACGCCGACGCCACGGCCCGTTGCGCACAGCGCCGCGCCTTGTCCCGTACGTCCCCCTGGCTGCTTACGCGGTTGGCCGCGTCCTCGGCCGTCAGGCCCGGATTGCGCGCCCGCAGCCGCGCCATTTGCACGGCCGGGTCGTGCACGGCAACGACCAGCACGGTGCCGCACAGCGTGTCGAGGCCGCTCTCAAACAACAGGGGCACGTCGAGCACAACGGCCCAGTGGCCCGCCAGGTAGCTGCGGGCCAGCAGGCGGTACATGGCGGTGCGCACAGCCGGGTGCACAATACTGTTTAGCACGGCGCGGTCGCGGCGACGGTCGGGGTCGTCGCCAAAAACGCGGCGTCCGAGGGCGGCACGGTTGAGGGGGCGTGCCGCTGCGCTGGCGTTTGTGCTTTCGGCTGCGCTCCCATCCAGCAGGTCGGGCGTCGTCGGCCCAAAGTAGGCCAAAATCTTGGCATAGGCCGGCGTGCCCGGCTCGACCACCTCGCGCGCCAGCTTGTCGGCGTCAATCACCGGCATCCCGTACGGCGGCGCGGCCAGCAGCCCCGAGACCGTCGACTTGCCCGTGGCAATCGACCCGGTCAGGCCGATCAGCAACATGGTTTAGTACGCTTGTACCGTCGTAGTTTCTTATGCTGTATTGTGATGGTGTCTGATCTTTGGCGTAGTGGTACAATTGACGTGTTGTGTGATTACTGTTGATGCGATTCGGCTATTAGCGTTCGTGGGGTACGATTCAGCACATGCCATTTTCAGTGCATAATCAGCGGCCCCCGGCTAATATCGGCTCCGCCGTACAGCTTTCTGCAACAGGCATGGCCCCTGACAGCTAGTCACCAAGCCTTTTGTGGAGGAGAGCTAACGTATGTCGTGCATCCGCCAAACGGCTGTCATCACCCGGGCCGCCTGGGAAAGCAACCCTGCACTGTTTCACGGCGAGATACTTGTTTGATAACTACTGAATTCCATTTCCGTACCTAAAAGGCACCAGTTCCTTCCGTCATATTCGCGACCCTCCATTTTCCTCCCCACCACTCCAAGTAATCCCTGACATTCACGTCGGCCACGCACGACAAAAGGTTAAAAACACAAACAAAGAAAGCAAACAGATCCATTGCTTGCCAATCAAACCAAAGCAATGAGAACGAAACCCATAGCCTGTGTCTCCGACAGCCTGCTCAATATACCGGCACTTGCCAGCTCTTCCCTAGTTTTTCCTCCTCTTATGCAATCACAATCGACCTGAACCTTGTCCTGCATCCATCTTGGGAACCTCAATTTGGCAGCCGCACAGCATAAAAGATGCCGCTGTCGGTAGTGTACCAGCGGCAGCCGATATGGTCAATAGTGGCGCGGCTGCGCTGGGTCCAGTTTCCGTCGAGTTCTCTCACCCAGTAGAAGCGGGACTTGTCGTCGTCGGCCGGCTTAAAATCCTGCGGTTCATTCAAATTGTTGGTATGGGCAAACTCCAACTGCTCCTGTAGCACCTCTTGTGGTGTTTGGCCCACACCCGTTGCAGGCTCGGGATGAATCGCACCTCCGGTGCCAGGGCCGTAATAGCAACCAGCCGGCACGGCTGTGCCGCCGACACCACCATAGCCTGCCACACCGGGCATCATTACAGCAGGGCTGCAGCCGCCCTGCGGAATGAACATGGGCTGCGGCATGCCGGGCTGTGCGTTGGCCATGAAAGGCATCATGGGAGCTGTTGAAGTGGCAATGCCTCCTCCAGCCAGGGGATAGGCGGCAAGAGGTGTACCTGCAGTCTGAAGGAGAGAAGGTCAGCTCATATGTGAAAGGCTTGGTCGGTGTGGTAAGTGAAAGAGAGACTGAAAGTCGAGGACAATGCAAACAAAAAACACCGGAGAAAACTAAAAGGTAAAAACACAAAAGGCAAATCCCCGTCTCCCCGAGAATACGAGGGCACCAAAGACTTGCATAATAGTATTGCGACACAAGATTGAAAAAAGGTTGGGCATGGCCATAGGCACTTGGCGGAAAAAGGCCGTACAGCCCGGCGCCCGCCGTTGCACTGGGGCCAGGCCAGGTGTGGCCAGAGGACGATGCAGCCAAAAAAGGAGTCAAAAGAGGAGGGCACAGGGGCAGTGGAGAGAAACTGACAGGGTAGCCGGGATGGGACTGCACGTAGACGAAGCCGACACCGCCGGGCCCGGGCACAGCCATCAGGGGCATGTCATTGCGCGGCATATAGGTGTGCAGCATGGGGCCATTTGTGGCATCGGGCACAGCGGGCACAAAGTTGATGCCGCTGGACGAGGGGTCGCCGGCCATGGCAGAGGCCATAGTCGCTGGCGGTGCTGCAAAGGCAAATGTCGAGGACAGCGGGGCGGGATAGGCCGACAAGGCTGGAGTGGCAGCGGCAGGGTAATATTGGCCGGGATATGATTGATAGGGATAGTAGGGGGTGTTAAGATGGGCAAAGATGGGATTAACGCCGAGAGCAGGGTTGATGAGGGTGTTCATGGGAGGCAGGCCAGAAGACGCGTGTTTGGGGTTTTGGCCCTGATCGTTGGCCGCCGTGTTGCTGGGAGGGCGAGGTTCCCCGGAAGCAGCAGCAGCAACTGCGCCGACCGACGACGCTGTCAGAGAAGCACCGCGCGATCTGGACGTGCTAGAACGGACACTACACCGGCCGTCGTCGCTGTCGTCTGGAGCGTCGGCAACGGTGGGACGCAGATAGGAGGGAGACGACAGCTGGCGGCGGTGGTAGTGCTTGCTGTGGGAGTGATTCGCCGTGGCGGCCGAGATGGCAGCCGCTGACGACGACGGCCCGGCAGAGTTGGCGGCACCAAAGTCAAACAGAACCCGGCGTGCTTTTCCCTTGGCTGTTCTGTCGGGCGGAGATGAAGGGGAAGATGACATGGTATGCATTGGTGGAGGAAGGGAAGACGGCCGAGAGAGGAAGCATAAGGAGGATGGGATGGGAAAAAGTACAAAAGGATGGAGGAAAGAGAGAGTGGGGAAGAGGAGGAAGGAGTGAAGGAAGAGGAGGAAAGAGAGAGCGAGGAGAAGTCAAGAAGACGGAGAGAGAAGAAGTAACAAGAGAGAAAGAGGAAAGAGCAGGGGGCCATGTGACCAAGAAATCTACTCGCCAAGCTGGACACGGGATGAAAGGCGACGCGTTACAGGGAAACCGCAGTGAATAACAAGAGACGTAAACAAAAGAAGACAATAACAGCAACAATAGCAACAGCCGCGTACTTACAGAGGAAATAGGCACCAGCACCCAGTGCTTGCCATTCCAGGAATACTGGAACTGGCCGGTGTGGCCGGAGAGGCGGCGGCGAGGTCGTGCCTGGCGATAAGCCGGATCGTCTTCGAGACGGACGTCGGCAAAAGGCCAGCAGCACATGGTGAAGTCGGCGTTGGTAAAGGTAAAAGGCCAAGTACAGCCGGGCAGATGAAAAAACGCTTATAGATTATGGAATAGGAAAAAAAGGTACAAGTATCAAACGAGGAACAAGATGAAGCCGCGGTAGAGCAAGGGAAGGTGCAGCCGGACAGAGAATGGAGCCTGGAGCACCCGCAGCAGACTCGAAATCCGCAATCGGAAAGAGCAATCGACACGCAGAGAAGGAGCGCCGTGATTCAACCTGTTTCGTTGTATTACCCTCTTGACCGGAACGCCAGGCCAACACTCGCCAGAGTGCGCCGCCTTGCCGAGTTGGATGCTTATGTACTCTATGAGCGGGTAGACGAGCCACACACGGCCAAATAAAAAAGAAAGCCAAAAAAACTACAGCCACAAATGCCCCCGTTCTAGATATGCGTACATGAGCCCCAGGAGTAGAGAGGTATACAGATAAAAAGGCAAGCAGACCATGTCCGAATGGCTGGCAGAGCTTTTGCGGCCAACGGGGACGCTGCCAAGGAGCAAACGTGCAGACGAGCAAGCATCGTGTTCGCCCCGTGTGACACGCCTCGGGCATGCAGTCATGCGATGCCGGATCCGGGTGTTCTGAGGAGTCTCCCAGACAGCGCCGGCACAATGCGAGCTGTTCCGGGACGTTATGAAGACTCATCGTTGACCACGAAGAATGTGCGGCGAGTGACCTGAAAGTTAGCGAGGGAGGCTCGATAAGAAGGGTAAAAACGAGAATAACAAAACATAAACACACCGTCCATGCTGCCGCCACAGAGGCCACAATGCCGCCCGAAATCAGCATCGGCCGCACGCCCCGGGTGCTCTTGAAGAGCATGCCACTGAGAGCGCCGGCGGCGATGGAGTTGGCCGCGTCATGCTTGCCACGTAGGTAGTCGAGGAAGGAGTTGAAGCAGTTGTACGTAATGGCCACGACGCCGGCCGAGTTTCCGAGGAATGGTCCGCGGCGAGTGACGGCGTTGAGCACTGAGTTGAGCCGCAGCTTCGGCGGCTGGCCGGACGAGCGGCGCAGGCCCTCCTGCAGGCCCCAGAGACCTCCAAGCGACAGGGCTGTCAGGTAGGTGATGCCGGTGCCGTAGCCGAGGTCGTCGGTGAAGCCGCGCGAGGGCAGAGCAGAACGGGCGCCAGGGAGATTTGTCAGCGCCGACTCCTCCATGCTGATGTAGTCGAGAGTCTCGCGGTCGAGGCCGGCCAGGGGGTGCAGCCGTGTGGGGTCAGCAAAGGCCGAGCTCTTGAGAAAGGCATCGGCGCCGGAGCCCAGGTCGGCCTCGGAAAAGGAAGGGTAGGAGGGCATCGGGGAGGAAGAAGTCGGGTACGAGGAGAGTGACGGCGCCGGAGCCGAAGCCTCTGTCTGTGTCGGTGCCGGTGCGGCCGCTTGTGGTGCTGGCGCTGATGCCGGGGCCGGCGCGCCGCTATTGTGCTTGCGCCCGCCCGTCAAAGCGTCCCAGAGCGACATGGTGTCGGGGACGGAAAAAGAAGCAGGAGGGGGAAAACGGCGAGATAACCGGCGAGAGCGAAAAAAAATCGGCAAAAACGGCGGCTTCAATCAATCGAGTCAAGCAAAATGCGCCAGAACCATGTCGTTGTCCGCGTGGACAGGATGCTGTGTGCTCCGAGGGAGCGGTGCTGATGGTCAAGGTGGTGGTCGTGGTGGTGGTGGAGGTCGGCGACAACGGCAAAATAAAAAATCCAAAATAAAATAGAACCCAGAAAAAGACGGCCTCGCGCGGTTGGGCCGTGCGTCAAAATTTTCTTCCCGCTTCTCCCACACCTTGCTGGTGGGGCGCCGTAGACGCCCGCTGCACGTGACCTAGCCGTGCGACACAACGGGTGCGGCAGGCGTTTGAGCTTTCCGTACATGTCGATATTCATTTCCAGGCTGTCAGGCTGTCTTCGGTCCTTCCTGCCTGCTACGGCATCGCAGAGCCTTTTTCTAGATGGATGTGGCAGGACCAAGTCGGCGTATGCAAGTATCGGGGCCAGTGCCGCCCGCTTTAGTGAATGTAAAGACCTCTAGTCTTTCCCAACTAGGACATGCAAGGCTTCACTTTTTCACTCCATATTTCTCTCCATAACTTCAAAGAGGACATTGCGTTTTCATAATAGATTCTGGCACCACAACATGTATCACAAGAAATAGGAAGACATTTCTGCCCGAATAAGATCCCCCTTCTTGCTGGGCTTGTCTATACCGCCCGCCCGCAAGATGATGTCGGAGCTGCCCAACGTGGACGATGCGTCGTCGAATGCAAACACGTATTTCTCATGGCTCCAACAACAACCAGAGAATGTATCGGCAGAGTGAGTGATGTTGGCTTCCTGAATTCTTTGAATTTCTGCTTTTTTTCTTAATTTCTGCCCCCCGACTTCATCGCTAACGCCTCAGCCTTGCCGAGGCCTTGTTTGTGCAGCTGCTGCAGCGCTCGGCCATGTCGCGGGCCATGTCGGTTAATGCCTGTACAAAACTCTGCGGCTTCGTTCAGCAGTGTGTGCGACTGGGCCGACCGGGCGAGAAAGCCTGGGCGTTTGAGGCAGCGACATCGCTGCGGCTGTTTGACTTTTACGTCGAGTGGAACGAAAAGGACCAGCACCGGTCCATGAAGCTGGTGCTGGACCTGTTGGCGCTGCTCGTGGTGCAGAACCCGCGGCCAGAGGTTGCCGAGGCCGTGCGGGCGTCGATGCTGAAGACGCTGGTGACCATTATCGGGCACCGGTCGACGCGGCCGCTGGTCAAGTCGGCCATTGCCTCGCTGAGCCACCTACTGAGCAAGGGTGTGTACACGATGGAGGACGTGGCCGCAGCTTATGGACGAGACGTCGACACCGACACCGACGCCCCCTTGGCTCTGTGGCAGCGTTTCTTCCAGGACATGTTTGCGTGGATGACGCTGCACTACGTGTGTCCGGTGGCCGGCAAGCTGCTGGTCAGCGTGTTTCTGTACCTGCGAGGGGCGGCAGACGAGGCTGGCGTGCCTGGCTTCACTGTCGAGCTTTGGCTGCAGTGGCTGCGGTCCGGCCTGGAAGCACACCCCGGCATCCTCGAGGACGTCAAGCTGTACCTGTTCATTCCGCTGTTCCGGGCGGACCGGGTCGGCTCACTACAGCTTCTGGAGAGCCTCAACCGAGCGACGACGACTGTGGCGGCACCGGGGCTGGGTTCTTTGCAGGACGTCCCGGACGAAGAGACAGAGACGGCCACCACGCTACAGTTGGCCGCGCTGGAGGTGGGCAAGAAGGCCGGTCTGGTCGAGGACGCCGGCCTTCCAGTGGGCCAGGCTCGGACAAAAGGTACAGGAGCAGGATCGCCGCCGGCGCCGACCGTGGTGTTGAGCGAGAACGTGCTGGACGCTGTGCTTGGGCAGACGGCATCGGCCGATGTGCGCTCGCTGGCGCTGTCGCTGCTGGTGTCGTCGCCGGCGGTGACGCGGCCGTTTTCGGGCGAGGCGCTGTCGCTGCTGCGTAAGCATCTGCCGGGTTTCCACGCCGAGCCCGACGCCAAGTTTCGCTATGAGCTGCTGAGCCATAGCCGAGATATGACGGCACGGCTCAAGGGAGCCATGACGCTGCTACAGCGACTGAGTTTGGGTCCAGGTGCGGGTGCGGGTGCGGGCGCGGCACAGGTGGATGCTGGCGCAGTGGTCGAGGCGCTGGCGCAGCACAAGGCCTTTTTGGACTGGTACGTTGCCTTTCTGCAGGCCGATCTGGCACCCACGGCGTCGTACCAGCGGCACTTTACAGCGCTACGGGCGACAGCCGCGTTGTTGCGGAAGCGACGCGATCTGGCAGGGGGTGGGGGCAGTGGAGGAAGCAGCAGTGGCGGCCACAACGACGGTGACGCGCTGGACCTGCCGCTGGTCCGACGACTGTTCAGCGATGCGACGTGGGTGCGGTGCCTCCTGGATCTGACCATGGACCCGTTTGACGATGTGCGGGAGTCGGCCACGGCGCTGCTGTCCCTGGCGCCGGAAGAGGTGGTGCGCGGGACCGCGAAGACGGAGGAGGCGGGCGAGCCCCTTTGGGACGCACTCGTGGCTTTCAACCAGCGGGCTGGCGAACTGGCCTCGCGCACGGCTCGGGCGGACCACGCGGATGGTGCGGCACGCTGTCGCGGTCTGTTGTGTCGCTGGACGACAGGCGGACTGGCGGAGCAGGTGCTGGTTCTGGAGCGTGTGCTGGGCGAGCTCGAAGCCAAGATTGCGCTGGCCGAGGACGACCTGGTAACGGCAGCAGTGCGAAGTCCGGTACACGGCGAGTTTCAATCAATTCGGTGAGTGGGGAGAGGAAGAACAAAAGAAAAGAGAGTGGAGAGAAGAGGAGAGGAAGATCAAGAGAAAAGAAAGAGGAGAGAGGAGGAGAGAGGAGGAAGAGCAAAAGAAGAGAAAAAGGAAAAGGGAGGAGAGGAGAGAAAGAAGAAAAAGAGGACGAGGAGAGCAAAAGCAAGAAGAGAAAGAGACTAACTTCTAGATACATCTGGGACGTGCTGGCACGGAACAAGTACTCGGCTGCCGATCTGAAGCGGCTGGTTGAGATCCAGCAGCGAATTGTGCACAGCTGCGAGCGTGTCTGGCGTCTGGTACAGCCTGTTCTCTGCGACAGCTCCCCCGAGGGGTATTTGCCCGAGGACGAGGCCACGCTGGACTCAAAGGACCTGTTGAGCTACAGCTTCCGCGGAGTGAGCGAGTCAAGGTCAGTTAAGCCTCTAGTTTCTTGTTCAAGGTCTCTCGGCTGACCCTCAGCAACACCATGCGCTCATTTATTGGCCACCTGCGCTTCCGCCGTGTTGCCGGCACGCTCTGTCCCGACCAGGCCGTCTTTGCCGCCGTGGGCCAGCTCGCCTTTGAACAGCTGTCCCAGATGCAGCACCGTGGCGCCCTCAGCGCGGTTTCGCAGACGTTCACGCTGTGCTGCCAGCTGGCGTCCAACTTTGACCCGCCGCCGGGCTCGGCCGGAGGACCCGGAGCCGGCCACGGCCCCGGCCCCGATACCGCCGACGACAACGGCCCCGGCACGGCCCTCCTTCTCCAATGGTACCACGGCACGCTTTCCTGTATCGCCAGCAAGACCGCGACTACGCGCCGCTCGGCCGGCATCCCCGGGCTCTTCTCTGGCCTGCTCGCCGCCAATGCGGCCCGGCCCGGCTTTGCCGAGGCGATCCGGGCCGTCAGCGACATTGCCGCACAACCACCGCCCTCGGCCGACGCCCGCGACGCCGACGGTTCGCGGCTGCCACAGGTGCACGCGCTCAACTGCCTGCGCGACGTCTTCCGCAGCTCCCTGCTCAGCAAGCGGGCCGAGCGACTGCTGCCCGAATGTCTGCAGCTGGCCGCCGCCAGCCTTCGCTCCGAGGCCTGGGCCATCCGCAACTGCGGTCTGCTGCTGCTGCGCAGCCTGATCGACTGCCTGTTTGGCACCGGCGAGAGCAAGGCTTCGCTCGAGTCTGGCTGGGACGGCCGGACCATTCGCATTTCGTACACGAAGCACGCGACGCTGCCGGATGTGCTAATGGCCCTGCTGGCCGGAGACGGCGTCTCGTCCGACCATTCTCTTGACGCCGGTGCCGCCTCTGCCCAGTCCGTCTTCCCCGCCCTCGACATTCTGCGCCGGGCCGGACCCCCCCAGCAGCGCCGCGACGAGCTGTACGCCGCCGTCGTCCACCATCTTGCCAGCCACCTCTGGCACGTCCGCGAAATGGCCGCCCGCACCGTCTGTGCCTTTCTGGTCGACCGCGATCCTCTGCCGGGGCTCGTTCGCCTTCTCCGGGATGCCACCACCTCCTCTTGTGGCGCCAACCGCCTCCACGGCACCCTGCTGGCCGTGCGCTTCGTCCTGGCTCGCACCGCCGAACTCACGCCCGAACGTCTGCCACCCGCCACGCTCGTTCGTCTTCGCCGTCGCCTCGCTCGCCTCGCTGCCGCCTGCCCGGAAGTCGCCGCTTGTCCCGACGTCGCCGCTGCCTATCTCGAGGCGGCCAACACCCTGACGACGCTGGGCGTGCCCGTCCGGTCACCTGCTCCGGCTCTTGTGGACCGCATCGTGACCGACAGCCGCGCAACCACAACGTCTCTGCCCTCGTCCGCTCTCCTGCGTGTCCAGCGCGCCTTGCAGGCCAACTATGCCGCGGCGGCCTCCAACGACCGCCCAGCCTTGCAGCGACTCCTGGCGCATTTGGCCGTCGCCGACCCGGACACAGCCACGCGCCTGGTCGAGGCGCTTCCGGAGACTTGGCAGGAGCGGCAAAAGGGCAACGGAAACGGCACCTCTGCCGACGCCGAGCTTGGCACGGCCTCCTGGCTGGCTGATGTCTACATTGACGTTTGCATCGATGCCGCGGCTGCCGAGGTCCGCGTCGCTGCGCTGCACCGCCTCGCCACCACCCTGGACAACCTGCTGCGGCTGTGCGGCGATACCGCTGCGCCTAAGCTGCCGTCTGCCACACGCCTGACCCGCCTCTGGACTGCCCTAGCCCAGGGACCCGTCAGCCCGGCCCTGGCCAGCGCCGTGCTGCGTGCCAGCGGGACCATTCTGGCTTGTGTGCTGTGGGAGAGCAGGGGCGGCGACGTGGTGCCCGCGGAGGAGGAGACGGCTGCTGTGGCCGCGGCCAACACGGACAGCGACGCCTGGGCCGCCATGATGGCCCGCGCCGGCACCGCCGACGAGCCAATCGACGTCCGCCTGGCCTCCGCCGCGGCGCTGCAGGCCTTTGCACGTGCTGCGCCTGGCCGCCTCGGCCTCGCCGTCACGCTCTGCGTCTACGACAGCCTCAACGACGACGACGCCGACGTGCGCACCCTGGCCGCCGCTGCCGCTGCCGCGTCGCCGGCCCTGCTCGGCGGACCCTTTGTGCCGGCCGAGGCCGCTCGACGCCTGCCTGCCGCCATAGTCGTCCGCTTCGGGTACGGCGCCGTCTTGGTCCACGCCGTCGCGCGCATGCTGGGCCTCCCGGCCTGGCCCACCTCCACGACGGCCGCCCAGCGGCTGGCGGCCGCTCTGCGCGTCGACGACGCCCTCTTTGTCGTTGAGGAGCAGAACCTGTACGTGGACGAGGTGCGCGAGGCCCACCGCTGGGCGGCCGTCGTGGCAACGGTGCGGCCTGCGTCCGAGGCCGAGGCCGAGGCCGCCCACAGCCACATCCTGCTGGCCGTCTCCGGCTGGGTCGCCGACGGTCTGCGCGCGCTCCTGGCTCACGTGCGCCAGGGCGACGACGGCCCGCTCGGCTGGACCGCCGTGCCGGCCGTGTTTGCCGTCTGCGCCCAGCTCCTGCTGGGCGGCCGCGCCTTGGTGCTTGCCATGGACGGTGCACCTGGCGTCGCCAGTGCTGGCTCGGACGCCCTCCGCGCCGCCCGCCACGATCTCGTGCATCTCCTGCAGACCTTTTCCCATGCCGGCCGCGCCGCCCGTGTCCATGGCTTGCTCCTCGATATGGCCGCGGTGCCGGCCTGATTGCTGGAGCCTTTTTCTTTTTGCCCCCGTATTTTGGTAAGAAGGAAAAACGTGCTTGGATTAAATGCTTAACGCGAAAGATAATATCTAGAGATACATGGATGAATAAACGACTAGTAAAACATCTGAACCCCTCACCCCCATGGTTTTCTCTTCCTCTTTTTCTACAGCATCGACTGCCGCCAGCCCGCACGTTCCAGGCCCTGCTGCTCTGTGCGGCAGCTCCCACAGTAGCTGTCGTACCAGTCGCCCAGCAGCGCGACGCGGTTTTCTGTCAGCTGGCTAGCCTTGTCGGCCGCCGCATTGTCGGCCACCGGAGCAGCCTTGTCGGCCTTGGCGGTTTTGGCCCATTTGGCGGTCTTGGCGCCGGCCCGGCCGTGGACCTGGGCCTTTTTTGCCTCTAGTAGCAGCCACACCTGATCACAGCGCCCGTTTTCGTCTGCCAGCCAGTTCTCCCACTCCGACTGCAGCATTTCGCGCTCCACGCTATTGACAATGCGCATGGCCACCAGCAGGTCGTGCCGGTACGCGCCGAGCTTCTGCCGTGACCGCCGCAGCCGCCGCGCCGTTGCCCGGCTCGCCGACGACGACAGCACCGGGCCCGCGTCTTCAAATGAGGCGTCCATGTCGGTGGCGTTGGCCATGGCCCGGAAGGTATCGTAGCAGATGCTGCCGCTCGTGTTGGCCGTGTTGCTGTTCACGTCGATGCCGCCCTGGCTGGCCGCCCTTTGGCCGGCCGACCCTCGCCCAGCCTCCTCCAGGTCAACCAGGTACACCGACCGGCTCATGGCCACGTTGGGGCCCACGCCCAGACGCTGCATAAACTGCGTCGCGTGCCTCTCTGACCACCACGACGCCGTCTCGCGCGACGAAAACAAGGCGTTTGTCGCCAGGCTCAGCGCCAGCACCCCGAGCAGGATCCGGTGCGCCGTCGCCACCCGCCACAGCTTGCGCACGCACGAAAACGCCCACATCATCAGGCTCGTCACCACCGACTCCATAAAGCTGCGCAGCGTCTCCAGCAGCATCTGCGTCAGCGTCCGCGGCTTGATCTGCGCCTTCTTGGACGTGCCGCCCACATCCACGCCACCCTCCCCGCCAGCGCTCCCCCCGACAAACACCACCGCCTGCGTCTGGTTGCCAATGTTGCCGTACACCTGGATCGCACGCTTCGTCCGGCTGTGCGGCCCCAGCTTACGCACCTCGTCGGTCGCCAGCTCCGCCAGCTCCTCCGCATCCCTGCCCGCGTCGTCCAGCGCCTCTCGCTCCACTAACTTTTTGGAAAAGGCCGGTGCTTTCGACCAGTCAATCTTAGTGTAAATGGCCAGCTTGCACTTGGACTTGGCCACGTGTGTAATCACCATCTTGGTCACCATCCGGAACCCTTGCGAGTGCGGTAGGTGCCACGCCCGCTTGACTTGTCTCACCACGTACGCCACGTGGTCGTTGAACTCGTCAATCGTCTGCTCGTCCTCCACCGTCTCCTCCCGCCGCCGGCCCAGCAAATCGGCCGCCTCCACCTTGAACCGGAACTGTCGTCGTATGATGCCGTGGTCCGCCAGCTCCCACGGCCCTTGTGTAATCTCCCACGCCCGCCGGTCCGAGTAGAGCTGCGCAAAGATGAATGACTTGTCGCCAAATAGCACGTGGAAGCATGCCTTGGCACTGATTTCAAAATGCCGTTCTGCCACCGCTTTCGACATGTCGTCCGGCTCGTAGTTCACTGGCTGTGACGGCAGCTGCACTTTACCGCCCCCAGACCGTCCCAGCACGCCGAGGCCTCTGCCGCTCCGATTGCTGTACTGCCTCCCACTTCCCGTGCCCGAATCGAAAGCTCGCCGGAGACCTGGCCGCACTGCCCCGCCGACTCCTCCTCCGTGTCTACCTCCTCTTCCTCCGTGCAGCGTTCCACTGTCCATGGGCGTGCCGGCAGACGCCTCCTCCCAGCTGGCCACGCTCGGGCTTTTGTGTCCGCTCATCACTTCGCTCTCTAGCCTCTGCAGCGCTTCGATCATGTCCGTCGTCTCCATCGGTTCTGCCGCCTGTAGATCGTCAACCAGAAGGTTCAAGCGCGCCTGCAACAGATACATGTCCTCGAGGAACGTCTTGATGGTGATGCGCGTGAATCCTGTCTCGTTCAGGTCCTGGCCCAAGTGCAAGAAGATGTAGTCGCAGTCCTTGCCCGGCGCTGCTGTCACCTCGGTGATAATGTCCAGGCTGATGGCGTACGTCACCACGAGGCCCATTGTTTCACTGTAAAAGTACATGTTATCCGCGCTGACGTAGATACGTCCACTGCCCACCAGGCCCTGGCTCAGCGCCCCCTCTTCTGATGCACTGGCCCATGCTGCATTGAACACGAGCACGAGCTTTTCCCTCAAGGGTACCGATGGGAAGAGCAGCCGGAATTGAGAATGCTGCGCCCGCAGCTCTGCTGGGTAGTTGGCCGGAAATACTTCTGGAGTCGGCCGCGTATCTAAAGAAGCCTTGCTGCCGCCGGCTGCCAGTTTGGCCGCGTCCACGCTCTGCGTCTTCCGATGAGAACTTCCGGGAGTGGCCGAGCCAGGCTCCGGCACGGTACCACCATCGCCTGCCGCCCGTGGGGATGGCGCTTGGGCTTGCACACCACTCGTGTTGCTGTTGTTGACCACAAACGCAGACCCCCACACGTTGCTTCCCCAATAGTTTGCCAGGATGCCTGCCGGCAGACAGCACGAAGTGCCGCCTATTCCGGTCAGCACCCGTTCGCTGCTCGCAGTGACGGCAATTTTGCTGAGAAATGTCGAGATTGGCGACTTTGTAAAGGTCGTGGGAGCCAATCCAGATTTGCGGTAATTGCCGGCCGGCGAGTGCAGCTGCTTTGTTGCCACGGTAGCCTGGGGTGCCGGTACAGCAGTAGCACCTGTTGCTGCTCCCGGTCCGGCTAGGTTCACCGTTGGGACCGGGGCCGGAGGCACCGGAAACATGCTATGGCTTGCCGATATCAAACTGGCAATGCCGCTGCCGGGTTGCGTCTGTGCAGCAGGTCCTCCGCCAAGGCCGCTGCCGCCACCACCTGCGCCAATGCCGCCGTTTCCGCTGCCGTTTCCACTCCCGTTGCCGCTCCCGTTGCCGCTTCCATTGCCGCTACTGTTGCCGCTGCCACCACTGACACCGGTTACGGCAGCCAGCGTATTTTTGCGGTGTAGATCGAGCTTCTGCATGACGCGCGCTGCATGCTCGCGGCTGCTCTCTCCTTCTTCGCGAACTAGTTCGCGGCCAAGCAAGGTAATAGAGCGTCGCGGCATCGTCAGAGTCACGTCGAAGCTGCTCCGGGATGTAAACGTTGGATCGAGATTGCCCGGGATGGCCAGAGTGCCGGCTCGCTCGAGCGAGGCGCCCGCTTCGTCTGCGGAACCGCTCTGGGCAGCCGCATCGAGCATACGGGCCGAGAACTCGGCCACGAGCGGCGGCGTAATGGCAAAGGCGGGATCTATGCTGCCTGGCCCCGCGTTGTCGCGAGCCATACTGGCCTCGAGGGCCTTTTTCTTGGCCACCTCAAACACCTCCAGCCATTCGGTCAGTTGGTTCTGTGTCTCGGCTTGGAGCATTAGGTTCTGGCTCTTGGTCTTGATCTCGAAACAAAAGCGTCGCTCTTCCTGCACAGCCGGCTTAGCGCTGCACAGCAGAACACCAATGTCGTCGCCCTGTAGGACCCCGTGCGGCCCCTGTACGAGCCAGCCAAAGATGCCGTCGTGGCAGTAGAACCAACGCCGCACCCAGTTAACGCGCGCTGGCTTGCCGGTGACGACACGCAAGAAAAGCCAGCCCTGCTTGGCGGAAATGACGGCGCCACCGCTGCCACTGTTGCCGAGGCGTACGTTGATGGGCCCGCGCGACCCGAGAAAGGGCACGGTCGAGGAGCTGTAGTCGTCGAGCTCGCGCGAGGGCTTGACGTTGGCCACGGTGGTCTCGCCAATCATGCGGCGCGACAGCTGCAGTTCTCGCTTCAAAGAAGCCTCGGAAATCTCCAGTTCTTTGGACCAACCGCGGATCCGCTCCATCTCGTCGTTCCATTGCATAGTGGCGGCAGTCGGGTCGCGCGAGCGCCGCAATTCGCGCCAAAAGTCGGACGACACCCGCGTCAGTAGCTTGTCCAGGTTGCAACGCAGCTGCGGCGCCAGCTGGCAGTAGTCCATGGACGCCTTGAGGTAGGTCCGCCGCGCCTCGTAAACGGCAAAGGCGTCCTCCCGCAACGCCGACGGCTCCTTGGTCTTGGATTGCGACACATAGCGAGCCAAAGCGGTGTCAAACGCCTTTTGCGTCTGGTCCACGCTGCGTCGAATGTCCTTGAAGTTGCGCAGCTCGCTAATGATATAATTGCGGATCGGCTCGCCGTTGATAGTATCGAGTCGGTGCAGCGCCGTATTGAGATGTGCCCACCAGTCCTTGGAGTAGTCGCTCACGCGTTTCAGTGCCAGCAGGGTGTGGTCGGCATCGATCACGCCGTCGGCCACGCTCGGCGGTGGGAGGATTCTGGAGAGGTAGTTGTTGACGGTGTCCTCAAAGGCTAGGAAATCGTGCACGAGCTTCGATGTGCTTTTCGCATAGTTGTCCAGCCAGCGCTCAATCGAGTCGATCTGCTCGCCGAAATGGACCACGGAGGCCCGGAACGACGGCGAGTCAAGGGCCGCCTCGCTCAGGCCCACGGCCACCGATGACCGCACTGATGCTGCCGCTGTCGTGGGCACCGCCGTCAGTGGCGTCCCGGGAGAAAACAAGGGCGTATTTGGCGTCAAAGAAGGCATCAAGCCCGGATTCACCGCACTCGATGAAAGCGTTAACGCTGCCGGAGTCTTGCGCGCCGGTGCGTCGGACGTCGGCTCAGCCATTTTGGCTCAAATTCGCAACAGCTCGGTGTCTTGGCTGTGCTTAGCCAGTCATCGTTTAGGGGCAGGTCGAGGGAGAGAAAAGGGCGTCGTGGACGAAGCTCGAGATGAAAGAGGGTGACCTTTGTTTGAAGAAGCGTTCCGTGAGACCAAAAGGAGAAGTTACAAAGGGGATTTCCTCTCTGCCCCAGATGTGCCGGAGCTTCCTTCCGGAACCGTTGGGACCTCACCCTGAATCTTGGCGTCGCTGACTAAGAATTGTGGATAGATGTCACGTGTCGTATTCGTCATCTTACTCATCTGTGCAACAAGGAAGCGGCAGGCAGAATAGAAATGACTTCTCGACTCGTAGCTATCCCAGTCGGCCAACGGCCCAGCCACCCCATCGTATTCGCCTCCGACAGCACTACCAAATTGAATCTAGGAGAGAGTCGTGCACATTTGGAAACTTGAAAATTTCGCCTCAAAGACCTTTTTTTCTCGATGACGTATAAGGTCTGATTTTTTCGTACGGCGGACGTGTGGAGGCCAAAAACAACAAAAGTGGGGCGTTTTTATTTGGATACAGAGTGAGGCTCGGCCTCTGTTTTGCTGCAGGCTGCCTCCCGCTACTGCAAGACCCGTACCCAAACTCACGATCGAGACAGGCGATTTTATAAACGATACTAAATCAATGAAAACCTGCAATCCTGCACTACAGATGCAGGAGAGATGCAAGACCAAGTTGTACGCCCCAGTCTGGCGGGATTTTCTTTCTTTGACATGCTGCATTTGGCAGACCCAGAAAACGAAAAGCGACCCGCTGGCGAGGCAGACCAGCATTGCCGTGAAGCTTGAAGCAGGGATGCGCAGAGCAACAAGCTCCATGATGTCCACGTGTCCATGTTCTATGGGCAGAACAGAGTAATAGTCAGTCACGATGGTAAGGGGGGTGATGCTCTTCACTGTGGGGATCGTAACAAGAAGATTTTGCGATGACGGCTTTTCTTCTCTGGTTGCGCTCAGCTGTGCAAGGGGCTCAACACAAGGCCATACATATTACGAGAGTTATTGGCAGGGAGGGTTTTTTGTTTGGAAACGGCCGACATTTTGAAGTCGTATGGCCGATGGTCGGTGGCCCATGAGATGGCATACAACGACACGAAAGACAACTGGCAAGCCGCTTTCGGCACAGTACTGTCGTACGCAACCGTTGTCTCCCTATGGCTGCTAAAGAAAAGAGTCAGAGGTTTTAAACCTGCATGTCGGACCAGACTGTCCAGCGTCGCCACTTGCTATCCTACTGTACAAAATAGTCGACGGAAAACGTCTGTTTGAACCGCCACTGGCTCACTCAGTTGCGACTACTCATTGCGCTCGTGTTTCAACGGCTGTGAGGGCGCCGCTATCCAGTGGTGGTAAGTACAGACAAAATCAGACACTGAAAAGTTGTGCTAAAAGCATCAAACTTTGATTAAGTCGTCAGCGGCGGGCAGCTAGATGATTGGCTACCCAACTGTTGCGGCCGGATTGATCTGCGGCTCTGACTTTGCTCCGAAAGAGGCAATCCGCTATTCAACGGCCGCTATACTGTAGCGCCCGTAACAGACAAGCGCTGTAGTCTGCGCACGTCGTACGCAGAAAAAGCATACTGCGGCATGTGATGCCATTCCAGGGGTCCCCAGCTTCAGATCCCCGAGTTCACCAGAGTCAACTGACTTTTGCTCAAGTCACAAGGCTACATATACGCATCTTCGGCCCTACTCGGCGGCTCGATGCATGTCGTCTGCGGAAACCGACAGCATCGTCTGGGTTCTGCATCACAGCCAAAGGCTCTCCGCAATTTCTCTGTAGCTAACTCGAGCTACGTCTTCTTCGTAGCCGACTCCGGCAAAGGCCCAGTTGCTGCAGAAAGGCAGCTCGTCGTCCAAGCCTAGTATCAGCTCCGCTCAGGCTGATCATTGATAGGCTCCCAAGAATTAGGATAGTCAACTTCGTTTCGTTTCCCTCTCCTCTGCGGCATCTTCCGTCCACTGAGAAGCGGCCCTCTCTTCTGGCCCAGTGACTTTGCGTTGGGAATGTGCCATCAAGAAGACGCTCGCGCTTCGCCCCCAACTGATAACTTCGCGTACCCCCCCACCTCCCCCTTCTGACGCGCCGTCTTACACCACGAGTATACGAGCTCGACTTGCTTCCCATATCGCCGTTCTGTCTTGCTCGCTTCGCCCGTTTTGCCACAAGCACGGTATTCTCCTCTTTCTCCCCTTTTTTCTGCAGTTCAGAGTCGAGGCCTAGAACACGGGCACGCTTGGCTGGTCCTCACTCTTCCAAGCTTGAGCTTGGTCTGGTCCAACGCCAGCCAATTCCTCCCTCCTCATCGGCTCTTTTTCCCAATCCACTTATCCTCTCTTGGCTTATCAGTCCCCCTGAGAGCTCCCTCCAGTAGCCTTTGGGACACGGCTACGAGTGCGTAATAAACCCGGCCTGTTGTTTTCAGCATGCACGATGCATATGTGATTGCGCAAAACACTTCCCTCTTAGTATAGTCAGCCTTGATGAGCACTTATATGCACCATCGGGATTGGCTCTGAGCCTCTGATTGTATATGAGAAAGAAAATGGTCTGCCCAAAACCATGCGAGGGTCTGGTGTCTTTCCGCATTCATGCCTCTGCCCCCCTCATCCTTCTCTCCACCCCCCTCCTTCTCCAGTCCAGCAGACAGCCTTCCTTGGAAAATGGCAAGACCCAAGCGGGAGCTCTGGACGGGAACTAGACAAGGGCCAAGAGGAAAATGAAGGTCTAGCATACTAGTAATCAAGGAGGCACTGATGAGAGGAACAGAGGGCCAAGGGTAGCAAAAGTATGAACATGCTCTTGCCATTGTATTTTTCCGTTTTATATACGGTACACCATTTTGTTTTCTCCATTCTATACATGGTATACTTTTACACAGACCATTAACACCAGAGCCAAACCGGAAGCCGGTAGATGCTACAAGTTGAGTTTCTGCTACGCCGCTCATGCTAACGTAGCCCGGGCGCTTGTCTAAAAGTAAAAGAACGAGGCATAGAAAATTATTTTTTCTTCATAGGAAATTATTTTCTTCTCGGCCGTCCAAATGAACCTGGCAAGGCTTCGGTTGTGATAAATCACCGACATCGCCTTCATTACCGGGCAACGCAAAGACAAGGGGACAAAATACCATTGAAATGATCTACTTTTGAAACAAATGAATGAAAGCTTCAGATTTCCACGTTAAATATCTCCTGTCCGGCTTTAGTGTACCTCTTGCCCATGTTCCCACCCTCCTTTATTCCTCCTGGTTCCTGTTTTGTACACACTTTTCGAATAAGCCGGCAGGCTATTGTCTGATTGGCTAACCGCAAAGCCTAGCTGGCCAATCACAAGGCTAGCCCACACTTCTAAGAAAGGTGGCTCACCTCGGCCCTAAGTTACTAGGGTCTCTACAGCCTCTGATTGGCCAACTACCTTTGGAGCCGTCAATTTCCCCCTTGGTATTTGTGTAGAAGTCATCCATCCTCCCTTTTTTTCACGATAGTACGATACATGTACTTTTATGTTGGACCCGTCCTGGGTGAGAATGGCGTGCGTATATCACACTAGAGGTGGTTTTCCCGTTTAACCTGCCGCCACCCCTCTTTGCTTTGTGGTCCTCGGCCTTCTTGGAGCCGAGCTCGGCCTAGAGCGTGAAAGAGGCAATAAGCTATTCACACCATGATGTCTGGCTTGTAAAAACTCCTGCAGTACGAGGACGTATTGGTTAGTACATGTTATTGGACTCTTTTACTGTACGAGATACATGGGCCATTCCCCCGTTCTGAGATTTCCGCTCAACGTTTTCTACACCCGCAAGAATAATTGCCAAAAAGACGTCCTTTTATTGTAGCTAGTAGTAGTCTTTGTCCTCATTCAGAAGCTTCAGCTTCTTCCAGAAACAATGTGACCTTCCAGTCAAGGTGATTGCTATTTCTAGACCCCCTGCTTTTCATATCTCTACCTTTTAGTTCCACTCATTTGATCCAACACTCCCCCATCATTAATAGTATACGGTATATTTTACTACGAATATTAAAGCAAACGGCGATCACACCATCTCATCTTAGTCTCTTAAATCTAGGGCACGCTACCCCCTCCCACTACCACTGTTTTCTGGAAACTTGTCCTCTGCTCTGGTAGCATTGGCCCTGTTTGATTTCTTCCCCCTTTTGCTCTGTCCCGCCTGCTTTTTCACTTTTAACTTGCTAGCTCTGTTCGTATGTTTTTATGCTATTTTACTCTCAAAAAACCTCCATTATCATTACTCTTCCACATACCCTTGGCTCGTCTACGGCATACGTAGACCTTTTAGTGTTGAGCAACTCGCCCTAACCCTCCTCCACCTGCCCCTCTTCGCTCGGCGCCGTTTTCGGGAGTCTTTCCGCTAGGAAGAGTTGGCCCGGGCAGCGCGCCTACGGCTGTTTCAAAGAGTCTTTTGTCCTAATCTGCCCTTGCGTTGAGGGGAACGGACCGGATAAGAGAAGAGGCAAATACTTTCCCTTGCCCCCCCCACCCATTTCCGTTCATCTTTAGCATCATCTTCCCTGCCTCTGGTGTATATATTTCTTTTTCCTTGTGCAGCTGTCTCCGCTTTCCACTGCCAAGGCATTTCAAAATGTGTATCATTGTCCTGGTTTAGTCTGGCCTGGTGTATACAGAAGTTGCATGGTAGGTAAGAAGAAAAAAAGAAAAGGAAAAAAAAAAGAGGAGACGCGGACAAGAAGAGAAAAGATAAAGAATGAATACTACACTCTCGTACTGTCGTATCTGTGTAGAGCACTAGGGTCGGAGTACGAGCCATTTTTGACGTGACCAGCCGAATTGTTCCATCTACACGTCCGTTTAATCCAAATCTTTGTTCACTATCCTCTCTTGGTAGCTTCGGTGGAAGAGGGCTAGTCCCTTATGACATGTAGAATATGCACACACACACACTTTTCCCCAGCATTGGCCTTTTTAATGTTCCAGTCGTCATTTCAGCTCTGACCAGAGTCGGCTTACGACTGGTAGGACGGGACAGTCAACGTACGCAGCAATTTCACATCTTCGTAATGGCAGAGCTAGTAAGCAAAGAGATTGATAATTACCTTCAGTTACTCTCACGGCTGGGTCGAGAATATAGCCACTTGAGATTGCTGTGACTCAACATGTTGTTGGAAACCTCCACTATGAATGAGTCCGGAATGTTGTCGATATCCCCAACAAGTACACTCTAATCGTACTATCATGCAAGTACATCTCGCTTGCAGCTTGCAGAAGACTGTGCATACGTTCAGGCACTAGGCAGCATGTTCCCTCTCTTGTCCAGGGCTTACAAGACGGCCTACATACACACACTGACCAGTGTCCTCGGGGCAGCTTGGTCCTACATCCGACGTTTCTTTGCACCGTTACATGCCGGGAAAGCCAAGAAAGGATGCCCACGAAGCATAAGCATGAAAAGTGAGAAGCTCGAATATCTTCAACGGGCGGCTGTGAGCCATCGGCAAGATATACGAGCAGCCGTAGACCGGCCTCTCCTCCATAGGCGCCATATTAGTGCGAGAGAACGGTCGGAAAAAAGCCCTCTTTCCTACCGCCGCATCTAGAGTACCCACCAGCTTTCTAGCTGTCTTCTTCCAGCCTGGGCTATCCCTGTGACTGTTTCGCAACCGCACGGCAGTCGGCAGCAGGTGGTGGGGGATGTCAATGTGTAGTTGGGGCATAGGATGTCGAGTATCTGTGGTTGCAATAGGAGACGAAGCCAAGATGGAGAATCCAGATTTAATTTCTGACAGTCCTAACAAAAGACGAGGGTGAAGCATTTGCCAAATTTATCAGCTTTGCCGATTACGTCAAAACAGACGAGACTTATACGACTCAAAAAGGCTCGCGGCGTTGCGTTTTCTGATGCAATCTCATGTCGTCTCCGTTTTCGTGTCTGCTTTGGCGCTCGCCGATCATGCCTGTCGAGGATTCTAGCCCAGCGTATCGGGCCTACACAGGGCTTTAAAACGGTAGTGCGGTGTAGGCCCGTCTTGTTGGCGCTTGCACGGCGAAAGTGCAGCGTGCTAACGGCTGGCGGTTGGCAGCCGGAATGGAAACAGGCCGTTTACCTGCCATGGCTGCTTGCTCTCAGCGTCGTCGATAGTGGAGAGAGCAGGCGCCATAGCGTCGGTCGGAGGGGCAGACCATTTTTCTGCCTGCCCGGCATGACCAGTGTCCGACCGGCCCTGCCTGATCATGCCTTGGCCGTTCTTTCTTCCCGGTTACGTCTCTGTGCATATTGGTGCCAACGTGTCGTCTCGTGCCTTTTTGTTTGACGTCGGAGGAGGCCCGTTGTGGAAACCGGCATGGACACTGGCAAGTCCGTCCGGCTGGCAGAAAGAGGCCTCAGGGTGGCTCTTTCCCACATCGCTGCGTCGGTCGTGCCTGCCTGCACCGCCGCCTTGTCTCTGCTGGACTGTGCATGGCAGTTGCCAACACAGCGCTTTTAGGGCACGTTGGAGCGTGCCCAACCTCCACATTTCGTGTCTGCCTCGCCCCCAATGCCGCGCATGACTAGGGGAGGGGGCAGCACCTCCCAGCGGTCTGTCCGTACCGGCGCAAATCGTAGCGCTCCGTGCCCTGCTGTAGCTGCGTCATACACAACACGGCCAGCATGGAAACAGGCTGAGATGTGCCGCGCCCAGGTAAGTTGCGGGAAAGACCCTGTTGCGCCTTCCCTGCGAGAAGCTCAAAGCATAGAATCCACAAAGATGAGAAACGACTGCAGAGGAAGTACGATCAGTGCAGTGCCCGTACAAGTTATGGGCGCTATGAATGCCCCATAACTCTCGACCTCGTACATGCAGAGACTCGGGCTCTGGCAGCGGCGGCGCCGGAGTGGCCTCCCAAATCCACACCCCCCTTCCAGTGCACCCCCCCCCCTGTCTGCGACCTCTGGACTCCACTGTGGCTCTCTGCCGAATGCACCGCTCGCTCTTTCTGATTCTCTCCCGCTGGTAAGCTGGCCTTACACTGCTCTGGCAAGGTCAGCCCGCCAGCCCAAAAAGCGGAGGCTATGATTTTGTATATCTCTCCCCCACCACCCTTCCTTCTCACGGCGCCGTTATGTTTGCCTCCTCTTCACCCTCACCCTCCTCTTCACTTCTCACAGTCGCGGCGTCTTCTTAGTCTCTTCCGCTCTTGTCCCCTCATCCTAGGAACCGCCCGGCTGCTTGTCACTTCTTTTTACCGTTTTTTTTATTGATTTCCTATTTTTATATGCTCGTTTGTCTGCCCATCTTTGTCTAGTTTTATCCTTTTTTAGTTTCATTCTTCTCCCCCCCTCCCTCTCCCCCCCTGTACCCTGACGCATCTCCTGGTCGGATCGGTGCATATAACTCTCGGCAGTTCTCCCGTCACAGCCTCGCCCGCTCGCCCCCCCTCGTCTCTCACTACCCTCACAGTCACACCATGCCTCCGCAACTTCTTCCGGCGTCTGCGGCCGCCTTTGCCCCGAGAGCCTCGTCCGTCAACGTCGTGCTGGGCAACAAGGTCGAGCCGTGGTTGACACAGACACTGAAGCGCATCAACCGGATCAAGCGGCCGCTCAACAGCGTGGCCCAGCACCAGCGGTGTCTCACGGAGACGCTGTCGTCCAAGAACGCCATCTGGACGTTGGCCTCGCTGATGGTGGCCAAGAAACCCGAGGCCGAGCTGCACACCGACCCAAACCCGCTGGTGGAGGCCCTGTTCAACTACCAGCTCATCACCGTCGAGGCCTACATTGTGCACGTCGACATGGTGCTGCGCAACGAGGTGGCCTTTAAGCTGACGCCCGATACCATTGAGGCGCTGATCGAGTACCACAAGAACGTCCACTGCGTCGATGCCAGAGCCAAGACGTACGACTGGGCCGAAAAGGAGCAGCAGTGCAAGAAGCTGCAAAACGACTTTGTCCAGGCCATTAACCGCTACGTCTTCCAGACCGATGTCTCAGCCCTCGAAGGTCTGGAGGAAGACGGCGCCGGCGAGCTGCTGTGCGGCAAAAGCGAGCAAGTCAAGACCAACATCCTCAACATGTTCAAGCCGCTGTTGCCGCCGCCGCCCAAAGTCGTCGATGTCTTCCGCCAGCCGCCGCTGCTGCCCAGCAACGCCAACGTCAACGCCAGCCATGCGAGCACCAACATGAGCAACTACTGGGCCCAGCAAACCTTTGGGCTCCACAGCCCCTCGTCCAACGCCCAGGCCATGGCTGCCGCTGCTGCCGCTGCCACTGCTGCTGCCATTGCCGCCACGGCCGCCCACGTCAGCAGCGCCATGCCGGCCCCCGTCGAGCCGTGGCGTGTGCTTTCCTCGAGCCCCAATATCCCGACGACAACCGCTGTCGACATGGGCACTGTCTCGAATCTCTGGGCCGGCATGGGCATGGGCGACATCAACGACATCAACGGCCTGCACCAGCACTCACCCTCGCCGCCCTTCTCTCAAGCCTACTCGACCGCCCCGCTCTACTACGGAGACTCGTTCGTGACGGCGCCCATCCCGCAGCTGCCCCTGCCGAGCATGTTTGCGCCTCAATGCGGCGTCAGCGAGGGCTACAACTCTTTTGGCTGGGACCGCTTCCCAGACTTTGCCACCATTTGACAACCAGCCGCCATCACTGGAACAATCATGAACACCGCCGCGAGCACTTTTGCTACGCTTCCAGCGGTCACCTCCATGGCCCCAACAACCACCGCTGGACCCCCTTCTTTCTTTTATTGACGGGGGAAGTTTGCGTTTCTGTTTTCACGTTACCAGACACTCGCAGCTTTTCTGGCTGTTCCAGCGATGGCGTTGCTTCCATTTCGGCGTATACACACCATAGCACACGGGCTGCATCCTTCTTTTCGGCATCTGGTATCAAGAGCGGCGGCGTATGGCACGCCAAGCATACAGCAGAATTATGGCATCGACAGCATAGACGGCAGGCATCCATCAGCATTCAACCAACCGGCGTTTGGCACAGACCGACAGGAACATCATCTGGGGTTTCGGGCTTTGATTTCCATCTCATCTCATTTCAGCGTGCAAATCTGTTTATTTTGCTTTTTTGTTTTTTTTCTGTCTTTTGTCTTTAATGGGTCACAGCGAAGCGAGTAAGATCTTTTACAGCACGAGCCGCGAGGTCGGCCACAGCTATTTTGTTTTTCATCTGCTACCACACACGGCTGGGTCCATATATCGTGGCATACATTGCATTTATGGCAGGGCGTATATACAGGGCGGTCCTTGGCTTTTTCCTTTTTCAAAGACACATGCAGCAATGCAATCTGGAAAGTATCCGGACAGAAGACTCGGCTCTTTTTTCATTTCTTTTACTTTACTTCTTCCCTTTCTCTTCTTGTACTTTTTGCCTTCTCCCTTGCGGCGGATACACGGCACTGGCATTCTTCTTGAGATACCCCTTTACGCATACTGGGCTTGATTCCCACGACGCAAATCGCTCTTTTGGACCTTCATTTCTTGTCTAATTTTCATACCCCCTTGCGCTTCGCCCCAATCTTTTTTTTACGAAATGAGTCACGACCTTTGACGATGAAACACCATGACGACCGATGCTGGACGACCTTTACGACACAAAGCATGCCATCGGTTCTCATGAAAGCGATTCGACTGTGTGTTTTTGAACACTGCGCTTGGGCGACTGGTTCACCCAAAGCAGCTCATCTTCTCAAAGGCCGAAACGATCTCCACAGTCATTTCTCAGCCGGGACACGATTCGTTTCGAAATTCAATCGGCCGTGATGGCGCCATTCTCAGAATGACACTGGTTGTCATGTGTACATGGCTCGCGCTGCTGGGGCTTCGTTTCGAAGGAAGACTGCGCGTCTACGGCTGCTGGATTGGGGCAGCGGTGAAGCATCGAGACAGGTTCGAGATGGCTACACAAAGGGGGACAGACACATCAAGAACGCAGAATTGGAGTCCGATTTTTCTTTGATTACACGCCTGCCGGGTCAGGTGTAGAATCTTGGGCTCCGTCTGTGTTTTATAATTCACGCCATGCCTCGTCTTTTCGTCACAGAAGGCTAAGCAGCTCATCTTGCTGCGAAACTTTACTGGCGCGGCCGTGCTTGTTCATGGCGCTCAGAGAGTTGGCATGTGCTCAGAGGAAGAGAGGACAAGGAGGGGAGGAACCAAGACAGCGGCCTGGACAGCTCGCTGTGCGAGTGCTGAACTCTCTCTGGTCCTGTCCCGGCCTTGTTCTTTTCATATCAGGGGCATGCCGCTAGGATGCGGGTTTCTTTTGTTCTAAAATGTATAACTGTTCTCCTTTGTCTAGAGAAAACGGACTTTCCTGGAGAAAGATTCTCACTCTCCGTCCCTGGCGGATTCATAGCTTAAGCACAAGTGACCGCCTCTTCTTTGTGACTTACTTTGTTACATAGTAGCTAATACTAGAAAAACCACAAAAAGATGCAACCAGAGCTCCGTTTGCGACAGGTGATATTATTGGGCAAATCCAATTCTTAAGGAACGTGTCAGACTGGAGAATCCTATCTCGATAAAGAAATATGTACCCCTTTCCCCTTTCCATTTAGTTTCTCTTTTCCCGAGCCAGATCCTTGGCCACGCCCTGTGAGATCCAGTCAGCCAGCGCCATGGTGGTCACCATGGGATTGACGCCGCTGGCGCTGGGAAAGACGCTGGCATCGGCGACGTAGAGACCGTCGGTGCCCCAGACGCGGCCACGGGAGTCGACGACGCTGGTGATGCCGCGGTAGTCGGGAGAGATTTCGCCGGCGGCTGCGGCGCGGTCTAGACGATGCCCATCATCGCCCATGCGGCAGGTGCCCATTTGGTGGGCCGAGGCAAAGGGCGCGTAGGCCGCCAGGCCGCCGCCGCCGTCCAAGACAGAGGTGGACAGGCCGACAGTGCGGATGCGGGCCAGCCAGGTCTCAAAGGCGGTGTCTTGAGCGGCGTCGGTGGCGTCGGGGTCGCCGGCACCGGTCCGCAGAAAGGGTTCAATGCCCGGCAGGTAGGGGCGGATCTCACGGGCGCCGGCGGCACGGCACAGACGGGCAATGCCAATGACGCCCTCAATGGCGTTTTCGCGGTCAAAGGCAGACGGCTCGTAGTCGACGACGGGCCTGCCGATGGCGGCGGCAGCCGGGGAGCCCGATGCCTTGTCCGGAAAGACACGACCCGAGTCGCGGTCACGTGTCAGGGCGATAAAAGTGTCGAGGTGGCGGAAGCGCAGGGCGGCCAGCTTAAAGTCGAGGCCGCCGCGCCAGGGCAGGTTGCAGAGGGCGGTGTAGGGCAGCATGCAGGTGGGCTCGAGGCGAGGGCCGTGGCCGTGGCCGTCGAGGTCGGTGAAGCTGGTGCAGATGCTGGTGATGATGCCGTCTAGAGGTCAGCCAGGGCGGGCAGAGAGGAGGAGGAAAAAGCAAGACGTACGGTCCATGGGTTTGGTCTCTTGGTCGAAATAGGCACCCACCATGTTACAGGGATGCAGATGAAGGTTTTTGCCGATTTGGGGATTCTGCTGGTCAGCCTCCTTCTGTCTTTTCTCTGATCTCGTTTTCCCTTTCAGGCTTCTCGCAATATTCTTCACTCCTCCCTACCTTGAGACCGCTGTTGAGCAGCACCATGGGACTCCAGAGACTGCCGCACGAGACAATGACCCTCTTGGCACGGATGACGACGCGGCGGAGGCGGCGCTCCGGGTCCGGGCCGGTGACGCCGCCAGCGGCGTCGCGCGATCGCCAGGTGCCCACGATGCCGGTGGCGGTGGGCAAAGAGTGGCTGGGCGGGCGTTGGCCGGTGCCATGCTCGCCGTCAAAGAGGATGCGGTCTGCCTGGAAGCCCTCGATAAAGAGGGCGCCGTCACGGGCGGCGGCCGGCAGCCACTGCGTAGCGGTGCCGCGCTTCTCGCCGCTGGCACAGCCCATGTGGCAGTAGCCGTCGTCGTGAGGGCGGCCGCCGCGGGTGTTTTGCAGCAGCGGAGCGGCGGCGAAGCCGAGACGGGCCGCACCTTGGAGCACGACGCGGCCGCGGTGGGACTGGCTGTCGCCCGAGGCCGGCGCCGTGGACGCGGGCTCGTCGTTGATCTGCATAAAGTCGCAGACGCGGTCGAGACAGGCATCAAAGGCGGGCGAGGTGAAGAACGCCAGGTTGCTGGTGCTGGTTTCGTCGATGTCGTCGGCATCGCTGGCGCCCGAGGCCCATTCCCGGCGCACAATGTCGGGCGGCCGCAGCGCAACGGACCAGTTGATCTTGCCGCCACCGCCCCAGCAGGAGCCGGCGACGACGCTCACAGAGGGACAGGTGGAGGCCAGCACGCTGCCGTTCTCGTACAGCAGACGGGCGCCGGCTTCCTGGGGCATGGGCAGCTGCGACTCGGGGAAATGGTAGCCCTTGTCGACGACGACGACGCGGTGGCCGGCAGCGGCCAGGACTTGGGCGCAGACGGCGCCGCCGCAGCCGGAGCCGATAATGACTACGTCGGTCTCGACTCGGGCGGTGTCGTCCAAGGCCAAGTCAGCGTCGACTCGGGCGGTCCCGTCAAAGGTCAAAAAGTCAAAGATCTGGTCGGGCCCCGGCCGCCAGCGAGGGGGCACTTCCCGGTAACCGGCGGCCTGACGAAAGAGCGGAGACGACATCAGCCAGGCCGTCTGGGCCAGGGCGTATATGGAGCGATGGACCTTGCGCAGGGCCGGTATCCAAGAGCGGCCCCAAGCCTGCAGGATGGCCTCACGCACATGGACGGGTTGGCGATGGACGGGCATGCAGCGGCCGGTCAAGGCCAAGGCGCCGGCGCGGCCGCTATGGTGTCAGAGGAGAGACACGAGCAGGAAGCTGAAGCAGACAGACACTCACGACAAGGCTGTGAGAAGGGCGCCCAGCTGGCGGCGAATGGCCGGGGTCTGCGTGGCTACCGTGCGGCGCAGGCTGTAGATAAACTCGACATTGTCCGACGGGCGATCGGCCAGGTAGGCGGCGACGAGGTCCGGGCCGGGCGGATCGACCATGGCGCTGCGCACGCCGGCAACGACGGCGTCATAGTCTGGCCGGGACAGGCGCACTCGGCTGGTGCGGTCAAAGTCGTAGTCGTCCTCATGGTCGCCCGAGACGGCCGGGCCGAGTCCGGGTCCGGCTTCGGTGTCGGCCGGCACAATCGACGGCACCACGGCATCCAGCAGAGCCAAGAAGACGGCCCACTGGGTCTCGTCAAAGTCGCCGGCCGACGGAACGGGCAGACGAGGCGATGCGGGCGCGGCCGGAGCCGGCATTGTTTTTTTGGCTGGATGAGGCATCTAATTCTGATGGTAAAGGCTCGCGTTCAACTACTCGGATAACAGCGAGACACTTGTGCTTGTTTACTCGTCTGGATGGTTCGGCGATGCTGCTTGCTTCCTCGTTTGCTTTTCACTTTCGCAGTCAAGTGCTTCCCCTCTTTCAGCTGCCTGAATAACCATCTCGGAGGCCTCGGCAGCTGATCCAAGCAACAACAACGCGCTCTCTCGAGCTTCCTATTTTTTCTGCTTCCACCCCTGCACGACGGACAGCCATTCTTCTTTGTCATAGCGCCATCATGACGGCCGTGCGAGCATCCCAGCGTCAAAAGTATTCCAGCCTCCGATGCAGATGCAAAACCGCAGATACTGTTTTCCGGCCGAAAAATTACGAGTACGTAGACACCGACCAGCTGGCGCAAGAAGAACGCAATCGACTGTACGAGTACGAGGCTCGCGCATGGGAGCCTTGCCATCACCTGGATGGAGCCCGCATCCCCGCACTCGCCGGTCTTGGCGTACGGGGTACTCAGTTGGAAGAACGAGGAGATTCGCAGACAAGAGGCCTTCTCTCAAAGCTTTCCTCTGCCGTGGCACGTGACGTAACCGGTCGTCTAACCCTTTGCATCGTCTTTTGTTGGGACAATGTGGGCCGCTTTGGGCTTAGCGCCCCATGCCGGGCGCAGGGTTGAGTTGTTACGTCGTCGAGGACCAAGCGACTTTCTGTCGTCCAGCTCGTCCCTCGATCCCAAGCGGGCCTCGAGGTGAAGCCGCCAGACGACAGAGCGCCATCTGCCGAGTCTGGGCCGCTCAACGGTACAACGCCTCTTTGTTTTTCGCCGGTTTCCTGCTTTTGGCGCAACACACGCAATCGCTGTAAGTCGACGCATGCTATTGGTCCGTGGCGACTGTCCCAACAAAATCGAGAGGACGCAACCAGGCTGGAAAGTACAACTCTCTCAAACAAGAGATAATACTTGGCACCCGTAAAGGCATGAATGTACTTTATTCGCTCACTCACACCCGTGCAGTGCCGAGGCACCAGGGTCGTTTGTTGATTCTACGCTGACTAACCGCCCTAAAGCCGATATCACGACATGGCCGCCCGTCACTTCCGAGCGGTCAGGACCGATTTGTAGCTTCAGTACTGACTGTGCATACATCGCCTGTCAATACCTGATTTCTTAGAATGTCTAACCTATGGCATGCGGTATTCGGCTGCCACCGGCGCTGGGGATGCTGGGTGGTTAGTGAGGGCTGATTTGTGGTCCTCCGATCGCCGATAAAAACTTTAAACTAGCTCCAGTCGAGTTTGCGTATCCTGTCTTGTCGGGCTGTCGTTCCGTCTACAAAGTCTGGCAGTGTTTTCGTAGAGCAGCCTGGCCCCGTTGTATTCTTTGCGCCGCCGTCGTCTCGAGAGCCGTCTTCGACCGCCTCGAAACCCTTCTATCCTGCCATCATCTCCTGCCCCCCCCCTCCTATTCATCATCTCCCCCCCCTTCTATCCCTGCTGCTTCACCCGTTTTGTGATCGCACGCCTGTGGACTAGCCGCATAGAGTCGTTAAGCCGGGAATCGCGGAAGACCCACTTGGCTTTCCAGTTTCTCAGTGCCGTCTTAGATGCGTAACGGCTATATCTCCTCGTTGTATCACTTTTACGAGCCGTGGTGTCCCTACTGCTTCCACTCCTTCTTCTCGCTGCTCCCTCCTGACGCTTCTTCTGCCACTTGCACGCTTGCCATCTTTCTCCAGCCTTTTGCGTCTCTCCTCTTGCCTTTGTCTCTGCGTGTATCGGCCGCCGGCCACAGCCATTTCTCCTCCCCCCTCGACTAATACCCACCGCTCCCAGCTGCAGCCCAGCCAGTCGCGTGTCTTGGCCCGCATTTGCACCGTTAGCTTCCCGCTTAAGATTTTGTTGAGTATCGGCCCCTCGACCGCAAGTCCTTTTGTACTCGTGTGCCGTCTGCTCGTCTCCCTTGTCTGTTGCTCTTGTTGGATGGCTCCTAGGAAATCGTGCTCCTTCTGCTAGCCGTCTGCCGTCCCAGCTACAGCCTTATTTCTTTCATCCTCCTCTTCTCCTCCACATCTCCATCCTTCTTTTTACTTGTCTCTTTCCTCCTCCTCTTCTCTGTTTTCCTCCTCTTCCCCCCAACCTCCACCATGGCGTCCTCTCCCTCCATCAACTTTGAGCTGCCCGCCGCACACCTCTTCCGCCTCCCCCCTCTCCCCGGCCCCGGCTTCATCCCGCCCCCGGCACCCGGCTCCCTTGCCTATGCTCCGCCCGTCCAGATCCCGGACCGCGTCTACTGGGCCGCTCTCGACGCTCGCGTCCCCTTGACCATTGCCGCCTGCTACGCCGTCACCGCCAAGCTGCTCAACAAGTACAACCGCGCCACCGGCAAGCGGCCCTGGGCCATTAGCAAGACTCGGCCGTTTTTTGTCTTTGTCGTCTGCCACAACGTCTTCCTCGCCGTCTATTCCGCCTGGACCTGGTGGGGCATGCTGGGCGCCTTGCGCCGCAGCATCGCCAACCCCTTTACCGCCGGCCCCCTGGCCACCGTCGACAGCTTTTGCCGTCTCAGCGGCGCCCCGGGCGTCGGCAACGGCCTCTACTACGACGATGTCGCCGGCGTCTGGCACACCCATGCCTCGGCCGCCGCCCACACCCTGCCCTCCCCCACCCAGGCCGGCCGCCTCTGGAACGAGGGCCTGGCTTTTTACGGCTGGATCTTTTACCTCAGCAAGTTTTACGAGGTCCTCGACACCTTTATCATCCTGGCCAAGGGCAAGTACAGCTCTACCCTGCAGACCTACCACCACGCCGGCGCCATGATGTGCATGTGGGCCGGCATGCGCTACATGAGCTCGGCGATCTGGATGTTTGCCTTTGTCAACTCGGGCATCCATGCCATGATGGTATGTAGACCGCCCGGCGATGCCTTTGTCTGTCGATACTGACCGGTTCTCTAGTACACCTACTACACCATTACCGCCTTTAACATTCGCGTGCCCACTCCCATCAAGCGCAGCCTCACGTCTTTGCAAATCACCCAGTTCCTCGTCGGCATCTCCTACGCCATGTCCCACTCCTTTATCACCTACTCCGTTCCCGTCCTGGATGAGGCGACATCGCAGGCGGCCGCCGCCGCGCCTCGCTACGAGACCGTGCCCTGCACGGCCACGAGCGGCGAGACCTTTGCCATTTGGCTCAATGTCCTCTACCTGGCCCCGCTCACCTACCTCTTTGTCTCCTTCTTTATCGCCTCCTACGTGCGCCGCAGCCATGCCGAGAACGCCGGCGCCGCCGGTGCCGCCAACGGCAGCACCGCCTCGCGCCGCGAGGAGCGCAAGGGCCCCGTCAAGGCCCCCGGCCACGTCACCGCCGCCGCCGCCGCCATCCAGGCCAGCGCCAGCCATACCGGCGCCCACGCCGGCCTGGCCAACACCCTGGTCACCACGGCCAACGCGGCAGCAGCCGCCGAGGCCGAAGTGCGCCGCCGCCTCAACACCGTCGGCACCCTGGCCGAAAAGGCCGGCTGGGATGCCGCCAAGGGTCTCGAGGAGGAGGTCTATGGCGAATCGCGCGCCGCCGACGACGACGACGTCAAGACCAGCCGGACAAAGCGATCGGCCAAGGAACGGTCTGGCAAGCCGTAAAGACAACGACCCGGGAAAAGGAAAAACCAAAAAGACAAAAAAACTTACGAACCGTAGACGCCACCACCAACCACTGCACACTCTTTGAGGGGATTTCACCCCTTTTATACAGCTTGGATCTACAAAAACGGGAATGATATGAGCTGACTATTTTCTTCATTTGGCTACAGCCTTTGTTTTATTTTTTTTATTTTTTCTTGTGGAAACAGCAGGAGGTTAAAACCAGGAGCTATTTTGAACGACATGTTATAACGCTTTGGTGGGCGATAAAGACAGGCGGAGGGAGGTTGATGGGCCATAGAACACCATGAAAGACATTACAAAGTACCCAATAAGTCACTGATATGCTGTAAAACAGTTGAATTTGGTCGTTATGTTGATCGTCCAATTTTCTTTTAATGCGTCACGTGATCACACAAAACAGTCGTGAACTGATAACAGTTGAAGAAATTTGTAGGAAAAATTGGACGTTTTCTGCGTCAGTATTGTAGAAAAAAAGTACTGACACAGAAATTAGTGTTTTCTGTTTCTGTCTGATTTCTTACCCTCTGTGAGACTTGCGCCTGGCGCGTCAGACTTACACGGATTAGGCACGTGCCTCCTTCAATAAACAATGATGGCAACGGATACGACTAATAAACGCCCTTCTTCACTGAGATGACGCTCTCAAGCACATCCGTTCAAAGACTGACTTTTTGTTATGTTATTTTCTTTTGCGTGTCAAACACATGACCACTCTGAGCAGTGGCGTGGATCCCTTCTTTTGCCGTTGTTTTCCCTTTGACCATATCCCGCCCAGAAACAACACAAAGAAGTAGCAGTAAGAGACGTCTATCAGTACAAACAATAAGAGCAAAATGCAGCCCTGCACAGGCACCTTTCTGTTTTCCCCCCTTCGACTCGCCCAGTTCCCTTCAACCTGATCAGAGTCACGCCTCCATCAGAGATCTTATTCAGACCCCACAGACGGGCTGCCTTCTGATCTTGCCTGCCTGATCGGCACCGTGGCATCATCGCATCATTGACTGGCATTCGGTCGTTGGCACCAGCCGTCATCATCACCCAGCCCGTCTAGGACAGTAGCAATCCCATGCTCGCCAGGAGAATGAAAATAAAAGGAAAAAAACTTGGAAAATGTCTGGGTGATAGGGTCCAGCACCTTTAGGCAGCCGGATATAAAGAGACGTAAAATGACGAATAGGACAAGAACATTGAAAAAATACCCTCGTGTAAAAATGGAGTAAGGAAATATATGGTGGTATCATCTGTTGGCTTGACGCGCCGTCTTGCGTCTTCCATGTCGGGCCCTTTGCCTTTCCCGTCTCCTGTTCCGCCCAAGGCGCAATGCAGGGCTATGCGGTGGAAAATGGCACTTAAGCCTTCTCCTCGCCCGTCTTGGGCTTCTCTGCCTCCTCGCCCGTCTGGGCCTTGACGTACTCCTGGTACACTCCCAGAGCCTCGTCAACCTTGGCCTTCAGCGCAACATCGTCCTCGATCAGGTGCACAAGCTCCTGGTTGTCCATCTCGAGGAGCATGCCCGTGATCTTGCCAGCAAGCTCGGGCTGGAAGTTCTGGATCTTGGGGAAAATGGCCTCGCCCAGAATCTGCTTCTGCTGCTGCGGGTTGCCAGCCGCCGCGTTCAGCTGTGCCTGGATCAGCGTCGTCTGGTTCAGCTCGGACACGGGCACGTTGGCCGGAACGGCCTGGCCGGGCATGCCGCGACCGCCCTGCGGCCCACCGGCCGGGAACTGGCCACGGCCCACGTTGCCACGGCCACCGCCGACGTTCTGGCGAGCGTTGGGAGGGAAGCCAGCCATGCCAGGGCCGCCCTGAATGCCTCCAAGAGCGCCGGGGTGTCCGGCAATGCCAGCGAGCGGGCCGCGAGCACCGCCCGGAGCACCGCCACGGCCCACGCTCTGCACCTGCTGCATGGCCGCCAGGTACTGGGCGTTGTTGGGGCCACCAAAGGCAGGCGGGAACTGGCCCGGAAGACCGTACATGTTGGGAGGCAGCTGCTGAGGCGGGATACCGCCGCGGCCGCCCTGGGGCCCGGCGAATCCGCCCGGAGCAAACTGGCCGGGCCGGCCGCCCTGACCGGGAATACCCATGGCGCCCTGCGGGAAGGCCATGCCGCGCCCGCCGGCCTGGGGCAGGAAGCCCTGCTGGGCGCCCGGCGGGTAAAAGACCTGGGGCTGCATGTAGTTCTGGGGTAGACCAGCCACGGCCGCAGCCTGCTGCATGCGGAGCGTGTTACGCGCCTGGATACTAGCCTCCAGCTGGCTCTTGCGGACCTCCTTCTTCTGGGCAATAGCGACGTACAGCGGCTTGCCGTTAACCATGCGCTGGTTCATCTCCGTGACGGCCTTGGTGGCGTCGTCGGGGTTGCTGAAGCACACGAAGCCGAAGCCCTTGCTCTTGCCGAGCCGGGCCTTGACCGACTTCTCGGCAGTCTCGCCCTCGGCGGCAGCGGCGTCCTCGGCCGGCTTGTTCTCCTTGCCGTCGGCTGCGGCAGCGGTGGCGTCCTTGGGCTCGGCGGCGTCCTTGGCCTCCGGCTTGGGCTCCTCCTCGCCCTCGGGCAGGGCCTCGCGCATGACCTTGGCGGATGTGATGGGGCCGTAGGAGGCGAAGAGCTCGCGAAGCTTCTCGTCATCGACGTCGTCGTCCAGGTTCTTGATGTACAGGTTGACGCCGACGTATTTGCTGACCTTCTCCTGCCGAGCCGCCTCATAAGACCTGCGCAGCTCTTCCTCACGCTCGTGCTTCTTCTGGGCACGGCCGACATACAGATCCTGGCCGTGGAAGTCGCGGCCGTTCAGGTCGGCGACGGCACGGGCAGCACTTTCGTGCGTGGTGAAGTTGATGAAGCCGAAGCCGCGGCTCTTGCCGGTATCCTGGTCACGGGCGATAGTGGAGGAGGTGACAGCGCCATACGTCTCAAACAGCTGGCGGAACTCTTCGTCGGTGACTTCGGGGTTGAGATTCTTGATGTAGATGTTGGTGTAGTTGGCCTTCATCTCCTCGAACTTGCTCTGACGGTCCTTCTTGGGGATGTGGTGGCCGACATAGACCTTCTTCTCGTTCAGAAGCATGCCGTTGACCTGCTTGATGGCCTGCTGGGCAGCCTCATCGGTCTCGTAGTGGACAAATCCGTATCCCTTGGAGTTTCCCTGCTCGTCCTGCGCGACCTTGCAGCTCAGGATGTTACCAAAGGCGGCAAAAGTGTCGTGAAGGGCCTTGTTGTCGATAGCGGCATCCAGGTTCTTGATGAAGATGTTGCCCTGGCCGGTCTTGCGCAGAGCGGGATCACGCTGCGACCACATGATGCGGCAAGGACGGTTCTTGATGAGGGTGTAGTTGAGCTCCTCGAGGGCCTTCTCGCCGTCAATAGTACTGTTGTAGTTGACATAGGCATAACCGAGCGAGCGACGGGTCACGGCATCGCGGCAGACGCGGATCGACGCCACAGGGCCAATCTGCGAGAACAGCTCGAAGAGCATGGCCTCGGTGACCGACTCGTCGAGCTCTCCGACATAGAGAGACGCCGAGGCCTGGGGGTGAGCAGCAGCCGAGCTGGGCGTGGGACCGGCGGTATCGGCCTCGTTGGTCTCGGCGCTGACGTTGGTGTTGATGGCGGGAGCAGCCTTGTCGCCGTTGAGGGAGGTGTTGCTCAGTTCATTGGCAAGCTGATCGACAGCGCCGGAAGCAGTGGTAGCGGCCATAGTGACAGGTAAGGGCCGGTGAAGAAAAGACTATTCTGGAGGGGATGTTAGCAAGGTGGATTTGTTGAAGAATATTGAAGACGGGAAGAACAGATGATGAGAAACTGCGGGAAGCGGAAGAGGAGCTGATCCAAAGACACGGGAAGACATGGCGTAGATAATATACAAGAAAAGCAGACGAGAAGGCAGAGCCGATGTGGTCTCTCAAGACAAAGAAGTGTCAGGCTGCCGGAAATGGCCAGACAAGACCGTAGACATTAAGGAAGAGAGCAGCAAACAAATAACATCAAAACAGAACAGTAGAACATGTGGAGTAGGTCTGAGAAAAACATGCGGCAAAGAAGAGGGACAGAATAAATGGCCATAAAAGGTAGTATAAAATGGCATCAAAAAGGAGGGGAAAAAGAAAAGAGGGGGTTCGCCGGACGTCAAAGCGGTCGTGCAGCCGCAGCAACGCAAGCGAAAAGACTGATTTGCTCACCGGAAGAAGACGACGGTGTCGATATCTGTTCGAATGAGCAAAAATCCTTTGATGTGGGCGAAAGGATTCGGGTTTGGAAGAAATACTGTCTTTGGTGGCGGTTGAGAAATTGGGGGTGACTTTTGTGTGGATTTTCAAGTTTTTTTTGGACTGGATTTTCAAATTTTTTTGGTGATTTGTGCAAAATGCAGAAATGACGAGAACATAAATCAAGTTCGGGCAGAACTGTACTTTTGCTCTCTGTGAAGATTTGGGTGTGGTTGTGAGGTGAACGATGGTTGGGAAAAAAACAGAAGAGGGGAGGAAGAGGTTACAAGGCCGCGCTTTTAGATTGCGACCAGTTTTTTTTTTTTTCCTTCTTTTTTTGCCAACCAACTAGTTCATTTTTTCTTTTCCCGTTTGGGCCAAAGGATAAGACCCTCGCAGAAAGCTGTGTGGAGGCTTATCTAATTAATGGTGGGCTTGTTTGGCGCTAGGCATGAGGGCTTGGAGGGAAGGTGCGGTGTAGGCTACTGGTCTGTTCCTTCCTGCAGGGCGAGCAGTGACGAGTGGGCAGCGGCTTCTTCTTCAGGAGGACTAGCGCGGCAGATGTGCTTTCCTTTTGTTTCTCTGCTTTCCGGCTCTCCAAGGCGCAGACTCGCGCCGTTTCCTTTTGGGGCAGTGCCTGTGATTTGTTCTTGCCGTGGCGCTATCGGCCTTATCAGTAGATACGTCGTAATATATGTACTACGCCATCCGAGCCTGCCTGAACCAGCTTCCCTGCGAGTATTACATACAATACCAGCACATCCTCTTAATCAGCAATCACCTGCTTTGGGAGTCGAGAACCGCATCGAAGCTGCATCAAAGCTTCAACCACAAGCGTTTTTGCCCATCCAAAGGGACGCCCAGGCAGGCTGCTAACGCATAAACGCACGCAAACACGGCCCAAAGCCGAGTCAAATCGACGTCTGAATCCCCCGCACCGCCGTCAGATCAGAGAAGCAGAGCACGCCGATTTCCGAGTGCTGCCTTTTTTTGTGTGATAAAAACGGCCCCGAAAAACTCGACTGTGGCATCTCGAGGCGAACAACGACACCGACACCGCTTGCTGCTTGGCCTGGCCGGGCCGCAGAGCCAAGGGGGGCCCTCCTCTCTCGCCGAGGCCATGTTTTCGAATTTCACCGGGTCTTCGCGACGGCCGCGAAACGTCAACCTCAGCGGCCAGCGCCACAAGAATCCGTTTGTCGGGGCTGCCGGCTCTGCCAAGGCCGTTGCTGAAGCCCAGGCTGGCCGCCGACAGCGCCAGCAAGAGCGCGCCGAGCTCAAATCGGCCCAGGCCATTCAGCGAGTCTGGCGAGGCCACCGCGTCCGCGAGGCTGTCAGGGCCGATCGTCATGCCGAGCTGATGGCTCTATATCGGGCAGCTGGCCCCGACGCGCAGCCATCGGCAGACCGCGTCCGCCCGGCCCTGGGCCTGCTGCTAACCACCTTTGACGCCCGCCGGGAAGAAGACCGTGACGTGCTGAGCGCTTTTGCCGGTGACCTGGCCATCTCCGACTACCAGCCTCTGACCTCTGGCCTGCTGTCTTCACGGCGATCTGCCACACAGCTCCGGGCACTCGTTCGCATGGTGGTTGACACGATGGGCTAGTAAGTGCTTCCGACGCAGCGATGGAAGTCGAGACTTGGGTGCTTCCGACGCAGCGAGCGATGGGAGCGAGACTGACAGTTCAGCTTCACGCCGGCCCTGGTGCCACCCAGATTGGCCAATCTTTTGATCACCATTGTGCGGACATCACCGACCTCGTTCGTCTCCAGCATGAGGCCCTTCTTCGAGCTGCTGGGCCGCTACTTTTCATGCGCAGAGGACTGTCCAGCCAGCGCCCAGAAGCTGATGCAAGACATCCTGATGGCCCCTCTGACGACGCAGGGACAGGTGCCAGGTATGTGGACCGACTTGGCGGCTGCTTTGCATCGTGTGGTCGCCTTCTGACCGCCGCTAGACAGCTACTTTTCCACCCTCTATTCCGAGCTCGCCGTCACCTTCTTCACAAGACCACTTGCTTTCTTCGAGAACCACATTGATCACTATGCGCCTCACATTGACGTCGAGAGGCTCTTCAAGGAAGTGCTGCTCGTGTACGCGACCCCCGAGAAACGGCCCAACAAGGCATCTGCCGGTCTGTGTCTGCTGGCACACCTGATTGCGCTGCAAAAGCGCGCCTCGGGGACGGGAAAAATGACGTCTCCCCCCTCCTCCTTCTACTTGCGCGCTACACAGACGCAGCTGTCGAGCCTCTCGAATGCGATCCGGGTCCGGGTCCTCAACCCCCAGGCCTTGGCCGCCGACAACCAGCAGACGCCGGCATTTGTCGTGAAGGAAATTCGGTCTCTGGTCGACAGGGACGAGATTAAGCGGCTGCTGGATCTGTTCACCTCGTAAGCGCTTCCCGGCCATTTTTTTCTGTTTTTGTGTACTAACGTCCTCCCGCCGCTGCAGAAGCCATTCGGACCTGACGGGCCAGGAGTACTCCAGCTCACTGGCCGGCTATGCGATTGTGCTGATCCGCTGCTTTCCAGAGCAGGCAGACGAGATCCGTATGCGCCTCTTTTTGGCCGATCTGCCGACCGCGTCGGGGCTGCAGCCGGCACTGCTCTATTTCTGGGCCGCATTGAGCCAGACAAGCCTGTTTCGCCGCATCATGACCTCGCCGCGGACCACGCTGGAGTTCCTCCAGCAGCGGTGGTTCTTTCTCACAACGCCGGGAGCGTCCAGCGACGACTCGCCATGGGGCCGCGAATGGCGGACGGTGCTTCTCTTTTTGGAGCTGTACACCTTTGTGCTACGGCTGACGGACGACGAAGACTTTTTCTCGGCGCTCCGCCCCGACGCGCTTGCTGCGGCCCATGTCGACGGCCACGGAAACGGGGCCACGTCTCCTTCGCGGCTGCGGTCCTCGGCGCTGCCGCTGCGTGCCCTACACGACCTGACGCTGTTTCTGAAGAACCTGGCTTTCACGCTCAACTACAAGGCAGCGGACTTGCTGAACAAGGGATCGTACTATGTCATCTCCGGCGTGGATTTCAACACGTTCAAGGCGTCGGTGAACAATGCAATACAGATGCTGTACGAGCGCGACTCGCGGCGGCCATTTCTGCCGTCTGGCCACTGGCTGATGACGTCGTACTTTGAAGAAGCAGACGCGCTGGATGATTTTGTCGAGGCCGTCTATCTGGAAGACACGCGCCAGCATGAGCTGCAAGAGCTGGGCGGCGACAGCGACAGCGACAGCGGCGGCGACGTGGACATGGACAGCGCAGAGATGGGCGACGAGGCCGTTGACGGCGAGTACGAGTCATCTGCCTCTCCCTGGCTATCGTCCACGACGACGCCGCATGCGCGGTCGGCGACCACGATGGCGGAGCAGTTCCGGCAGCAGGCGAAGCGGGCGCAGCAGGAGAGGACGATGGCGGCCATCACGCCGCGGCTGGAGCTGCTGCGGAACATGCCGTACGTGCTCCCGTTTGAGACGCGGGCGCGCATCTTTGGCGTGCTGGTGCAGACGGACAAGAAGCGGCGGCGCGGCGGCAACGTGCAGGCGGACTCGTGGCGCATGCATGTCATCAGCCAGCACAGCAACATGTGGGGCGAGCACAGCAGCGAGGGCCGGCGGGTGCTGGAGCAGCATTCGGCGCAGGTGATGCGCGGCTCGACGTTTGAGGACGCCAAGAAGCAGTTTTACGGGCTCGGTGACGGGCTCAAGGAGCCGATCCAGATCACGTTTGTGGACAAGTTTGGGCACCGGGAAGCCGGCATCGATGGCGGCGGCGTGACCAAGGAGTTTCTGACGGCGGCAATGTCCGAGGTGTTTGCGCCAACGTCCAACCTGTTTGTGGCAAACAAGGACAATGCGCTGTACCCAAACCCGTTTGTGTACGACCAGCACCGGCACGCGCTGAGCCAGGCGGGCGTGAAGGAGGGCGACCCGGAGTGGCAGGCGGACCTGCGCGAGCTGCTCAGCAGCTACGAGTTCCTGGGCCGGCTGGTGGGCAAGTGCATGTACGAGGAGATTCTGATCGACGTGGTGTTTGCCGGTTTTTTCCTGCTCAAATGGACGACGCAGTCGGCGTCGGACTCGACGTACCGGGCGAGCATCAACGACCTGCGCGAGCTGGACGAGGAGCTGTACCAGGGCATGCTGCACCTCAAGAACTACCGGGGCAGCGGCGGGAGCGACGGCGACGGCGACGTGGCCGAGTTGGAGCTAGACTTTACCATTGAGGACCAGGTCAGCTTCCCGGGCGAGCCGCTGCAGACGGTGACGCGGGACCTAATCCCGCACGGCAGCCAGACGGCGGTGACCAACGAGAACCGGCCGCTGTACATTTCGTACGTGGCGCGGCACCGGCTGGTGGTGCAGCCGCTGCAGCAGACGCGGGCCTTTTTGCGCGGGCTCGGTACGATTATCAACCCGGCGTGGCTGCGCATGTTCAACCAGAGCGAGCTGCAGCGGCTGGTGGGCGGCGACTCGTCGGCGATTGATGTGGCGGATCTGCGGCGGCACACACAGTACGGGGGCGTGTACGAGATTGGCGACGACGGGAAGGAGCACGAGACGGTGCAAATGTTTTGGCGCGTGGTGCAGGACTTTGACGACGCGGACCGGCGGCTACTGCTCAAGTACGTGACGTCGACGCCGCGGGCGCCGCTGCTGGGCTTTGCGAACCTGTACCCGCGCTTCAGCATACGGGACGGCGGCTCGGACCAGCAGCGGCTGCCGAGCGCGAGCACGTGCGTGAACCTGCTGAAGCTGCCGCGATACCGGGACTTGGAGACGCTGCGGACGAAGCTGACACTGGCGATTCGGTCGGGGGCGGGTTTTGACTTGAGTTAGGACTGTCGAGGGACGGGTGGTGGGACTGTCGAGACCAGAGGGAGAAAACACGGCCAAAGGCTTTCTGTTGGCTACGATGCATGATAAGATCAGTGTAGCTGCCGAGATATGATAATAACAGCTACTCGTATGTTGGTGTCCAAGTGAGATTGCTGTGTCATTGTCGGTATCACTTTTTGTCTTCCTCTCCCTCCTCTCCCTCCTCTCCCTCCTCTCCCTCCTCTCCCTCCTCTCCCTCCTCTCCCTCCTCTCCCTCCTCTCCCTCCTCTCCCTCCTCTTCCTCCTCTTCCTCCTCGTCAGCCCCGTCCGGCATCACGATCCGGTTCAGGTGCGTCACGAAGCCGGCCATGGCCTGCAGCTTGGCAATGATCTGCGCGCTTCCCTCGGCCGAGGTGAAGGCGGCGTCGTCGAGGGGCGCCTGCACCGTGAATCGCCGCAGCTTAAGCAGCGCAATGTGGCGGTGGTCGGCATCGAAGCCCTGGGGGCGCACCTTGAGGGCGCCCTCGGCGTTGGCGGCGGCCAGCGCGGCAACGGCGGCGGCATCCGTGGTGGCGCGGCCCAGAAACGTTTGCCGCAGCGGCGAGTGTGCCAGGGCGCGCTGCCACCAGGGCCAGCGCTCGTCGATGCTGGCGCGCAGGCGGCGCAGGGCGGCGGCGTCGGGGTTCCAAAGGCCGCCGGCGACGAAGCTGCGGCCAGGGCAGCCCGGCTCGCAGTGCACGTAGTAGACGGCGTAAGGTCCCTTTTTCCCGGTGCGCGACCAGGCGGCGCTAAAGTGCGGCTTGTAGGGCGTCTTTTCGCGGGAGAAGCGCACGTCGCGGTAGATGCGGAAAATGAGGTCGCGCGCCGGCAGCTCTTCGGGGACGGTGTCGTCGACGTCGGCAACAATGCGGGGGGTGAGGCACTCGACAAAGGACTGCCAGTCGCGGAGGGCGCGGCGCAGTTCGGCGTCGTTGTCTGGTCAGTGTGAGCGGGGAGAGTAGTGGAAAAAGAGGAATGAAAGAGAAAGAGGAGGGGGAAAAGAGGGAGTAAAAGAGAAAGAGGTGAGGGAGAGCACCCTTGAGCCAGGACCGCCGGTTGTTCGCCTTGAGGTCCTGCAGAAACAACAGTGTGTTGGGGTGGACGCGCGCGTCCTCGTACGGCACGTCGCCTTCCTCGCGCAACTTCTTGTGCGGCGTAAACGTCACCCGCGGCGCCTTTTCGTCGTCGTCGTCGTCGTCATCGCCGTTGCTCTCTTCGGCTTCCTCCTCCTTTTCCTCCTGGTATACATCGGAATCATCTGAACTCGGTCCGACAGCCTTGCGGCCTCTGCCCTTTTCCCCCACAGACCGTGCCCTCTTTGCCCGCGGTCTCTTGTCCGCCTCAGACGTGGACTCGGACGCCGACTCGGCCACGTCTTCAAAATAGGGGCTTTTCCGCTTCGACGAGCCAAGACGCGCCGAACGCCGGCTGGTCGGTGACGCCACCGCCTTGGCCGGTACAGTAGCACTCTTCTTTCGGGGCGGCATCGTATCGGGATCGTTGCTGGCTTTGCAAAGGAAGCTACAGAATCCGCGCTCCAGACAAGACCGTCCGGATGCGGTTCCGGCAATGACGCGACGCACTAGTCCGTATCGGGAGAGTCGCCTTCACGAAGTCACGTGGGCCAATTAAACGTTACATTACGGCCCAGCAGGTTACAGAGGGGCCGCCGCCATTGAGAGGTATAAGAGGGAGGTGGCCCGCCGGGCACGGCTGGCCAAGCAGCAAGGGCAGCAACCCGGCCATGGCCAACGCAACTGCACTAGACCCGCTCGTCAGAGGTCTGCAAAAGGACGGTTTCGTCGTGGTGCCGGGCCTGGTGGCGGGCGATGCGCTGCAGGAGCTTCGGGAAGCGGCGTCGCGGGCGGCAGACCGGGCCCGGGCCGGCGACTGGCCGTATGTGCGCCGCGTGGGCAAGCAGTTCCCGCCATGGGACCCGTGGGACCGCACGGCGGCGGCAGAGGTGGCGGCGGCAGCCGCCAAAGCGAGACCCGAAGCTGCGGTCCCCCCCAACGGCACGCAGGGCGGCATCTGGGGCGTCCAGCACCTGATGCGGCCCGAAATGGGACCCGACGCCTCTGTATTTATGCGCAGCTACTTTGGCAACGACCTGCTTGGCGTGGCGCAACGCCTGATGGGCTGTGGCGACGACGAGCTCGTCATGGAGCTTTACAACCTGCTGGTGCGGCCGGACCACGTCGACTTTGCCCTCGGCTGGCACCGCGACGACATTCCGCTGGCCACGCCGGCGGCAGAAGAGCTGGCACGTCTGCAGGCCGGCGACGGCGGGCCGGCGCTGCACACGCAGTGGAACCTGGCGCTGTGGGAGGACGCCAGCCTGGTGGTCGTGCCGGGCTCGCATCGGCGCGCGCGCACTGCCCCCGAACGCGACCCCGGACGCCAGTTTACGCCGGCCGCCGACCAGCTCGTCGTGCGTCTGGCGCCCGGAGATGCCGTCTTCTACAATAACAACATTTTGCACCGCGCCGTCTACCGCGCCGACGTCGAGCGCGCCACGCTGCACGGGTCTGTCGGGCACGTTGCCGGCAGTCGCCTGCGCGCGCGCAATGTGTTGCAGCATGGCGTCGGCAACTGGATCAGGCAGCTCGACCTGGCACAGCTGCCTCTGGCCGACCGCGCGCGCGCTGAGGGCATGCGGGCGCGCCTCATGCAGCTGGCCAACGACAACGGCGACGTGGGTTACTCGCTGGAGGGGTGACGAGGCAACGGGCAAGCATCTCGCGGAAATGTAGGATAGATACATTTACATTGTAAGCTTGTCTCTAATGTTCCAGAGTGTGTGAAGCGACTATTCCAGCATTGCAAAGAACAAGTTTAGAGAACAAGTGGAAATGATGAGGAATAAAGATGCCCGTCATTCAGAGCTGAAATAAGACAGCCCTGGCGTGGACATGTCTTTTTGCTGATTGTGTCATGTCTCCCGCCAACTTGCTTTCAGTCTTTTCCAATCTTTTCCAGTCTTTTCCAGTCTTCTTTCTTGTTTCTGTTTCCATCTGCTGTTACGCAAGTTTTCTTTCTTCTGTTCCCATCTGCTTTACGCACGTCGTCGCCAGCCTCGTCGTCAATCGATCCGTCTGCCGCATGGACGAGCCAGTGTCAGACATGTCGACGCGCTTCGGCACCGCAAGCAACGGCGAACGCCGTTGGGCTAGCGTCGTGATGCAGAGCCGCTCGGAGCGGATCCGAAGCGGCTGTGGATACACTTGCGTCGTACAAATGACAAAGGCAGGCAAAGGATTCCCATGCGGCAACAGGACGAGCACATGCATTTCTGGTGTAATAAGCATACGACGCACGCGGTAGTACTTGCCTACCAGAGTGCAACCGCAACGGGCAGCGCACAAAGGGAAGCGGCCCCCATCCCCTTCCCCCAACGGCGCAGACACTGCGGTGCAATGCTTAATCTTACCCCGTAATGACGCTGCAAATAGGCTATTTCAGCACTTCCCCATCCCTTATCCACCATACGTCCCCGCCCGCCGTCTCCGCAATTCCAGCTTAGCGCAGGTAAAAGTTGGGGTGTCCCCCTCAAGACTGCACTGCCATCATGCCAAAGTGCACGATGCACCGAATAATGCCTCCAATCGCAGGACAGTGTCGCAACCGACCTGCTTACAGGCCTCTCCCAAACGGGCTTGGGCGCTGCTGCCTCTTTGGGCACGGCGTCCTGTCGGAACGCTCTTGCCCTCGTCCACCACTCGTCCACCATGGCACTTTCCCACTGCCCGTGCTTTGTCGCACCTGGTGCACCACTCCTTCCGTTTTGAACGGTGCTTCGATCCACCGGTGGGAGAGGTCGGAAAACGGATAGCGAGGAATAGGCAGTCGGTGTGGCAGCGCCCGTGGTCCTATGTAGCACTAGTATACGGCACTATTACCCGTAGTGTACACCTGGCGCCTCCTTCCTCCCAATGATCGCATTCGAGGTGGCCGGGATTGGCCATGTGAAAACACCCCCGCCTTTGCTCGCTGCAGCCCGATTACCGAGAGCCCGTTGCTTTCCCCGCCTCTCCGCTCCTTCCCCAGCTGCGACAGCCAGCCGTGTGAGAGACTGGCGCCCTGCCCGCAGAGGAAGGCACGCCTGCTCCTACTCTGTATCACGCCCTCGGCCCGCTGCCCCTTGATCTAGGCTCAGCGCTGTAATGGCCTGCAACGACATTGCACCGTTCTTCTCAGCACTCTTCTCTGCTTTGCTTTCCCTGCAGCCTGCAGTGCTGGACTTTTTGGCTTGTGCCCCAGAAATTTGCCATTAGGGGGGGCTCTTTCCCCTCTTCGTTGCGCCTTTTTCATCTGGGCTATTTTGATTTTTGCGACTGGCTTTTTTTCCTCCTTTTTCCATTGTTACGAGAGGATATCGCTCTTCTCTTTGGTCCTGGCCAGGCTGTTCCTGTTGTCTGTCGCTTTCAGACCCCACAGAACTGGCTTTCCGGTCTCCAGTTTCCCCAGCTTTCTCCAGCTTCCCCAGTTTCCCGAGGTTGGCAGCCATCCCGAGCATTTGCCGCTATTGTTGCTGTCTTGTCTCTCCGCCTCCTCATTCCATCCCGTCGATTCTGCTTTTCGCCCGTCGTCCATCCTTGATTCCTTGAGCAGACCGGAAAACAGTCAGCCGCATCAAAATTGGCAAACCAATCTGGAATACAATCTGCAATCAACAGCGATCAACAATCAACCCTGCATCAAAATCAACCCTGAATCAACAATCAACAATAATCAACCCTGAATCCTCAACCCTGAAAACTCAACATCATCACAACCCGTGGCCGTCACCCATGCTGGCCATCCACGCGGCCGAGGACCCGGCCAGGGCCGTGGTTGAGCACAACAGCGAGGGCCGTCCGCTGAAGCCAAAGACGCTTCCGTGCAAATACTGCAGCAAGCGTTTCCGGTGAGCCTCACATCCTCTTCAGCCCGTAATCATCCATGACTTACTCTTCAGGCGCGTCGAGCATGTCCAGCGGCACGAGAGAACCCATACCAAGGAAAAGCCGTTTGCCTGCAACTGGGCGCGTTGTGGAAAGACTTTTGGTCGACGGTGAGTGATTATTCTCCTTGACTGTCATCTTGTCGCCTCTTCGTCTTTCATTCCGTCTTTTCACCTCTTCGTTTTTTATTCCGTCTTTCGCCTCTTCGTCTTTCATGCGTCTTTTCACCTCTTCGTCTTTCACTGCGTTTTCGAGAATGTCTTCTCATATTCCTTTCGTCTGGCTTCTTCGTCCTCCGTCTTCGTCTGCCGCTCAGCCTTTCCGTCATCTTGGCCGCCTCTCTTCCTTCACATCTCCTCTGCCTCCGCTCCTTTAGACGCACCCCCAACTCTGTCCTGTTTTCCCGTCTTTCTCCCTTGTCCCCCACTCCCCCGTCCTCATATTAAAGCTCTACTGCGCCCCTCCTTCCATCATGACTCGGGCCTTCCGCTGTGGCTGTGCCGTTTATGCTGTTCTGGTTCTTCTGTCTCTTCATCGTTGTCTCCCTCTTCCCATCTTCATCTTGTCCCCTCTTTTCACCCCTCTTCCTTGGCTGCCTCTCATTAATGGACATCAGGGATCTCCTAGTCCGCCACGAAAAGCTCGTCCATCTCAACGACAACACCAAAGATGGCAGCCGTCTCCGGAAACCGTCTTCCGGCTCTACTGATACCTCGTCCGACCATCCGGCGTCCATGGGATCGCACCGTCGCTCGGCCTCGTCTCAGTACGGCCTCTCTTCCGGCTCGTCCATCACAGTCGGCGGCGCTGCTCAGCCCTCATCGTCGCTGTCGTCGCTTCCACCGCCGCCGCCGCCGCCGCTGGTCGCCTCGTCTTCTCGCTCGCTGTCCGATCCACGCCTCTCCTCTTCTTCGCGTCCTGCCCCGGCTTGTAATCTGGATCTCCTGTCCGATGCCGCCACCCAACTCGCCTCCTCCGCCGACAACCACCCCATGCAGCCCCTAATGTCGGATCTCCCCCCCCACACCTCTGCCAACACCGTTCGTTCTGCCAAGGCGTACAGCGACATCACGCCTCCACCTTACCATGACCGTGCGAGAGAGCCGCCTGTGCCGACCAACATGCTTCCGCCCTCCTACACCGGTCAGCCCCCGGCTGCCTCGTTTGATGACTACCACCTCTTTCTCGACGAGTTCGCCTCGTCTTCCCACTTCTTGCCCTCGTCCCTCGAGTCCGATCAGCCCTTTGGCCTGTGGCCTCGTTCGCTGGCCGGAGAGCCACACAGCCGCGGCCCCGGCGCCAGCCTCTCCAAGTTGACCGCCTCGATGCCCACCACGCGCTTCTCTTCGGTCCAGCCCGACTCTCGTGATCCCAACCTCGACCCAGGCCTCGCCAGGCCGCTGGATGAGACCACGGTGCGCGCCCCCCCTTGGCGCATCACGGCTGCGGACCACGTCGTCATCAAGGCCCGCCTCGACGAGTTCTCCTTTGTCCTGCCTGCCGACTTTGTCTTTCCGTCGCGCCACACCCTGACGCGCTTCCTCGAGGGCTACATCACCGGCATCCACGACCAGCTCCCCTTTCTCCATTTGCCCACGCTGGCTCCTTCTGAGCTCTCGCCCGAGCTGATCCTGGCCATCCTGGCCGTCGGTGCCCAATACCGATTTGAAAACCACCGCGCCAACTCCCTGTGGTATGCCGCCAAAGCCGTGGCCTTTGAGCAGATTCGACGCCGCCACTGTCACGAGGTCAACGGCCTGCTTCCCACGCCTGCTGCCTACAGCCCGCACTCTACCCGTCCGTCGCCCAGCACCGGCTACCGACACTCGTTCAACTCGGTCCAAAACGACCGGCCCGTCACGCAGGAAACGCATCGAGAACCATTGTGTGTATTGAGCCTGTTTGATTTTCTTCCGCCTGTTTCCTTCTTACCTCTGACATTTAGCTCGCCAAACACGCCTCAGTCGCGGCTCGAGACCATCCAGGCCCTGCTTCTGCTCTTTGCCGTCGGTCTTTGGGGCCCCAAGGCCATTCTGTTCGAGGCCCTGTCCCTGCAGAGCCAACTGGCCTTGCTGGTGCGAGAAGAGGGCTTGGAATCGGCCGCGCCATCCCGAGCCACCGACTGGGACACTTGGATTCGCCTCGAGGGCAGCACCCGCACCAAACTCATTGCCTTTTGCTTCTTCAATCTCTGCAGTGCCGTCTACAACACTCCCCCTTTGATGCTGACCTCTGAGCTCCACCTTTTCCTCCCGCAACCATCGCGGCTGTGGCAGACGGAGACGTCGTGGCAGTGGCAAGACGCTCGCCATGCCTACCTGCACGCCGAGATGCCCTTCCAGGAGGCCTTTTCGCGCATATTGAACCGCAACGCCCAAACCCCGCTGGCCCATGTCACGTCTTTGGGGAACTACGTGCTCATTCACGCCCTCTTGCAGCACATTTTTTTACTCAAACAAACGTCCTTTGCCGTCTCCTCGCTCTACGGCGTGCAGCGTGGTCTTCGCGTCGAGGATGTCGAAGACGTTGCCTACAGTCTCCGGCTGTGGCAAATTGGCTTTGAACGGCACAGCCAGCTCCGCGCCAGCGAGATGAACCAGCAGCAGCAACAACAGCAGCACCAGCAACAGCAGCAACAGCAACCACAACACCAGCCGCAGCAGCAGCAGGGCTTTGAAGGTCTCGATGGCCGGCCCGTTGCTTTCAACGCCACGGCTCTGTTGCGCTTGGCCTATATTCGTCTCTACACCGACCTCAACGCCGGCCGGCGCCTGGAAACGCGAGACCAGGGTCTGATTGCCGAGGCTTTTACTGACGTTCCTCTTCTGGTCCGCAGTCCTCGCACCATCCGTGCTATTATGCAGTCTATCCATGCCCTGGCCATGCTGGTCAGAGCCGGTGTCAACTACGTGGCGCGCACCAAGGCGCTCGAGTGGAGCATACAGCATTCTCGTGAGTTGCATCGCATGTCCCTGTCTGTCGCCGTCGTTGCCTAACCACTTTCCTCGCCACAGTATGCAGCATGGAGTGTGCCATTCTTCTCTCCAAGTGGCTTGTCACTCTGGCGTCCATTGGCCCCAGCGACGCGCCTGTGTCTGCCGAGGAACGGACGCTGCTAGACAATGTCCGCCGCCTACTGGACGAAACCGAGTTTGCCGTGCCCATAGACCCTTGTCTGGCCGGCGGATCATCGACGGCAGCGTCGTCTTCATCGGCATCGGTACCCATTAGCGTGGGTGGGCCTGGTGACGGACCCAAGCTGCGCCAACTGGCTGCGGCCGTGATCCGCCTATGGGCTGAGACCTTTAAGGGTGCACACATCTTTGAGCTTGTCAGTGCCATGGGCCTAGGCCTCGAACTCTACGCCGACCTTTTGGAGAAGCCTGGCCAGCGGACGCCCATTTCTCGCATGCCTATTGGGGGCAATCTTTGATGGGGTATATGGTTCTTTTGTAAAGGCATGTGTACTGGTCGTATTGAGGTTTGCATAAATGGTGCCCTGCTGTGTTTGGTTGGGTGGTTTATTTCATTGGGGTTAGGTAGCCTCACTTATTTTCAGTGAATTCTCATTGAGCAGTTGCCAGTACGTGAGTCCGGATGATGTGTACTCGAAGGTGTCGAGTCGCTGCGTCGAGCCTGGTCACATGATAGCACAGCCCTGAGCGGCGTTGCGAGCCTTGTAAACGCCGTCGAAGCTAGCGGAAAAGTTTGGCAGAATTTTCAGCACAAGAACAAGAACAACAGCAGGCAACATGTGCGACGACGGCGACGACGCGGTGAACGCGCTCGGCACGCTGGAGCTGTTTGCGGACCCGCCGGACTACTACCCGCCGACGCCGCCGCCGACGACGGAGCACCACGCGCTGGGGCGTAGCGGCGTGCAGCTGACGCTGCACCTGGTGGGGCAGAGCGTGCTGGAGGCGCACCGGCTGTGGAACGGCAGCCGCGTGCTGGCCGACTATCTGGAGGAAGCCGAAGGCGCAAGTAGCCTTGTTCGCGGCAAGACGGTGCTGGAGCTGGGCGCCGGCGCCGGGCTGCCCGGCATGGTGTGCGGTCTGCTGCTGGGGGCGCGGCGCGTTGTGGTGACGGACCACCCGTCGCCGGACCTGGTGGCGACGCTGTGGCAAAACATTGGCGAGTGCGAGGCGGCGGCGGCGGCGGCGCGGGCGGACCCGGCCCCAGCCACGCCCGCTCTCGCGGCCTACCGCCCAGGGACCATTTTGGCAGACGGCTATTGCTGGGGCGCCGACGCGACGCCGATCCTGGCGCACCTGTCGGCGCCGGGGGAGGAAGGGGGTGCGCCGGCGCCGGCGCCCGCAGACCGCTTTGATGTCGTCCTCTTGGCCGACCTCCTCTTCCGGCACGCCGAGCACGCCAAGCTGGCCGACAGCGTCGCCCAGACACTCGCCCGCCGCCCGCAGAGCCGCGCCTACGTCTTCTTCACCAGCTACCGCCCCTGGCTGCGCCACAAGGACCTGGCGTTTTTTGCGCGCGCGCGCGACGCCGGCCTCGTCGTCGAGCACGTGTTGGAACGCCGTCTGGCCAAGCCGCCCCTCTTTTTTGAACACGACCGCGGCGACGTCGACGTTCGCTCCACCGTGTCGGGCTACACGCTGCGCTGGCCCGCGGCCGACGGCAGCGAGGACCCGGCCGCGTTCTGGCCCGAGGGCACAGAGCTGCAGGGGCTGGAAGCAGGTGGCGGTGCTGCCGCTACTGCTGCGGATGGTGCTGTTAATGCTGCCGCCGCTGCCACCGCTACATAATCAAACTGACACAATAAACCTTTATTCCCGATCCATGCCTTTGGCCTCCCACCTATATGGGTATCACAATACAAAATGGTTTACAGGGGCACAGTCCGCGCCAGCCTCGTCTAGCTCGGCGCGTTGTTGTGGATGGTGCAGCCGACGCACTGGCAGTCGTCGCCGCACGGACACGTCACGTCCTCGCCGCTGCATCCGCCCATGACGGAGTAGTTGACAAACAAAAAGTCGTCGGCCGACAGTGTGACCTGGTCCTCGCTAGCGCCCGACGTGTCGGACGACGGTGTCGGCGTCTGCAGCGGCGACGTGGCGTCTGCTTTGGGCGTCCGCTGTGCCATGGCCGAGGGGGACGCTGCCGCCGACCCGGGCGCCGGCATCGAGGTCGGACCGGCCGTCTTGAACGAAATGCCCATGGCGTCGTCCACCAGCGCGCTCCAGGCCGACTGGATGGTGTTTTGCGTGGCGTTGTTGTAGGGATGCGCCACACAGCCGATGCACTCGCAGTCGTCACCGCACGAGCAGAGGTGGGCGTTTGCATCGCTGGCCGCGCTCGGGTCCGAAGGCGCAAAAGCCGGCGCCATGGCGGCGTGGCCGAGCCCGTCGCGGGCGTTGTACGCATTCGCCTGCGGGTTCGGGCCCGTCGACATGGCAAGCCCCGAGCGCCACTGCGACTGCTGCAGGGGCGCCGAGATGGTGCCGTATTCTGGCTGGTACCGGTACCAGGCCGGGGCGCCGCCGGTCTGCTGGTAGTAGACCTGCTGGGCGGCGGTGGCGGCAAACGGACCGCTAAAGGCAGAGTCGGACAGCGACCCGGCCAGGCCGTCTGCTTCCTCGGCCTTCAAGCCCGTGTGTATTTGCGATGACGAAGCGGACAGCGGCGGCGAGCTGCAGCAGCTGGCCGAGTTCGTCGCGGTCCCGTAGTTGCTGGAGAGCGAGTTGGTGCTCGACGTCGGCGTGTGGCGACGAGTGTCGTCGGACAGCCGCTGCGAGCCGCTGCTGCTGCTGCGGCCGCCACAGCACGAGCGCCGCGCGTTGGTGCCGGGCAGCGCCGGGGGGGGCATCGAGGACGTGGTCGAGGCCTTGCTCGTGGCTGTGACCGTAGTCGTGGCCGGTGCAGTGCTGCCTGCCAAGGCATAGGGCGGCGGAGCGGCCGGGTATGCGTCGATGCGGCTGGTTGGCGTTGGCAGGCCGACGGACTGAGTCATGTGGAGCATGTCGTCAAAGGAGCCCTGCATGGACACGGCGCTCATCATGCCGGCCATGTTGATGCTGGTGCCGAACAGCGCGCTGTACTCGAGCGTTCCCTGGCCGGGCTGCGGCGGATAGGCGTCGGAAAAGGGGTGAGCGGTGACGGCGGAGGACATGTAGGCCATGTCCTGGGCAGGAAGCGAGTCGTGGCCGGCCAAGGCCGAATGGGGCGGGCCGGCGTCGGCTCCGGCAGCCGATGTGTGGCCCCAGGCGGCCGACGGCGCCGAGAGGATGTTCATCTGGCTGGCGTCGACGCGGTCGAGCGAGGAGGGGTCGATGCGGCCGCGGGACGAAGCCTTGGGCGAGGTGGGCGCACGCAAGAAGGAGCCCTTGGTGGGCGACCGGGACGTGCGAGGCCCGGCAGCGGCGGCGGCGGCGGCGGGTTTGGAGCCGCAGCCACACTTGCGTGACCGTGGAATAGCGGCCGTCACGCTGCCGCAGGAGCAGGCGCTGTTGGGGGGGTGCGGACACACGCTGAGAGGCCGGCCCGGCTTGCGCACCGGCAGCATGACGCGTTCGTTGGCGTGGTTGCATTTGGTCGAGCGATGGCCGCGGATGCACGGCTCGCTGTCTGTCAGAGCACGAAGAAGAGAGAGCACGAAGCAGGCAGAAACAGGTTTGAAGTAGGCAGAAACAGAGTTTGGGTGAGACAACAAGGTCCAAAAAAGCATAAAACAGTCCAGACAGTCCCAGAAAAGCATAAACAGTCCAAACAGGCTCAAACGACCGGCCGGCCACCACGACCGACAGACAAGCAAACAATGACAGGAGAAACAAACGAGCGTCACCAAGAACAACCTACCAGGCCATTTTGATTCCATGGATGATGGGCATCGCGGCGGCGAAAAGCCGTGGACGTCCGTCGTCCCACCAGCCGCAGCAAAGAGGACAAGAGAGGCAAGGGAGCCGTGAGCGTGGGCGTCTCTTCTTTTTCTTGCTTCTCTGCTTCTCTTCCTTCTTCCCGGCTTCTCTTCCTCTTCTTTTCGACGCAATAATCCGCTGCAGAATCCGCTACCGAATCCGAGCAGAATCCGCGCAGAATCAAAGACGCCGCTTAGTGTGAAAATCCAGACGCCGGTCCGATGGTTGACCACGCTGCAAAGAATGCGTCTGAGCTGCCCCTTTGTCCCTTTTTCGGCCGTCTCGAGCGTGATGTTTGCTCTCGGTTGGCCGTCGGAGCAGAAAACACAAAAAGGCCATTCCCGCCAACGGCAAAGTCCTCTACTCGTACCCCCCCGGCTCGTACACCCCCTCCCTCTCGTCCCTCTCTCCTTCCCTCTCTCGTTCTTCTGCCCTCTATCCCGCCTTCCGTCGTAAAATAGGGCCCGCGAATAGTCGCGCTTGCACCCTACCAACACCGTCTGTTTCGCACTAAAAAGGGGCGTCGCAACGCAACCGCAACCGTGCTCTTTTGTTCTGTTTCTGTTTCTGGCCCGTTTGCGTGCCTCGCGCCTTCCTGCTGTGCTCCGTCATGCCTCTCTTACAGCATCCTTTTTCTTTTTAACAACACTTTCTAACAGCACCTAACAACACCTCACATCTTCTCAGCATCCCTCTTCTGTAGGTACACCCACCCCAATGTCCGGCCTTTGCCCCTCCGCCAGGGCAGAGCCTGCGTTGGAACAAGGGCCCGCCGCTGTGGGTCTGGCCTGTGGCAGCCGCAGCGTGAGCAAGTTTCCATTGGCCGGAATGCCGCAGAATTGCGGGGCCACCCGGGGCACCATGTGCCTGCCGGGCTCGCATACACTATTAGGTGGTGTATTGGCAGAGCGGCCAAAAGGCTTCGTCGCCGAGTCTCCCCATCTTGGCTGCCATGCCTCTGCCGACATCCGCGGCTGCGAGGACAAGGCTGCCCAATCAGTGCGTGGCATGACAGACGTCTGCATCTACGAAAGAATAAATTGTTCGTTTCGTTGGTTCTTCGTTTCTGTTATGTTTCCGGTTTCTCTTCCGGTAATGTTTTCGATAGATTTTCCTCTTTTGTTTCGGTCAGATGCCCGTTCCGCTGAATGCCGTTCCTGTTCCAGTAAATGCTTCCGTTCCTCTTTGAGGTGCCGCCCTCGCGGCTTCTTGACCCCGTTGCAGCGCCCTCTGCTTCCTGACTCCTTTGCAGCGCCCTCTCGCTTCCTCGCCCTTTGCCGCGCCCTCTCGCTCCGCTACTCGCTGTCCGAGGCGGCAAACAGATCTGCCGCCCTCATGCGTTTGCGCGGCGCCGCCGTGCTCGACACGGACATGCAAAAGTCTGCGGCCGTCTCAATCGCGCAGGCTGGCGGTGCGGCGGCCGCCAGGACAGAGCCCGAGGTCTCGACGTCGGCCTGGTCTGGGCCGCCGTCGCCGTCGCTCTCACTGCTGTAGCCGTAGCCGTGACTGTCGCTGTCGCCGTCGCCGTCGTCGTCGTCGTCTGTGCCAACCTCGCCCTCCTCGCTCATCTCCACCATGCCCGCCTTGAGCGCCGCCATCTCCTCGGCCGTGAGCGCCACGCCGTCCACCTCTGCCTCGCTCAGCGGCTCGCCGTCAATGGCCTCCTCCTCCAGACACGCCAGGTCCAGCTCCTCGTCGTCTGTGTACTCGGAGCGGTAGCCCTCGGACGCGTCTGCTTCTGCGTCCATGTCCTCGTCCGTGCCGGAAACCGCGTCGGCGCCCGCTCCGGCCGGCTCGCCGTCGCCCGTCTCCTCCTCCCCCGTCGCCCGCGCCACGTCGACCGTCTTCCAGCGGCTCTTCTTGGCCGACGCCGCCAGGCTGGCGCTTCCGGAGGCCCCGGCCGGCCCCGAGGCCACCCCCCCGTCGCGGCCGGCCTCGGCCGCCTCTAGGCTCTTTTCAAAACTCTGCACCAAAAACTCGTGCGTCGCCGCCGAGAAGACGGACCAGCCCTCCCAGAGACTGAGCACCAGCCCGATGCTGCGCCGCCACTTTTCTACCCGCAGCCGGCCCCAGTGCAGCTTCTCGCCCAGCTGGCCGAGCCCGGCAAAGACGTGGCGCCGCCGCAGGGCTGTCTCAAACAGCTGCCGGTAGCGCCAAGCGTGCCGGATGCCGCTCATGGCCGACGCCGCCAAAATGTCGCTGACCACGTACACGGCCACCAGCTGTGCCGCGCTGGCGTCTAGCGGCTCGCCCGCCGTCGAACGCGCCGCCCCCGCCAGCGCCAGCGGCGTCTCCACGTTGGTCACAATCAGGTCCACCACCTCGTCGGCGCCGCGGCTCGCGTGCGTCATGGCAAAGGCCGTCACCCGCGCAACGTCGCCCTTGCGCAGCTTCGCCATTGTCACCGGCAGCCGCGCCAGCATGTGCGCCAGCTTGGCCTGGCCCAGCGGGTTGAGAAAGGCCTCTTCGGCGTCGCTGCCGCCGCCCGCCGGCGCTGTGTCGCCGTCCGCCTCGTACTCGGAATCGTCTGACGAGTTGTACTCCGAGTCCGACACAAACTCGCTCACTGCCGTCGCCGTCTCAAACGCCAGCGGCCGGCTCGGCACCTTCCACGCCGGGCTGTCCTCAAACAGCGGCAGGTACCGCGCCTGCTTTTGCCGCCGCGTCTGCGCCCCCGTCACCGTCTCCCACAACCGGAACCGGTACCACACGCCGGCCGTGCTGCGCGCATCCCAAAGCCACGCCCACTTCTCCTCGCGCTGCACGTCTGCCCGGCTCATCAGCAGCGCCTCCAGCTCGGGGCCGTGCTCCACCACGCTCTCCACCACCCGGTGGATCATGCGCAGCGTCTTGACGTCGCGGGGGGGCTGCACCGGCACGTGCAAAATGCCCTCTCGCCGCACAGGGCCACTGCCGTACGAGCTGGGGGGGGGGATGCCGCCCGCTCGGAAATGAAGGGGCGGCGGTGCAAACCCCGACCCGCCCGCCACAGAAGACGCCGACGCGCCCTCGGCCGGCACCGGCCGAGCTCCAAACGGCCGTGTGCTGCTGCTGCCGCCGAGGCTGCTGATGGTGCCGGCCGTCATGGCCGACGACGACGCCACGACGGCCGACGAGAGATGCCGGTGCAGGCTGAGGTAGTAGCCGTAGCCGAGATAGCGGTTCTGCAGCGCGCTCACAGCGGCATCGATTTCGCTGGCCGCCGTCTCCGTGTCCAGCGTGACAATGGCTGCGCCCGACTGGCGGTCCGTCGCCGGGGCCGACATGGACGCCGTCGCCGGCAGCATGCGTACATGGTCCACGTGCAGCCCGCTGGGCGCAATCAGCGCCCGCACAGCCGCCGGAGACAGCGTGGGCGGCAGGTTGGCCAGCCGGAGCGTGGGCTTGCTCGAGGCCTTTTCTTCGGCCCGGTCGGCCGCCATGCTCTCTCCCGTGCCGCCGCCGCCGCCGCCGCCGCCGTATTCGCCCTTGCCCTTGCTGTGGTCGTGGTGGTGCTGGTGGAGATCGCCATGGCCCCCGTTATCGTCGTCGTCGTCAAAGGCCAGTCGGCTGCCCACGCCGCCGCGTCCACTGCGGGCACCATCGTCGCGCTCTCTCCGCAGCGTCGTTGTCGGATGCTGTGCCGCCGATGCCGGAATGCTAAAATGCCGCCGCCCGCCGCTACTGCTGCCCATGGTCAGGCCCGTTTTCCCGCCCAGAGGCTGAGAGGACGGCGAAGCGGCCGCCACCGCCGAAAACACGCCTTTGCCGCGGGCTGCCGTTGCATGGTAGCCGTCGATGCTGCTGTGACTTTCCGGGCCACCGTCGCCAAAGCTCTTGACAAATTCCTCGTAAATGGCTGCTGTTTCTGCCGCCTCGCGTTGCCGCTTGGCTTCGGCCTCGGCCCGCTGCCGCTCAAACACGGACCGCTTCGGCACAGGCTTGACCGTAAAGCCGCTGCCTTTCGGATGGTTGGACGCCATGATTCCGTCAAGTCAAGGTCACCACTTTCGAATGCATCGTTGATGTCAGTCGTCCATACGTGTGGAGAACGTGGGCCGCCATCTGGGCTCTTGTTGATTATATAATCGATCCGTCGATGCTTTTGTGATTATGTAATCTATTCGGCGCCGCGGGGGCTCTTTAACAGCCGTCACGCCCTTTGGCCGACGGCAAACACCGGCCGGGTCTTTTTACCTTTTCTGCCATGGCTTGAACGCCGACGATGAGACTCACTTTGGTTGAGACTTGAGTCTCTTATTCCCTTGTTCTCTGCCCTCCTCTCCTCCTCTCCTCCTCTCCTCGTCTTCCTCCTCTCTTTTCCTTTCCTCCTCTCTTTTCCTTTCCTCCTCTCCTCGTCTTCTTTCCTCCTCTTCTTTCCTCCTCTCCTCCTCCCTCCTCCTCTCTTCCCCCCCTCCTTCTTCCCCCCTCTCCCCTCCCTCACCATGTATACCCCCCCCGCCTCCATCCTCATCGTCGGCAGCGGCGTCTTCGGCCTCGGCACTGCCGAAGCCCTCTCCCGCCGCCCGGCCTTTGCCGGCACCGCCATCACCGTTGTCGATCGTGGCTCCGGCGCCGGCACGGACGCTGCCGACGGCGCCTCCGACATCCACACGCCCGCGGCCGCCAAGACCGAGGCCTACTACACCCGCCACTTCCCGGCCCGCGACGCCGCCAGCATCGATTTCTCCCGCATCATCCGCGCCGACTATGCCGACCGCGACTATGCCGCCCTGGCCGCCGAGGCGCAAGAGTACTGGCGCGGCCACCGGAGCTGGGCCGGAGCCGACACCAACCGCCCAGACGACTACCTTGGCGCCGGCGGCCGCTACACCGAGTCCGGGCTCGTCCTCGTGGGCGATGCAGACGCCCGTGCGACCGAGACGGCCACGGCAAAACCAATCAAGACCGGCATCGAGTACACCCGCGAAAGCTGGGCCAATGTCCGGGCGCTAGCCGCCGGCGACGCCAGCCAGCTGAGCAAGTGAGACAGCCGCGAGCCCTGCTGCATGCTTCCATCTAACCCTAGGCTGCGCGAACTCTCCGACCAGGAGGCCATCCGGGCGGCCATCGGTACTGGCGGCGTCTGTGGCGACTGGGGGTACTACAACGGCAGCAGCGGCTGGGCCCAGGCAGAAGCCAGCATGGCCTGGATGTTGCGCCAGGTGCGGCAGCGGCGGGGACAAGACCAAAAAGAAGAACGTGTCCGTTTTGTGCGCGGCCGCGTCGCCCGGCTGGAGAGAACGGCCGACGGCCACGTTGTCGGCGTCCGCCTGGACGATGGCCGTAAGCTGACGGCCGACTTGACCGTGGTCGCCTCGGGCGCGTGGACCGAGCAGCTGCTCTGCGCCGGCGACCCCTCAGGCATCAACACCCTCGCCGGCTGCCTCACGGCCACTGGCCAGGTCATTGGCTTTGTGCCCTTGGCCGACGCAGCCGAGCGCGCTCGCCTCGCCGCCATGCCTGTCGTGCTCAACCTGACGACGGGCCTTTTTGTGATCCCGCCAGGCCCCGACAGCGCCGCCCTCAAAGTCGCCCGCCACGCCTACGGCTACGCCAACCCCGACCCGACCACGGCCGTCTCGACGCCGCTGACACACCTCGACGTGCCGGACCTGCACATCCCGGCCGAGGGCGAGGCAGACCTGCGGCGGGGGCTGCGGCAGATTGTGGGTCATGCCGAGGCCGAGGCCGATCCGCTCTGCCTACGCCCCTTTTCCCATACCCGCCTCTGCTGGTATACAGACACGCCGACGGGCGACTTCCTCATCGACTACCACCCGCAGTGGCGCGGCCTCTTTGTGGCCACGGGCGGCAGCGGCCACGGCTTCAAGTTCTTGCCCGTGCTGGGCGACTGCATTGTCGACGCCATCATGGGCCATCCGCCGCCCGCCTTTCGCCACAAATGGGCCTGGAAAAAGCCGCCGCCACTGGCTCCAGGCACGCCCGCCTGGCAGACGGTCGTCACGGCCGACGGCAGCCGCGGCGGCCGCCCTGGCGTGCTTCTCTCCGACGAACTGGCCCAGTCGGGCGGCCAAACTTGACGCACAAACACGCTGTAATATGGTTGGCATTGTTCCGTCTTGACTCTGCCACTGTTGTGTACATATATAAACGCCATGGCCATGCGACTATAAATCAATACGCTGAACAAGAGTAATTTTTTGATGGCTTATTTTTTTTTCTTGTTTGTTTCCTTATGGCTTATTTTTCTTCTTTTTTCGGTTTCCTTGCCCGGCTTCCGGGTTCTGAGGATAATCGTAGCCAGCCGGCAGCCACCAGAACAGCTCGCGCTCATACTTTACGAAAGTCTGCGTCGTTAGCAAAGTCTCCAGAAGCGTCGCGGGTGCCCAGGACGGCACCCACCTTGGAGCACGGGATAAATCATCTCAAAGGCCTGGTAGATCTCCTCGCGCACTTTGGCGCCCGTCAGCACGGTCTTGCCGCTGACAAAAATCAGCAGCACAATCTTGGGCTTGATCATGCGGTAGATGAGGCCGGGGAAGAGCTCGGGCTCGTAAGAGCTAAAGTTGTGGTGACGCGAGGCCAGGCCTTCGAGGCGCACGGGAAAGTGAATGTCGCAGGAGCCGACAATGTTTTGGATCTTGAAATCGGTAAACTTGGCATCGAAGCCCAGCTTCTGGATAATGCGTGCGTACTTGCGTGACGCCAGCTTGCTGGCATCCTCGGATTTCTCTGCAGTCAGCCAGCGGTGGACAAAGTCGGACACGGCAGACAAAACTCACGGCGCCAGTCACCACCATCTTGCCGCTGGCAAAGATGAGGGCCGTCGTCTTGGGATCGCGGATGCGCATAATGACGGCCGCAAAGCGCTGGACGAGTCAGCCAACAAGACGCCCCTTGGAAATGGTCCGCTCCTACCTTGGGGTTGTACTCTGCGTTGCGCGCGTGCAGGGCAATCGTCTTGAGGTCTAGACGGCAGGCCAGGTTGACGGTGGCCACAATGTTTCTTTTCTCCTGTCAGCTCGCTCTGCGACCCGGCGGAGAGAGCAGAGCACATACTGCAGAATCGGGGTCAGCCCGCTCCCGCTGTGTGCAGCCACCGGAGTGGCTGCCGGCGTCGCCACAGCCAGCTCTGCGATTTGTGCCGCATCCAGGCCCGCGCCGCCGCTCGAGAAGCTGCCGTCGCACGGCTGCGAGGCCGTCTGGCTGCCAGCCGCCGAACCGTTAACGGGCGGCGTCAGCTCCGAGTGGCCGCTCGGAAAGGACAGCGAGCCGGGGGCGGTAAAGGCCTTGGCCTGCAGGGCGTTGAGTGGGTGCGTTTGGATGGCGTCCATGCCGGGCCTTGCAACGGGAGAAAACAAGTCAATGTATCCCCCAGGATGCCGTGGGAACGAGCGCCGAGCCAGAGAAAAGAAAAGGACAGGGTAGAAAACAAACGGCCGCAAACACAATCAACAGGACGCGGCAAGAACAGGACGCGGCAGACAACGGGCAACGGATGGACAATCTTTGTTTCTGGTCTTTTTCTCTTCTTTTCTTCTCCTTCTATCTGGACTATTTGGAAAGCTGGCCGTGGCAAGCCAAACGTAAAATCGAGCAGTATCGTGAGATGCAACTGCCGGGTCACACCTGCTTAGCTAACAACTCAGCTGCTGGCCTCTCCCGGTGGAAGAGGAAGGAGCGCCTGGGTTGTGGCTGGTGAGGCCGAAGCAAAGGGCAGGAGAGAAGAAGTGAGATTCGTAGTTTATAATGGTCAAACGAGGCTGTATAAAATCTCTTCTCCTTTCGACTGGCCGTGGGAGCTGCGGCGTTCTTATAGCCTTGTCACACTGTTGTAAAGGAACCAGTTCTCAAGTCGTGCCTCTGAGTGGAGCGGCAGCAGACCCGCTTGTTTACATGGAGGGCGGTTGCATAAGCTGATTGGCCCTTGGACCCGCCCCGAACGGGCACGCACAGCCAATGGTGATGCGCGTATCCCCACTGCAACCAGCAAAGCCGAGCCGAGCTGCTTCGCCGGCCAGGCGCTAAGCTTGTGCTGGCTGCGCTAGCCAGTGTCCAAAAGGCCGAGCCCCTGAAGATTATCGCGATCATGGCTTTCAGCATCTGAAACCTTGTTTTTGGCAGCGAAAAAGCCGAGCATCCGGTTCTCTTTACTTTTCTTTTCTCTTTTTCTTTCTTTTCTACTCTTTTCTATCCTCTCTTCTCCTCTCCTCTCTTTTCTCTCCTTATTCTCGCTTTTTTCATTTTCTCGCTTTTATGCTTCTCTTCGCATTTGCATTCTTTTCGCCTCTTCCAACTTGGCCATCTTTGCCTAAAATGACTATTACCTCGATCTACGATCCGCTCTCCCTTGGCTCTCGCTCACCCATCTCTCCCTTTGCCGTCGAACCTCCCTGATAAACAGGATCTGGACCATCGTAGAACTAACGCAGGACAATGTTCTCCCTTGCACGCCTGATCGTCGGGCTGATACGCACACGATACGCTGTACGTAGTAGCATAGTATTATGCGCCTATCAAGTAGATATTCGTCGCCTTTATTCTAGTCCACCTCATGTCATGTAATACTTGGGCCCCTCGCCGCCCTGGGGCACCTGCCAGTTGATATCCTGGTTGGGCGCCTTGATGTCGCACGTCTTGCAGTGAATGCAGCTGTTTGTTAGTAAGAGAAGGGGAGGAGGAAAGGGACAAGAGACGAGAGGAAGAAAGAGAGCGAAAGCTACTTACTTTTGCGAATTGATTTGAAACCGCACGCCCAGTTTCTTGCTCTCGTCCTCGACGTACTCGTAGACGCCGGCCGGGCAGAAACGGCTCTCGACGCCCTGAAACTTGGGATACGTCTCCTCGGCGTGGCGGTCCCAGTCGGCCACCTGTAGGTGGACGGGCTCGTCCTCTTCGTGGTTGGTGCCGGTGCGCGACACGCTCGTCAGCAGGTCAAAGGTAATGGCGCCGTCCGGCTTGGCGTACTCGATGCGGCGGCACGCGCTCGCCGGCTTGGTGCCCTCGTGGTCCCGATGCCGGTGCCGCAGCGTCCAGGGCACGCGGCCCTTGAGCACAAAGCCCTCGAGCCCCGAGTAGGCCAGGCCGGCGTACAGTCCGAGCGGCGTCTGGAAGGAGGGCCGCATGTTGCGCACCTCGCGCAGCTCTTTCCAAATGCTCGACTTGCGCAGCGACTCCTCGTAGTCGTAGAGAAAGACGGCCTGACCGCGGCTGCCGGGCGTCTCGTCGGCGTCGACGGCCGACGTGGCCGCTGCGCCCCCGGCCAGCGCCTTCCACGTGGCCTCGGCCGCCAGCATGCCGGAGCGCATGGCGTTGTGCGTGCCCTTGACCTTGGGCACATTGACAAAGCCGGCCGAGTCGCCAATAATGGCGCCGCCGGGAAAGGCGACGCGCGGAATCGACTGGAATCCGCCCTCGTTGAGCGCGCGCGCGCCGTACGACAGACACTTGCCGCCCTCGAGCACCGAGCGGTAGAGCGGGTGCAGCTTGAGCTTTTGAAACTCTTGGTACGGCGACAGCCACGGGTTCGGGTAGTCGAGCGCCGTCACCAGGCCAATGCTCACCAGGTTGTCGCCAAAGTGGTACATGAAGGCGCCGCCGTACGTGTCGTAGGGCAGCGGGTAGCCCAGCGAATGCACAATCTCGCCTCGTCGAAACACCTCGGGCCGCACCTCCCACACCTCCTTGATGCCCAGCCCGTACGTCTGGGGGTCGCTGTCGCGCCGCAGGTCGAAACGCCGAATCACCTGCTTCGTCAGGCTGCCGTGACAGCCCTCGGCAAAGAGCGTGACGCGCGCGTGGAAAGCCATGCCGCGCTCAAAGGTGTCCTTGGGCTGGCCGTTGCGGCCGAGGCCAACGTCGTTGGTGGCAACGCCGCGCACAACGCCAGGGCCGCCCGTGCCGCCCGCGCCCCCGTCGTTGCCTCCGTCGTACAGCACCTCGGACGCCGCAAAGCCGGCATAGACCTCGACGCCGGCCTCTTCGGCCCGCTGCCCCAGCCAGCTGACAAACTGGTTCAAGCTGACAATGTAGTTGCCCGCGTTGTGCATCTGCGGCGGCACCGGCACCGGAATGGCCAGCTTGCCCGTCAGGAACCGCATACGCTCGCGTCCGGCCGGTGTCGCGTGCTCAAATCGCGCCGGGTTGTCGGCGTCCAGCCAGCCCGGAATCAACTCCGCCACCGCGTCCGGCTGGATCACCGCGCCCGACAGAATGTGCGCGCCCACCTCGCCCGCCTTTTCCAGCACCACCACGCGGAAGTCGTCGTCGCCCGCTGCCGTCGCCAGTTGCTTTAGCCGAATGGCTGCGCTCAATCCTGCCGGACCCCCCCCGACGATACACACGTCCACCTCGTCGCTCTCGCGCTCAATGCTGCTCACGTCGAAGCCGCCCTCCACGTCCGCCATGCGCCGCCGCCCAGCCGTTGAAAAGGGCCGCCCAGCCCGCTGCCGTGCCACCGCCGCCCGTCCGTCGTGATGGTAGGCTCGCTGCTGTGGCTTGCGCTGGCTGCACCGCCTTGGCGCCGCCGCTGCCAAACGGCTCCATCTCGCCGTCGCCGTCGCTGTCGTCGCTGTCGCTGCCGCTGCTGCTGCCGCTAATGCGCTGCCGCTGCGCTGCTGCAGCCAGCACGCGCGCACCGTCGCTGCCGTTGTTCCAGACATGGACGCTGCCTCGGAAAGCGGTACAAGTACAATGAGAATGGATGTTGCAGATTCAAGAATGGAGAACCGCGCTATATACAGGCCGCAGGGTTGCTGTTGTCTCGGGCACTCTCGTGCCGGCTATTTCATCGTCTAGGTCGCCTCGGCTGCCGTCGGCTTTTTGCCTCAAAGCATGTGCGAGACGAGGAGCTCTTGAATGGATGTAGAAACACCCAAATTCCAGTCGGACAGGCTTTCTCCTTTTATTGCAACCTGGTTTCGTTCTCTCTCCGCCTTGGGACAGCTCAACTCAATGTACCGGCTGGCTGCTTTCCGAGAAGAATTCAATCTCGTCGCGCAAAAAAACGCAAAATAAAGGCCCGGCAATCAAAGATATGCGGCCTCGCTTGCACGTCGAAATAGCTCCCGAGCAGTTTTTTCTTCCCCGCAGGCCTGGCACTGTTGCATACACCCGAGGGCAGATGGCCAATCAGAGCACGCCTTTTACCGACAGTGAACTGTAGCTCCCCGTATAATGGGGGATACCCCATCTTTCGGTCACGTGGGGCGGCTCCGATAGCAGCGCCGACGACCGGCTCGGATAGCTGCAAGGGTGGATAAGTCCCCCACTCTTGGTTGCAAATATTCAGATCTGTTGATTGCCGAGATGTAGATGAGGAAAAGAAAGTTCAAAATACAAGAGAAAAATAAGAGTACTAAGATGATGATCAGAAAACAGAAAGAATCAAAGAATCAAAGAATCAAAGAATCAAAGAATCAAATAAAATAATATTATTAAAATAATCAAAAATAAAATAATAAATAATAAAATAATAAAATAATCAAAATCATGTCTCGTAATCATGCCACTCCGTTCTGTTATTACACATGCCGCACTCCAACTTATCAAAGACACTAGGCTGCCCTCCGTAGTGCCAAAATGTCCTTGAGCCGCACCGGACCCTTGGCGCCCCAGCCGGCCGGCCCGGCGTCAACGTCTGGTCGCACGCTCACGTACCAGCCCCAGGCGCGGCGGTCCAGCTCGGCCGGCGACAGGTGGTCTGCCCAGCTGTCGTAGAGCAGCCGCAGTGCCCCCAGCAGCAGACCCAGGTTGTCGGCCTTTTCGGCGTCCAGGGCCTTGACCGTCTTTTTTCGGGGCCGCCGGGGCGAGGCCGGCCCGCCGCTGCCGTTGTCGTGGCTGTTGTGGTCGCCGCCGTCCTCGGCTGTGGCAAAGCTCTTGAGCAAGTACTGGCGCGCCCCCTCGGGTCGGTGGACCGGCATGCCCACGACGGAAGAGGCCTGAGCGCGGCCGGAACCCTCCCGCGCGCCGAGGTCCAGCCCCCACACGGCCTCGCCGCCCAGGCTGGCCAGGGCCGCCGCACCGCTGCCACCGGCCAGCCGAAGCCGCTCAGCCATGGCGCCCGTGACACAGTTGCGCATCAGACGCCAGCGGTCCGGCCCCAACATGACGCCGCCGTACCAGCGCGTCAGCACGACCAGCACGTTGACGCCATTGTCGCTGTTGTGGCCGCCCAGCTCCTGCAGAACACGCAGCACCAGGTCGCCGCCGCCCGTTTCGCCGTCGTCGTACGCGTCCTGTCGCACTGTTGCGTGCGTCCGCACCCGGTACGCCCACACATTGTGGTCGGCCGACAGCAGGCCGGGCTGCGCCTGCATGAGCGCCTGCAGCAAGGCGGGCCGCTGTGCCGGGTCGGTCATGGTGGTGACGCGGGCGACAAAGGTCGATCCCTTGAGGGAGATGGCCTGGCTGACAGACCAGACGCCGGGTGGGCGAGCAGGGGGGGTTGACGGTGGGATGGAAGGGGGGGCCGACGGTGGGATGGAAGTCGGAGTCGGAGCCGGAGCCGGAGCTGGAGCCGCCAAAGGTTCTCCCGGCTCCCCCTCCACCTCCTCCTCGGTCTCCTCGCCTCGCCAGGTGTACCCCCCCCGCTTCAGCACAGCCACCTCGCGGCCCAGGATGCGCACCCGCGGCTGTCCCTGCCCCACGTCGTCCTCGTCGGGGCCACCGCTGCCCACGAGTCCCAGCGTTTTCGCGCGCGTCTGCGAGTTGGCGCTCACCACGGCCTGCGCCAGGCTCAGCCGGCTCGACAGCGGCTGCTCCGGCATGGTGTAGCGCAGCAGCTCGACGGCAAACGCGAGCACCAAGGGGGCGCGGTTCGTCTGCAGCACGGTCGCCGCCATGCGAGCTTCGACGGCAGTGTCCTCCCCTGCGGCCGCCACGACCACTGGCAGCGCGAGCGAGCGTTCCAACTCGGCCGCTGTGACCGGCAGGGCGCCCAGAAAAAAGTCGTCGCCTGTCTCTGCCGCCGCCTTGGCTCGCTTGGGGGGGGCCGGGCTGTCGGCCGCCAGGGCCGCCCGCTTCAAGCCGCCACCGCCTCCCGCTGCCGCCGCCCCTGCCAGTTCCGACGCGGCTTTTGCCTTGAGCGCCTTTTTGCAGCTGTTCTGCAACGCCCGCGCCGCTGCGGCTTCCTTGACGGCAGCCTGCACGTCGCTCAAAGCAGCATCGGCAATTTGCTGGATGCTGGAATGTCAACAGACAACACGACAACACAGACAACAAAGCACAGACAAAAAAACACAGACAACACAACAATACAACAGACAACACAAACAAAACACATCCACACAACACAACACTCACTTCCGTAGGTTGGCTGCCTGTAGCGCCTTGACTTGGTTCATGGCCTGCAGCATCGACAGCTTCCGCGTCGTCGTCAGAAGCCGCAGCAGCTCCTGCAGGTCCTGCTCCGACGGTGCCATCCTAGAATAGTAACGAGGCACAACACTCTGCCGGAATGTTCGCATTGCCTTCCTCACAGGCCGTGCCTGCATCGGAGTGGATTCCCCACCGCATTAGCTCCATAAAATCACGTGCGGCTTCCCACACGATTTCCACCTCGTCCCTTTCCCCAGACCACAGAACAGCAAGGCCTCGACCTTGGCTTTTCCCTCGCTACCATGACTGCCGCCACGCTCTGCCCGGTAGCCGCTGTTGCCGCGCCGCGTGCTGCCGTGGCGTCTCGCTTCCAGACTCGCGCTTTTTGCGCTGCCGGCCCAGGTGCCGCCCATCGGTTCGCCGCCCGCCGCGCCGGCCTCCATCCCGGATTCCACTTTGGCCCCCGCCACGCTGGCCGCCGGCTCCTGTCCTTGCACGCCTCCCAGACGCTTCTGCGGCAGACACTGCCACCCACTAGCAAACCTGTGGCAAAAAAGGCCGCTCCTCTACCCTATGCGCCACGAACCACCCCGTCGTCGTCGTCGTCTTCTTCTTCTTCGTCCTCCTCCTCTCAGGACCTGCCTACCCTCCTGGCTCAGCGCCGCCTTCCCCTCATTGGCGCCGCTCTCGCCGCCGGCGTCCTCGGCTTCTATCTGACCCCCTTGCTCGTGGCCTTTTTCCGCAGCGACGACGACGGCCACGCCTCGACGCCCGAGCATGCCGTCTGCCCGGACGCCGTCCCCACCGGCCTCCCGCCCATGGGCGCCGCCGCCTTTGACGCCTCCCTCGACATGCCCGAGCGGATCATGGGCATTGCCGCGCTGCGCCGCCGCCTGGCCGGCTCCGCACGTGGCGCCGTGCTCGAGGTCGCCGTCGGCACCGGCCGCAATCTCGGCTACTACCGCTGGGGCTTTGGCGGCGGCGCGGCCTCTGTGCTGGGGAGCACCGCCGCCGGTCCCGATACCATTTCTTCGCTGACCGGCGTCGACCTGTCGGCCGACGCGCTGCAGGTCGCTCGTCGCCGCGCGCGCACCGCCCTGCCGGGGGGGGTGTCGGTCATCCGCAGACAGCCTCCGCCCGCAGACAGCCAGGAGGTCGTCAACGTCTTGGACGGCCGCCTGCGGCTGCTTTGTGCCGACGCGCTAAAGCCGTTACCGTTGCCTCCTTCTCCTCCTCCTTCTTCTTCTTCTTCTCCTTCTTCTTCTTCTTCTCCTTCTCCCCCCCCATCCTCTCCTCCCCCCCCCTCCCCCTCTCCCCCCCTCTATGACACCGTCCTCCAGACGTTCGGCCTCTGCTCCGTCGCCGACCCAGTCGCCCTGCTCACCAACATGGCTGCCGTCGTCCGCCCCGAGACCGGCCGCATCGTGCTGCTCGAGCACGGCCGCGGCGGCTCGCGCTGGCCCCTGGTCGACCGCCTGCTGGACCGCTACGCCGCGCGCCACTTTGTACGCTACGGCTGCTGGTGGAACCGCGACATGCAGGCCATCCTGGACGCCGCCGTGGCCGCCGTGCCGCGCCTCGAGGTCGTCTCTGTCCAGCGGCCGGGCTGGCTGCAGTTTGGCACCCTCTGGTGCATTGAGCTGCGCCTGCGCAAAGAGTGAGGCTGAGGGGGGATTGTTGGTTTTGTCCATACTGTACATATAAAACGGATAACGGAAACGGGAGTTTCCCTGAAAAGATAACGGATAACTCACGGGAGTTTCCTGAAGATAAACGGATAACGGAAAACGGAGTCTCCCCTGAAAAGAAACAACTCAAATCAAATCACAAAAACTGGCAAGCTAAAGGTTGCTGTTTTGGTTCATTCCGTGGTATAAACGCCAAGTACTATTCACCCTATCCCTCAAAAGCCTTCTGTAGTCTTCACCTCCATTTAACAAGTTGACAATCTGGTTTTCTCTTCCCTATTTCCCCCCTGTTTTTTTATTCCACTTTTCCCTCTACGTCTTTCCGCACACGAGTCCACAGAGGCACACAATAGAATGACACAGAAAGCAAAGACAAAAGTCAGTGATGATACGGCGAAAGATATGTAGAGTATCATCTCACACATATACCATCATCTCATGCAGTCTCGACCTGGCCGCCACAGCAGCCCTCTCCCTTCCCCTCCGTTTCCATCACTGGGTATTCCCTCCTTGAAATTCTAAACCGTTCCGGCCCAAGCTAGACACAGAAAAAAGATAAAAAACATCAACATAAATCAAACAAGCTTGATTGTTTTTGTCCGCCCTCCGCCCTTCCTTTTGTTGCCCCAGAGTACAACGCTTGCAAAGGAGATGATCAATGCCAAGACAAGGAAATAAACAAGTCATGAAGTGATAGAATAAAGTAGAGGGGGCGAGAAAGAGCGAGTGCACATTGGCAAGAAAATGCCAGCATCGTGAAGAGGAGAGAAGATAGTCTGCACAAAACTTGCAGAAGAAAAGGAGGAGAGAGAGTTAGTTGGACGAAAAGTGCAAAGAAGAGGAAGAGGGAAAGATCAGGCCGTCTTGGCCAAGCCATGAAACAAGAAAAGGCGAAAAACGTAACAGAAAAAAAGAACAACGACGACACAAGTGAAAAATCAAAGCAGATAGCCGTCTCCGATAGTCGTTTCCCAAACGCCAACCCTCATCACAACTCGCAACGAGTGCGATAGTAAGCCTCAGCCAAAACACCACCCCAACCCAATTTTTCGATTTCCATGACAAAATAACAGAAGAAATAACACCGTCCCTGGTCGCTTTTGCCGAGTAGCTGTCAAAGACAAAGCACAAACATTCCAGCCTGCTGTCGATGCAAGGACGAAAGCTCAGAAATCATCGAGAAGCCCGTCCAGCTCTTCGAGTGCAACATTCTCCGGATTCCGGTCCCAGTCGAGCATGTGGTCAAACTTGTCCCAATTGCTTGCTTCAACGTCCCTCTTAGGACCAAAGGAAAACATTGGGCGCATCGCCGGACTGGCCATGAGCGAGAACATGTTGCCGCCAGACACGGACAAGTGTCTTGGCTCCACGCCAAACAGAGCTTCCTCCCGTCCGTGGTATTCGCTGTCTCCCTCAATGCTATGGACGAGACTGTGCGAATCGGGTGACGGCCGCGCAGCCACGGCAGATGGCGTCGATGCGGGGGGCGACGAAAGCAAAAAGGTCTGGCCAGCCAGCTTCCGCTTCTGAAGACCTTCGGCCGTCTGCGTGAACTCCTTCTCGTCCTTCTCCAGCGGCGGGGAGGCGCCCCGGTGGTGGTGGTGATGGTGGCGACCGACATAGTGCGCCGGAACGCGCGGGAAGCGAGTCGAGAAAGGGCCGCCGGGAGTGATGGGCATGGGGAAGTCGTCGTCGAGATCGTCAAACTCGGGCGAAGACAGGTCGACCTCGGGCGACGGACTGAGCTCGCGCCGGCGCTCCTCTTCGGCCGACTCGGAGGCCGAGGCGGCACTGGAGAGAGGCGGCGTGACAATGCTGATGCGTGGCATGATAAACTGGCTCGCCGAGGAGGCGTCCGGCAGTGGTAAATGGCGGCGCGACGTCAAAAAGTAGTAGGTGCGTCGCGGGTGAATGGCCTCCAATTCCTTGGCCAGCGGGCAGGGCTTGGTGGCGGACCAGTAGGGGCGCTTCATAAAAGTGGCCAAGCGAGAGGAAATGATGGCGCAGGGGTTTGCTGATCTGGGAGAGTTAGAAAGAGAGAGATGGAAAGTCGGAATTCATGTAACTCACTGCTGAACGGATTTTAACTGGCACATGAGAATGGCAGACAGCTCCTTGATCAGATGGGGGCGGTTGTCGGTGACGTGCAGCTGCATCATGACAGCCTCGACAATGTCGTCGTTGATGCCCTTGAGGCTGAACTCGCTGCGGCCAGAGGATGGCTGCGAGATTACGTCGCCGTCGTTGTCGTCGATAAAGTCCATCTCTTCAGAAGCCTGTCGCACTGGTCCAGGCGACGGCGGCGGTGTGGAAACATCTGCGAGAGAAGTGGCGGACTTTGCGGCGGCTTTGGCGGTGGCGGCACGCGACAGGTGTGAATTTGGGGCCGAGTTCGAGGCCGAATGGGAAGCCGAAGCCGCCCGCGAAGACAGCGAAGGCTCGCGGCCGTGCGAGCGTTTGACTTTTTTGTTGGGGGGGTGCGCCGCGGCAGATGATGAGGCTTCGGCCATGGGGGGCAAAGACGGCGACGACGGCTCGGAAGACGATAGCGACGATAGTGACGAGGCGCTCGGCGATGTGTGGCGACTGTGCTGGCTGTTGCTGCTGCTGCTGCTGTGTGGAGAGGCGCGATGGGCGGCAGCCCGAGATGCGTGGGTGACGGGGATGTGGATGCCCAGTGACGGCAGCGAGAGCGATTTGCGACGAGTGTTGTAAGGCATGATCGGGATGCGCAGCCTATTGCTGGATTGCGCTTGGGTACCAACAGAGAGAATGCAGGGGAAAAGGGGGGGCTGCGATAAAAGGATAAGAAGGATAAGACAAGGTGCGACACAAGCGCAAGGGACAAGGGGAAGCAAGAAAAAAGAGAAAAAGAAAAGCGAGCTCGGATGGCGAGAATCAGCCGAAGCGCTGTCTCGTCACTTGTGAGCGGTGGCGATTGTGAGTCGGGAGATGAAGCTCTTCCTCGGCCTGTCTCGAGCTCTCGTTGCGATGCAGATGGGCGGCGATTGCTATGGAGACTGCAAGTTTGCTTTCGGGGGGAGGGAAGGCGCGCGCGGCGACGTGCAGGCTTGCCGAAGTGGTTGGGCTCGAGGGCACGAACAGGGTCGCACTTTCTCTTTTTGGTATGTATAAGACAAGAGAGAGCCACGCTGCTGCCTACAGTCACAGTCGTTCTTTCCGCCTTGGTTTGCAAAGCGAGGGGAAAAGTGTATGATTGTTTTGTTGGGCAGCGCTTTCTCTTTCAATGGCACGATCTGGGGAGAAAAGAAGGGGCGGCGACGGCGGCATGCAGTCTTGGTCGGTACAAAGACGGCGCTATACGGGGACAAGATAGTAGCGGGTTGCTGCCGTTGGCTGGAATGGTTTTTTCTTGCGTAGGCGCAGCGGCGAAAAAGCTGCTAAGAGAAAAGGAAATAAAGCTGCAGACGTTGCTCTTCTGACGGGAGGAAAGACCGGGGTGGATACAACAGTTTTAAAAAACGAGGAAAGAGCGCTGGTTTACAACCTGTTCTGCTCGGTTCTTGCTGTTCCTGGCTGGCTCACGCGAGAAGCTGCCGTACGCACCCAAAACTCGTAGGTGGAACCGCCTGTACGGGAAAGAGCGAATGAGCACAAAGGTAAACCAAAAGGCAGTATTTTCTCCTTGTCTTTTGCGCACTTCCGACACTTCACGACAATAACATGCGGATGGCCTGGGTAGAGACGCTGCCTTTCCAGGTATCTTTTTGCAGCGTCGTCGCGGCGGAGCTACCTCCATGCTTCTTTTACGGGGTCTAGAGTGACCGGGGCCGGGAAATTTTTTCTTTTTTCCTTTTTCCTCTTTTTTTCCCTCTAGGCTTTGCTAGCACTTGGTTAATGTGGGGATTCCGACCTTTTCCTCTCTATTTTATTTAAGTTTTATTGCAGATGGGGCCCGAAACGAGGATCGGGGCAGGCGCTAGCACGCCAGAGTTTTTCACGCTGCTTTCCGCACGCCCCCTGTCGCATGAGATCTCCGGCACTGTTACCAACCTTTTTTTGCCGCAGAAGCTCAGCAAACGGCTGGCCTGGTCGCACGAGCAGTCTGTCACACGGTCCTCGTGCTTGCTCGTTTCGGTAGGCTCGGTGGCTGCATGCTTGCCTCTTACCTCGTCTGCCTATTATTTCCTCTTCCCCTCCAGGCCCCAGTCTTTTTCCTCTTGCTCCCGTGCTTCCTTCCTATCGCATGTCATCTTGTCTGCGTCAAGGCATCATCCCTTCCTTTCCAGAACCAACGCAAGGGACTAAACAGGGAGGATTGCCTACTAAGAAGACGGCACTAGGCGGAACAGCACTAAGACGAGAAACTGGTGCTGCGTCAGAGCACTGGAAAAAGGCGGTATGCCATGCAGGCAAATAAGGGTAGGGGGTGGCCCTGGGAAGGGGCGTGACTGTATCCGCACCGGTTCAGGCAGCACGGTACACGATTTCAGCGGTTTTACAGTGTAGAGAGGCTGCCTTTGCCATTGCGTGCACACTCACAGCCTAACAGAGCCGCCACCGACTGTGCTTATTATTCCTGCGCAGTGTAGCGTGAACTGCACAATCCGATTTCTCGTCGCCGTCGCCGGGATCTCGCCACATTGCGAGTGGCCACCTCAAACGGAGCAACTCGAACGGAGCTCTGCCTTTCTATACTTGGCCAAGACGTAATGCGGTCTTGACGTCTTGGTTACCTAATGCCTAATCGTTGAGGTTTGCTTCCGTACAGTGCACAGCCGCACTGTTACTGTCCCATTTATAGCCAGCCAATCACAGCCGCTGGAATGACACATCGACACTAGCCCGCTACGGCTAGCCCAGAGCCTCTTTTCCTACCGCAACATCATCATCCATGCATCGCCATCATGTAACAAGTACGTCGTGCGTACGCCCATTGTGCGCGGCACATCATGCCATGCGCTCCACGAGCATTGTCTTGTCTGTCGAGATAGGAGGGGCCAACAGAATCAACTGTCTCGTGCTTGAGAAGCCCAAAAGGCGGTATGAAGAGGCTTCGTCCCAGCTCTGCTATTATCGTTGCCAACGAAAACTACGGCTGAAGGAACCGCGGAACGGAAGAAGACGCTTCGTCGCCTAGACGTAAAGCTAGGCTTGTTTATTTACTTTACGAATTTTGGGAACAATGCAAATAAGAGGTACGCCGTAGTGTGCAGCAGCGTAAGGATGCTAGCCCAATTTTTAGCTACCGGCATGCAGCGCTATTGTGCGTCGTAATCGTCAAGGCTAAGAGATATCTTCTCACGAGTCGGAAATATCTTGTCCGGACATGGCCATCTCACTTATACTGTCAGTAATCAACGAGTCTAGTGTCGTGGCTTTTTTTATCCCCTTTATTCTTTGTTTATTCTTTGCTACGAGTATTTGATTGTTTTCCTAATCAGTTGTTTTTCATCAGTTGTTTTATGAAATTGGCATCTCCTTTACTTTGATCTACGATTCCCCGCCCCCTCCTTCTCTACCCCTCCGTTTCCTTCTCTCGTTTACATTCATTTGGGCTTCATCCCGGCCCAATGGCCTGTCCCCTCCTTTACCTGATCAATATCAAGAGATAAGCTGCCATATAAAGGCGGTGAAGCGTCTCTTTCCCTCTTGCCTTTTGCGCCGATAAAGAAAAACGCTGCTAATGCTGCACCTGGTTTGCCTTGGCTGCATACTGGCCGTTAGCGGCAGACCTGCAGGTCAGGTTCCCCTTTTTTGATTCGCAAAGGCAGCCTGTGTCCATCTCAGCCCACAGATACGTTGTACAAATTCTGCGCTTCGATTCCAGACCTGCATACTGCTACGCCGTTTGGGGAGCTGGTCCGTTTTTCCGGCTATCCAAACACCACTTGGCGATACAGATGAATGAGAAATGAAAAGTTAATTGTCGGGTTGCAGAGAAATAGTAAACAAAATGTCGGGTTGTAAAATGAGAAATAGTAAATTGTCGGGTTGTAAAATAAATAATAGTAATAAAATTCGGGTTGTAAAAGTAAACAAAAGCTGTCGGGTCGCCGTTAAACATTTCTTGTCGCTGTCTACTCATACATCCTATCTTCACACGCAAAGCGACTGAATTCGTGACAGAAAACCCCTGTTTTCTTCTCCCTGCAAAGGGAAGCATTGTAAAGAAATAAAAGCAATAAAAGACAACCAAAGACTGTACTCCCCAGTTCCTGTGCTCCTTTGTATTTCCCTAATGCATCACCCGGCCCTGACTGTATCCGCAAAGAACCCGGCCGATTTTCCCGTCCCCCAAAATGGTTGCTATTATATATCTAATATTCTTCATCCAGCCCATGGTTGCAACAGGCGTGCCCACACCAAGCTAGCAAGAGCCAAAACGTAGTCTATGCTGCGGCAGCATGTCTCACGGACGAATAACAAGCGATGCGAAGCGTGCCGTCACCTGCTTGGTTAGTGGATATTCGTAGTGTTGGGCATCATTGGTAAAAACACACCTCTGGTACTTCTTTGAGAAAGGGAAGGTCAAAGAAGAAGAACTTTTCGTTCTTGACGAGCTCGGCAATGACCACCAAAAGGCCCCACGGCTGCGGCCAGAAGCTGACGATGCGCTCAAACAGAACCCTGGTAATCTGCTGCCGGATCTCCGTCTCCTCGGGGTCCGTCATGCCGTGGCCAAACATCTCCAGCAGCGCCATGCCGAAAAAGGTTGTGTGCGCATTCGGGTAGCGCAGCTGGTTGACAATGCTGAAAATGAACATGTAGCGGCCCTCGGGCGGAAGCTCATGCAGCACCATGGACAGCGTGGCCGCCTCGGGGCTGTCTGCGGCAAAGGCTTGGCCGCCCTGTGCCCGCGCCACCGCGTGGTTGCCAATGTAGAGCACCACCGCATCCAGCACCGCCACGTTGGTCTTGGCCAACACCCGGCCCCACGACGGCTGGTCCTGGTCGGGCTTGCAGATGGCAAACTTGACGTGCGCCACCACTTCTTCGCTCGGACCCGTTTCCAGCGCCTGGTCCAGCAGCGATGCCAGCCCCATCTCCGCCAGAATCGCCTCCGGCTTGTACCGCATAGGCGGCGCCATTGACGCTTCTTCCATGCCGTCCAGTCGCACGTTGGTCTGCACCGGATCCGGCAGCTTCGCCATCGGGCTCGGCCGCGCATTGAGGATAATGTTGATCAGCTGCAGCAGCGTCGGGCGAATGCTCTGGCACAGCTCCACGTGGCTTTCTGCCAGGTAGTCTGGGAAATCGTGGAACAAGATTAGAAGCAGCTTGCTGCAGCCCCTGTACAGATCCTTTGCATACGCAGCGGCCTCGGGCACAACAATCTTCTCCGAGATGAACAACATCATTTGCCGCATCATCTTGGTCAGGGCATCCCATCCGACCTTGCCCGGCAGCTGCAAAAGTGCAGGCAGCAGCAGCCTGTGCTTGACCAGCTCAAACCACGAGTAGGTGAAGAAGGGGAACAGGGCAGGGCCCAGGTCGTTGACACGGTCGGCAAACAGCAAAAGTGTGCCCGTGCGGTCGGCTTCGGACAGCTGGTCGGCGTACTTGTTCAAGGCGATCAAGAGCGACGAGAAGAGCCGGAAAAAAACCTTGTGGTTGAAGAGATCTCCGCGCCGTTCGTAATGATCGTTTAGGATGATGATGCACAGCCCCAGGATGCCGTCGATAAACAAAAGCCGGTGCGACACGCCGCCACAGCTTTCTTCTTCGTCGGTGAATCGCTGCACAAATATAAAGATGAGCTTTGGCACCGAATCAATGGCGCCGTATCCTTCCTTTGTCGAGCCGCCCGCGTGGACAACGGCATCGAATCGGTCCACCGCACTGTCAATGGCAATCTTGAGGAACACAAACAAGTCGTCCTTGTTTGTTACAATCCGTCTGGCCTGCATTTGGTGCACAAAAATGTGTTGCAGGTGCTCCGGCGCGTTCTGGTTCTGGTACAAATGGGCCCATTCGTCAAACACATACACCAGCTGCTCCTTGCGGTGCTCCGTAAGCGGCTCCTGCGATGGCGATGCCGTTGTCTCCGGCACCGGGGCCAGGACCTTGGCCTTGAATTGCTGGCCGCCGGGCACCTCCGGCTCCTCCTCAATCCAGACCCAAGCTTCGGTCAGACTGTTGACAAAGTCCGTGTAGAGCGCGAGCGGGCTTTCGCCGATAAGCGTGAGGTCCAGCAGACGTTCTAGAAAGCTGATGGAGCCCTCCTTTCGCAGCTTGAGTGCCGCCGCCATGGCGCTATCAATGCTCTGCCAATCGAGCAGGTCGGTGCCCAGCAGGGCCGCAATCAGCGGAATGTGCAAAAAGGTCTGCCCGGGCTGCATGTGGAAGTACTGGCTGACGCGCTGGCTGAGCGCCGGACCGGCAATCTTGCGCAGTGTCTCCAGCACATGGACAGCGCTTTCGAGGGCCAGGCTGTCGTCGATACTGGAGAAGAGAATCCGGCAAATGTGTTCGGCGGCGAAAAAAGCAAACTCCTCAGACGACTGTTGCGCCTTGATAATGGTCTGCACCAGCGCATCGATCAAGTCCAAGACCGGATGGGGGCGGGGAAGGTCGGCAAAGTGCTGCTCTTGCGCCTCTGTGGCCGTGCGCTCTAGTTCGATGACCAACTTCTGAACCCGGTCCATCAGATTCTTTATATCCATGTTGCTCGCCGGTCGCCCGTTCACCATGCCGACGATTGCGCTCCCCGCAGCGGCCGCGCCGTGGATGAGGGGGTAGGCTTGGATCTGAGAGTTCACCGCCGCCACAGATGGAGTCTCGGCCGGCGTAGGCACCTGGGGAATAGAGCTGTATTGGTCTTGGAGGACCTCGTTTGCCAGCGACCGCGTGGCGTCGGATGTCGACGGCACGTGTGCCGTGGCCGCAACAGCACCAGTGGCAGGCCTTGAGTGCTGTGCAAAATCCTCATAGATGGCCATCTGCTCAGGGTTCAGGCCCGTCATGCTGGGACTCAGCTTGTACGGGTTCGGCATCGCCATGGCCCAGCGGTTCAGGGACGGGTCGACATATGGCTCGTTGGGGCGCAGCTGGCGGTGACGGCGGCGGGCTTCCAGTTCGGGCTCGATCAGCTCCTCGATCTCGGTGATGGCGCGTTCTTCCGTCGCATGCTCGATCACGCTCGAGGCCACGTCGAGGTTCGAGTTGACACACATGATAATGGTGCCCTCGGGAAGACCTTGCGGCAGGTCGCTGGAAAGCGTGCGCATGTAGTTGGTAAAGTTGGCCCGCAGAGGCTCCTTGCTCGTGACCAAGGCAAGATTTCCGGCAGTCGCCTTGACCATGTTGATGGCCGAAGTCCGGATGCGGTTCTCGTCCGGCTCCGTGACAAAGTCCTTGTGGATCATTTGTTGCGTCGCAATGGCGGCAATAGCGACAGAGCGGTCGACAACAGGCTGGATGATATCCTGCAAAGCCCTCGTAATGGCGTCGTGCACAATGCTCTCGAGGCGGGTGGAAGAAATGACCATTTCGCTGACGGGCGGAACATGGATCTTGAGCGACAGATCCGGGATCGCGGCAATGGCCCCGTTGGACACCACATTGTTCGACAAGGCGTGCGCAGGCATGTTTGCCCCCATGCCAGCGTGAACCATACCGTTGAGCGCCAAGCTGTCATAGGCTTCCAAGGCGTCCGGAGGCAGCTCGGCGACCGCCTCCTCCATGGCGACACGGTTCAAGATCTCGCCCGAAGGCTCGATACTCTTGTGGTCGATGCTGAGCGTCTGACAGAGCACCTCGATTTCAAACTTGAGGTTCAGCTTGAGTTCGGCATTGTGGTACAGGTCAATGAGGAAGCGAATAATGTCCATCAACCATGGATTGGGAGGCCGGAACACGTTGGACTTCTCGCCCGAGCTGAGCACCTTGCAGACAAAGGGGATGGCGACAATCAGGCGCTTCGTGTCGTGCGCCTCAATGAGGAGCTGCTTAAAGGCAATGTTCTTGTGCCGAATCGGCTTGTCCCGCGCAAGCGTCAAGAGGCCTAGCCAGCCACCCAGATTCTTCAGGTGCGTCCTCTCCGTCGAGTTCTGCATGGTCGCTTCGGAATTCAGCATCCGCGCAACACTGATAAATGTTTCCCGCAAGACCTCGGCCCACAGCTTCTTGTCTTCAAAGTGGCTGACGAGCTGGAGATACACCTTGTGGTAGTTGGGCTGCATTTTGGCGCGCTCTTCGACCAAATGACTGGCAAACCACTGTTGGTGCCTGGGCTCCAACATGGGCTTGATTTCCATAAACATGGCCTGTAGCGTGGACGCGGTGATGTTGTTGAGCACAAACTGCACCTTGTCCTGGACATCGCCGTCGGGGTCCTCATACACCACACCCGGCGCTATCGGATCAACATTGACAGACGTGAAAGGCGGGTAGTGTGGCTCTGCTTGAGCCGATGCGTCCGCAGTGCCATTCGTCAAAGCCTCGCCGCTGGCAGAGCCACTGGCAAGATGTGCACCGTGGGCGCCACCCGCAGCGGCGTCGTTGGTATCGCGAACCACCTCTTCAGCCTTGCTCCACGCTTCGCTGCCGCGGAGGCTCTGGCACTGCAATAGCTGGCGGCAGAACCCAGGCCACTCCCGGAAGCGCGGGTACATTTGCATCAAGGCTTGCATCCCGAATTTGAACATGGGCTGTTCCGGAGTGTGGTCCCTCACCGCTTCGAGAATCATGCCCAGGCCGACCTTGAGAGGGAGATCCCAGATGAGCTTGTGCGAGATGATGCCGCCCAGCAGAACGGCGGTGGTGGCCAGGGCCTCCAAGGGATAGTCGCCAAAATGGTTGTACTCCTCAAACAGACTGTTGATCATGCAGGCGAAGACATCTTGCTCCAAAGGATCCCGGGAATGCTTGTAGCGGTTCATAATTTCCACGACGGACCGGACCTCGATTTCGTTGCTGTACATCTTTTTGAAATGCTCTTCCATCCTCGTGTTCGCTTCCAGGGGGAGGGCGTGGCCGTCCTTGCCGTTGGCCTCAATAATGTCGTCGTAGTCTTCGCCGTAGTTGATCAGGCGAGGATAGACTGCAATGCATTGCCGCTGGACCATGACCAGATCCGGGATAGGAGCAGCCGGCAGCAAGTCCTCCAAAATGTTGAGGAGGGCCGACACCGTGCTAATTTTCAGTGGAATGTTTGTCTTGGCGGAGGCGAGCTGGGGATTCGCGCGCTGACCCTCCAGCTCCGACTTGATGGCCAAGAACTGCAAGAGGACGCGGGCCGCCTCAGCGCTCTGGCCCATGCGGTTCTTGGCCCATTCGGCCAGGTCGACGTAGTTTTGGCTGTGTGCGAAAGCGAGCAGGTCCAGGCCGAAGATGGTGGGCATGTAAATCAGCTCGTTGAGCCATCCGTGGCGTACGGCCAGCTCAAAGATACGAGGCAGGTCGCTAGGCTGCGCGCCGTGAATTTGGGCTAGTCTCTGCACGACCCAGTCCTTGTCGGTCCGCCAAAGGCTATCAAAGACAAAGTCGCCATGGCTGTGGCGGCCGTAAAAGATTTCGGCAAAGATGGAGCTCAGGCTTTCGACAGCCGTCTCCGACCAGGGCTTTGGGACGCGAAAGGCCGAGACGACAAAGATGTCGATATTGGGGGCGACAATGGTCTGGAAAAGACGGCGTGCTTCTGTGCTGGAGGAGGCCTGCTGCGAGCTGAGAGCTGCATGAAAGATGGCGGATACGGCGGCGAGAGAGCTGAGAGGGTGCTTTGCAGCAACAGCAGCGCGTTCACGCACTTCTGGTGACGCTTGTGCGTAGTCGTCGAGGTTGATGGTGCCCTGGAAATTGGGAATGGTCGTCACATCGAGCTGTTCTGGCGGCTGAGACACAAAAGCACAGATAAAGGACAGCTGGGCCTCTGTATTTTTCCAGGGACCGCCCCAGAGTTTCTGGATATCGAGCTGGCAGGAGTCGTCTCGCGCAATGGGAATCAGGGAGTTGTAGAGGCGAAGAAACTGAGCAGCAGACACCCTCGCGCTGGGCTGGTCAAAATGCTCCAAGACTTCGTTCCAGCGGAAGGACGACGGCAAGGCGCGCCGAAGCGCAGCCGCCAGAACAAGAGGGTTGTAGGTGATGGTCTGGCTGACGGTGGTGTATGTCAGAGCAGTAGAGACCTGCTCCTCGGTCGGCTGCGTGGAGGATCGGCTTTGCAGATAGGAAACACAAGTGTCCTCGTCGCGGGTGTAGTCGGCACCGGTGCGCTGTATTGCGAGAGCGAGTGCGTTGGACGAGCTGTCTGCGAGAACACGCATCAGATCCAACGAGGCCTGGACCTCGAGCGGCGTCTTTAGCTCGGTCTGTTCAAAGCGCATGGCCACCTTGGCTGCGAGCTCAGACTTGGCCGAGGCATTGAAGTTGGGCGGATGCAGTTGTATGAAGCGGTCGACAAGGAGAGAGAGAAAAGCTGGCCCAATGTTTTTGTGCTCGCCGTCGACTTTGGTGAGGATGTTGATAAAGGTCGGGAAGTTTGTGGACAGGATGGCATCGGCTGGAGGGTTAGCATGAGCACAGGCCGACGGCCAGAAAGAAAACAGCCAGGAGAAGCTTACCCTTGGTCTTCAAATCGGACCGGGGCCCCAGCTTGAAGGCCAGGGCTAGTATGGTCTTTTCCAAGGCATCCAGCTTAAAGTGCTCCATAAACGTCGACAGATCAAAGTCTCGAAAAATGTCTTCGGTCCCAATCTCGATGGATTCGGCGATGCGGCGAGCCTGCTCCGGGTCGTGTGAAATCTTTTGCATCTCGGCTGTCAAGAGCTGGTAGGTTCCCGGACTCCCCCCCGGCCGGTTCAGGCCGGGGAAGATCTGGGAGGCACTACTGGCTACCAGACGCGCAAAGTATTTCGTAAAGACTTCCATGCCGGACTCATCGATAAGCTGGCGAGGTTAGCTCAGTACAGAGAAGAGGCGAAGTTAGCCAGACGCCACGCAGATAGACTCACCTTTCGGAGTTGTTCCCACTTAGATGGATCGTCCTTTTCCTCCTTGATGCTGCTCAACAGGACAAAGACCTGGGCAATGACAATCTTGGAGACGGAGGTCGTCCCCGTAGGACTGCCGGTGACGGGACTCGCACTCAAGGCGGCCGCTTGTGAGGGGTGAGGAGAGTGGCTGGAGCCGGTTTGAAGGGCCTGGGCAGGACTCGGCGAAAACGTTCCCGCTCTGGGTGGTGGGACCATGGAGGAGGGCTGAGGGGGAGGACAAGGGGAGGTGCTGCTTCTATCCAGGAACCGGACAGGAGCCACTTCCTCGTCCAACGGAAGAGAAGAGAGAAGAAAAGGGACAGAGGCACGGCGGCAGACGGCAGCGAGGCGTAGCGGCGGGGGCGGCGGACATGAACAGCAGAGCCGTAAGAGAGAGAGACCGGAATGTGACACGGAAGACAAAAAGACAAGGAGAAGAGGACGGAGGAAGAGATGGACCGAAACGACAGCCCAAGTCGACAAAAAGCACTCTGTAGGCACAATCTGGAGGCCGGGCGGGGCGGCACGAATCTGGCGAGGGCAAGGTCAGCAGCGAAAAGGCGAGCCGTGAGGCAGACGGGCGGCCAGAGAGAGGAAGCACAAGGTGAAGGCAGGACTGAGCGGCGACTGACGATCGGATGCGGCTGTGGCTTTCGAGAGCAGAAAGGGAAAAGCGTCGCGGACGGCAGCACAAAAGATGAGGTGGCGGGTGAAAAAAAAATATCAAGTGCGGCACAAAAAAGCTACCTGGGCAAGAATGTTCAAGCGGAAGAGAGGCGGAGCGACGATGTCTTGTCGAGGGGCAGGAGGGGAGCGGTGGTGGTGAGCAAAGGGAGATGATAACACGGAAAAGATGGATTTGGGACGATGCTGTGTTTTTTGGGGGTTCGGACAGAGTGAGGTTGGATGCAGGTCTTTTTCCTCAGGCATCTCTTGGTATGCTCCTGCCAATCAGAGCGGGTTTGCGCCTCTGCACAAAGCACCTCCTTCCCTGAGGGGTTTCTGCCTAATAAGCAAGGCAGAAAGAGCGCGGGGAGCACTAATAAGGCTGTGCCTTATGGATTATGTTCCCTGCACGACTCGAGCTGGCCTGGCATTCTCTTTTCGTCGCACATGCAATGATGCCCGTTTCTCGCTTCTCTTGCCGGAACGCACGGCGCCATCACTTTGCCCTTTTTTCCACCGGTCCGACCGATAGAAAGCTTCCCCGGTATCACGTGACTGGGAGTTAAAAAGCCTCCACAGCCTAACTGCAAAGAAGACCGCGGAACAACATCAGCAGAAACGAGGCATCCAGTGCCGCGAGCAAGGCCTATGGCATCTACATTTGCTGCCGTTGCAAGCTCTGGACAAGGAAAACGCCGGGCCTGATGAAGGCGGCCGTCTCTGAGAGCTATTTTGAGTACTTGGTGCACTACTGCGCGATGCACGATAATGCGGGGCTTTTGTTGCCCCGGCGACAAACCAAAGTCAACATTCGCAAACCTGCCGTCAGCTGCGGTGTGCTCAAGTGCTGCTGGAAACCGGCTGAAGGACCCCTGTCTGTACACAATAGTGTGGTGCACTTGGCATTTTATCTCTTCGCCTCTCCGCCACTTTTGTTATTGTTCTGTCTAGGATAGACGCTTTCTGATTTCTCTTTTCCCATTCCGCACTTTCGCTATACCGCTCTTTTCACAACGCTGTGATACAAAGCAGCGTCTTCTATTCAAAAGACCAGTCTATTCTCTCTTTATTCAGCTGCGATTGCCGTCAGATACCCGTCACCGCCAGTCACGATGTTGACGGCTCCGACGGACGGGCCCACGGTGGCTCTGTCGTGTGCGTTTTTTCTGCGAATCCATGGTTGAGGGTGTTCAAAAGCGGCTGCTAACTTGTCTACAGTTGCCAATAACTTTTGGGGCAAGGACGATGCGGGCGTCGGCCCTCTTTTGGAGCGGATGCAGGGCGCAAAGCAGACGTGCGACGAGCTTCGGTCGTTCTACAACAGTGAGTTTTCTGCCTGGTACCGACAAGCTTTGCTCGAATCTAACATCTCTCTTCCCACTAGCCCGTGCTTCAATTGAGGACGACTACGCCCGCAAGTTGATGTCGCTCTGCCGTAAGCCGCTGGGGTCGCATGAAATGGGGAGTCTCCGGGCCAGCCTGGACGTGATGCGTGGCGAGGTGGAGTCGATGTCGAAGCAGCACCAGTCGATTGCGGCCCAGATGAAGAGCGAGTTGGAAGAGCCGCTGGGGGCCTTTGCCGGCGCCATGAAGGAGCGGCGCAAGATTGTGCAGAACGGCATTGAGAAGCTGCACAAGCTCAAGACACAGCAGACCCAGGTGGTCAACAAGGTGAGTTTTGGGTTCCCATTCTGTCGCCTCTTTGAAGCTAACTGTGCAGACTCGCGACCGCTACGAGCAAGAGTGCCTCAAGATCAAGGGCTATCTGGCGCAGGGCCACATGGTCATGGGCCAGGAAGAGCGCAAGAACAAGGCCAAGCTGGAAAAGACACAGATCAGTTTGGCGGCCACCAACACAGAGTACGAGAACGCTGTCAAGACGCTGGAGGAGACAACGGCACGATGGAATCGCGAGTGGAAAGCGGCGGCCGACAAGTTCCAGGACCTTGAGGAGGAGCGGCTGGACTTTACCAAGAGCAGCCTGTGGACGTTTGCCAATATTGCTTCGACTGTGTGCGTTAGCGACGACGCCTCCTGCGAGAAGATCCGACTGTCGCTGGAGAAGATGGAGGTCGAAAAGGACATTTACTCCTTTATCGTCGAAAAGGGCACCGGGCAGGAGATCCCGGACCCGCCCAAGTACATCAACTTCTGCCGGGGCGATGTGGACTCGCAGTCGGAGGCGTCCGAGGATGACTACTCGGTGGCCCAGTTTCCCCGGAGTATCAACCCCGCGTACCGGACGTCATCACCACAGCCGTCGACGTACGAGTCGCACCACGACCCCAGCCACTCGCTGTTTATCGAACCAGCGGAAGCCAGCGCGCCGGCCAGCCGAGAGCCGACGCTGACGCCGCAGAAGAAGGCGGCGTCTGTCCAGGGGACTCCGAAGAAGCAGATGCAGGAGCAGCAGCTTCAGCTGCAGGACCAGCAGCTCCAGGAACAGCAGCAGAAGCAGCTCCAGGAACAGCAGAAGCAGCTCCAGGAACAGCAGAAGCAGCTTCAGCAGAAGAAGCAGCAGCAACAGCAACAGCAGCGGCAAATGGAGCAGCTTCAGATGGAGCAGCGGCAATTGGAGCAGCAACAGCAACAGCAACGGCAAATGGAGCAGCTTCAGATTGAGCAGCGCCAGCTTGAGCAGCGCCAGATGGAGCAACGCCAGATTGAGCAGCGTCAGATGGAGCAGCAGCAGCAACTGGAGGAGCAGCAGAAGCAGCTGCAAATACAGCAACAGCAGCTGCAGCTGCAGCAGAAGCAGCAACAGCGCCAACAGCAGATGCTTCCGCCGTTGGAGAAGCAGCGTGCTCTCCAGCAAGACCCGTATAGCCAGAGCCTGCAGCAGCAGAAGCACAATTCGGCATCGTTTGATGCAAACGACTTCTCGACGGTGCCACACGACCCCTACCCCATGGACGGCATGACGATGCTGTGCCGACCAGGCGGGCAGCCGTCGTCCGAGTTGGGCTCGCAGCTGAGCTCGCAAGTCAGCTCGCAGCTGAGCAGCAACAGCAGCTCGTCGGCTCGGCCGTCGAGCCGGGACTCGCACAGCGACTACTCCATCCCGACGCCGTACTCGAGCCAAGAACTGCCGAGCGGCAAGACATCTCCGGTCAAGAACGAGGCAACGTCGCCGAGCGATGCCATGGTCCCGGCGGACCCGAGCAAGCTGGCCAAGAAAAAGAGCGGCTTTTTCCAGAACCGCAGCCCTTTCCGGCGAAAGAGCACCAAGGACATGGCGGGCAGTGCCGGCATCAGCAACCGCAGCTCGTGGCACCCTTCGGCCGGCAGCAGTGCGCCCCAGCAGCAGTCACACAGCATGCAGCGTGCGTCTGTCTATGGGGGCAGCAGTGCCGTCACGAGCGGCATGGTGGCCGAACCGATGAATCTGCTGTCGGACCGGACCGCGAGCCCCGACCCGATTGCAGCGAATGCCAGCCTGGCGCTCAACATTGGCCAAAACGTTTTTTCGGTGTCGACGCCGGACCGCCGGGCGGCCGCCGCTGCGGCTGCAGAGCCAGAGGACGATCCGATTGCCATGGCGCTGGCCGAGCTCAAGGGCGTCACAGTGGGCAAGCAGTCTTCGGTGCGCATGTCGGCGGACCATTACCATGGCATCACTACGCCACAGCCCGGGCTGCGCAACAGCAACAACGGCGCTGTGGCGGCGGCTATGCGGGGGACACCGCCGCCGTCCTATGACCAACAGCTGGTGCATCAGCAGGCGGTGCAGCGGCTGGGCGTGCCTCCGCAGGCGGTGACGGCCAAGGCGATGAAGCAGGCGTCGCAAAAGTTTGTCGACCAGACACGCAGCATGTTCAGTCCGGCGCAGGTGCAGGCGCAGCAAAAGGCCGGCGGCCCGGGCTCTGTAGCCGGCTATGGCCAGGCACCGTCTCGAGCGGCGACGCGCTCCAGCTATGATATGCGGGCGACGTCGCCGACCCCGAGACGCAGCACGTCGCCGCATCCACCGGCCGTGCAGACACAGGCATCGCAGCAGCAGCGGCAGGGCTACCGGTCGGCCTCGCCGAATCCGTATGCACCACAGCAACAGCAGCAGCAGCGGCCACAGCAGCAGCAGTCACAGCACCAACGGCAGCCGTCTCAACAGTCCTATGACCACGCCACGGGCAGCATGTCGAAGCGAGGCTCCGAGGGCTACCAGAGCTACCGCCATCAGTCGCCCAACGACATGTCGCGGGCGGCATCGCCGGCGCCGTACCGCAACGACTACGGTGGGAGTGTGGGCAACGGCGGAGGTCGGCCGGGCAGCAGCATCAGCAGCTACAACAACGAGATGGCGGTGCAGCTGGCGCCTGTCGGGGGCGACGACGGCTACGGGTCGCAGCGCGGCGGCAGCCGACCGGGCACGAGCAACTCCAACTCTCGCGCCATGGGTCTCTACGATGGAGCGACGGGCGGTGCGTTGAGGCCGCGCAGCAAGAGCATGGCGGACCCGAACCGGCAGTACACGAGAGACGGGCGACCGATTATGCATTATGGTGAGTTTGTCCTTTTGGTTGTCCTCCTCTTCTCCGTACTGACAGACAGCCCGTGCGTTATACGTCTACCAGGCGGCCATTCCCGAGGAGCTGGGCTTCAACAAGGGCGACATTCTGGCCGTCATCCGGCACCAGGACGACGGCTGGTGGGAGGCCACTGTGCACAATGGCAGCGGGCAAATTGGCCTGGTGCCGAGCAACTATCTGCAGCCGTGTTAGGCTTGTGGTGATGTCTTATGTGCTTTTGGATTTTTCTTTCTTGCCATTTAGCTTTCAGATCTACTGCCCTGCTTTGACGAATTTTGTTCTATTTGACTTTTTCTCTTTTCTTGACTTTTCTCTTTTCCCTACTTTTTCTGCTTTCTTGACTTTCTGCCTTTTTTGAATTTTTGCTCCTTTGCCGACTTCCTGCCTTTTTGACTCTGCCCTTTTGACTCTGCTCTTTTGACTCTGCCTTTGACTTTTCTTCTGCCTTGTTATTATTGAGTTTGCTTGCGAGCTTGGGTGAGAGCCTTTGGTGCTTTCAAGAGAGCTCCTTACATGTCATGTTAGTCACGTTGCTTCTGTCTATAACGAATAATACAAAAATTACTGTCTCGTTTCTTAATGTGACGATGAAGTTGCTTTTGTCTATGAATACAAAATAATCAACTTTCTGCTCATGCGTTGTCTTAACGTTAAGATGATTTACGTTTGTCTAACAGATAATCTTGAACGATTTATATCACCTTTAACGACAAATGTAATTGACTGTTTTATGAACTGTTGTCACTGTTACGAGTTACGTTGCTTTCTCCAATAAAAATCTACATAGTAGAATAGTCCGAATCTGTGGTAAATAATATCTGTTTATATAAACCGTTGTCTACCGTTAAAACAAGCACGTTTTTCAATAATCTTCTCATCTTCCGTCGACATCTCGGAACACGTGACCGGTGTTGAGCCGCATCATTCACAAGCCAACACGTCCCTGCAAAGCTTCACCAAAAACGACCGGCAAAGGCCTGTCGCATACTCTATTATAAAGTCAGACGATGTGGCAGCGCGCAAACAAGGCCGCATCCTCCAGACGCATCCTCCAGACGGCCGAATCAGCATCGCCCAAAAGGCGCGACCCCACTTGCTGACAAAACGGCGGAACGCGGATCAGCCCTGCTGCTGTGCAGACCCCGCTAATAAAGAGGGCGACAGCAGGCAGGTTGTGCTGGCGAACGCCCAAAGCTGGGCCTGGCGGTGGGGGAGGAGGAAGCGCAGAGAGAGGGGCCCTACCCCCCCGCCCCCCTATCTAGCTATCTCGTGTCGAACAATGTACACTACACTTTGCACGGCGTGCTGGTAGCCCCTCTTCCTCTGCAACGCTGCCGTTCGCCAGCACTTGGGCCTAGCTTTGTGCACTGCATTTCACCGCCTCTCATCCACGATATCCAAAAACAAGACTGGTTTGCTGTCCCGGCGATCCCTTGTCCACCCCTTCTTCCGTCGTACGCCGACAGAGTGCCTTTTCCCATCCTTTTCCGCTCCCGTTGCTCGCCTTGTCTCCGCCGCCCGTCTTTCCGGGCTTGTTTGTCTACGGCCTCATCGCGCGACAGTTGCAAGACGACGCCAAAAGCTGCTCCTTGTTCTCGCCGGTTTCTAGCGGGGCTTCGGACCTCATTCCAGAGTCTACCTGTGTTGTGCTCGCCTGCAGGACAAGCGTTGGCCGAAAGAAGAAGAGAAGAAAAGGAAAAGAAAAGGAGAAAAGGAGAAAAGGAGAATAGGAGGAGAAAAGAAGTCGAAAAAAGACGAAAAGAAGAAGAGAAGTCGAAAAAAAGCAGAAGCAAAGCAGCTCTAGTTGTCTTGCTCTAAACATTCTCGGCAACCACCTTTTGCTCTCCATCATTCTTCACCCCGACACGCCTTCTCACGCAAAGATGGAAGCAGACGCCCCGGTCGCCTCGCCTCCGCCTACGGATGGCCGCCGCAACATCCAGGTCGATAACGCGATCCGTGCCATCACAGACAAGAAGCCGCTGCCCGAGATCGACTTTACCATTCATGTGATGGAAGATGGCAGCAGTGTGAACACAATGGAGAGAGTGTGCAAAGGTGAGGCCAAGTGCTTAGGGTTGCTCTTGGTTTTGTCATTGTTTCTCTTGTTCTTGTTCTCTTGTTCTCTTGTTCTCTTGTTCTCTTGTTCTCTTGTTCTCTTGTTCTCTTGTTCTCTTGTTCTCTTGTTCTCTTTTTCCCGCCTTCTTCGTCTCCTCCTCTCTACTCTTGCTAACCCCCAAAGATGTTCAGGCCCCTGCTACCTACAAGCCGACGGACGAGCAGTTTTTTGAGGACGAGACACACGAAAAGCCCGACATTGCCTTTCTCAAGCAGCACTTTTACCGCGAGGGCCGCTTGACGGAAGAGCAGGCGTTGTGGATCATCCGCAAAGGCACGGAGCTGCTGCGTGCCGAGCCCAACCTGCTGGAAATGGACGCGCCCATTACGGTGTGCGGCGATGTGCACGGCCAGTACTACGACCTGATGAAGCTGTTCGAGGTGGGCGGTGACCCGGCCGATACGCGCTATCTCTTCCTGGGCGACTACGTCGACCGCGGCTACTTTAGCATTGAGTGTGTGCTGTATCTGTGGGCGCTCAAGATTCACTACCCCAACTCGCTGTGGCTGCTGCGCGGCAACCACGAGTGCCGCCATCTGACGGACTACTTTACCTTTAAGCTGGAGTGCAAGCACAAGTACTCGGAGACCATTTACGATGCTTGTACCGAGTCGTTTTGCGCCCTGCCCCTGGCGGCCGTGATGAACAAGCAGTTTCTGTGCATCCATGGCGGCCTCAGCCCGGAGCTGCATACACTAGACGATTTGAAAAAGGTTGGTGAAGAGGGAGATGGATAGGGAGAGGAGAGGGAGAGGGAGAGGAGAGGGAGAGGGAGAGGAGAGGGAGAGGGAGAGGAGAGGGAGAGGAGAGGGAGTGGAGATGAGATGAGTTGGTCCTAACAACACCCCAGATTGACCGTTTCCGCGAGCCGCCGATACAAGGCCTGATGTGCGACATTCTCTGGGCCGACCCGCTGGAGGACTTTGGGCAGGAAAAGACGAGCGACTACTTTTTGCACAACCACGTGCGTGGATGTTCTTTTTTCTTCTCGTACCAGGCGGCGTGTGCGTTCCTGGAGAAGAACAACCTGCTGTCCATCATCCGGGCGCACGAGGCGCAGGACGCGGGCTACCGCATGTACCGCAAGACGCGCACGACGGGCTTCCCGAGCGTCATGACAATCTTTTCGGCGCCCAACTACCTGGATGTGTACAACAACAAGGCGGCGGTGCTCAAGTACGAGAACAATGTGATGAACATTAGGCAGTTCAACTGCACGCCACACCCGTACTGGCTGCCCAACTTTATGGACGTCTTTACGTGGTCGCTGCCGTTTGTGGGCGAGAAGATTGCCGACATGCTGATTGCGATTCTGAGCACGTGCTCGGAGGAGGAGCTCAAGGAGGACGCGGTGACGTCGCCGGGAGGGTCGTCGCCGCCGACGACGCCCGGGTTCGGCAGCCAGGACCCCGACTCGATCGAGTACAAGCGGCGCGCGATCAAGAACAAGATCCTGGCCATTGGGCGACTCTCGCGCGTGTTCCAGGTGTTGCGTGAGGAGTCGGAGCGGGTGACGGAGCTCAAGACGGTGTCGGGCGGGCGGCTACCGGCGGGCACGCTGATGCTGGGGGCCGAGGGCATCAAGAACGCGATCAACAATTTTGAGGACGCGCGCAAGGTGGACCTGCAAAACGAGCGGCTGCCGCCGACGCACGAGGAGGTGGTGCGGCAGAACGAGGAGGACCTGCACAATGCGCTGGAGCGGGCGGCCAAGGAGGCCGACAATGACAAGAAGCTGCAGAAGCTGTCGCGCAGTCTGAGCATGTGAGTGGCTTGATTTGGGACCAGTTTTGTCGTGATACTGACTGTTTAGTGAACGCAAATAAGCGCAAGAGCGTGTACAGTCCTTTGGTTAGGAGGGGAGTGGCTAAACGGTCAATGGTGAAGCTGGCTTGATCGAAGCTGGCTCAAGGTCGAAGCTGCTTACGGTTGAAGCTGCTTACGGTTGAAGCTGTCATAGGGTTGAAGCTGGCTCAAGGTCGAAGCTGGCATAGTCAATTTAGAAGGAGGGCCTACTTTTTCGTTCTCTTCTCGTTCTCTTGAATGACTGATCGGTTGTGGCGGGAAAGCTGGTTGGCCGTCTGTCTTGTCGTTGCTATCCATATTCCATTTTATTCCATCGCATCATGGCTGTAGTTGTAACAAGCTCGTCTGAATAGCATGGGTCACAGTCTGGGTACAGGAGATTACCCAATGTAACAAGCAGTGCAATGTGACGACTGACGATTTGACGTTGTACAAGGTGCTTACATAAGCAAGTATCACGAGTCCAACGACTGTCGATGGTGCTTCCGGCTTCGGCTGTTGAACCTGTCCGCATACTGCATGCCCGCATTCTCGACCAAACGGCATCTGCATACCGCATTCCCGGCCAGACACGAACGACATCTGCATTACCGCATTCCCAGACACAAACGGCATCCCGGCATGGGTTTTAGGGCGAACAAGCAACGGCGCTAGGTCGTCCTCAAAGGCGGATTCCGTTGCAGACTTTGGTTCTGGCGCCATGACGGAGCGCAGAGCCAGCGAGACGGCGGGCCGACAGGCGCAGGCGGTGGCGGCATCCTTTCGTGAGTAGAAGACGGGCGGTGGGCCGAGAAGCGGTAGGAAAGCTCGCTAATGGCAGCCATGCACAACTCTCCCCGGACGTGGTTCCTGACGCAGGCACTGTCACCGCTGGCGGTACGGCTGACGCGGCAGCTGCTGGCGCACGGCGACTATGTGGTGGCGTGCCTGCCGCCGCTAGAGATTGAGCACGGCGGGCGCAGCGCGGCGTTCCGCGAGCTGGCAGACGAGTGCCGGGACACGCAGCGACGCGACCGCGAGGGCTGGAAGGAGCGGTTCCGCGGCATCCGCTGCGACGGCCGGCAAATGAGCCAGTGCACGGCGGCGGTGGCAGAGGCGGTGCAGGTGTTTGGGCGCATTGATATACTGCTGTGCTGCAAGAGCGACGCCGTGGTGGGCACGGTGGAGGAGTTGGGGGCGTCGGCGGCGGCGCAGAACCTGGTGCGCGACCAGTTTGAAAGCGTGTTTTTCTCACAGGTCAATGTGTTGCGGGCGGTGCTGCCGCAGTTTCGGGCGCAGCACATGGGGCACGCCATGGTGCTGTCGAGCATTGGCGGGCACATTGGCACGCCGGGCATGCCGGTGAATACGGCGGCGACGTGGGCGCTCGAGGGCTACTGCGACTCACTGGCCTATGAAGTGGCGCCGTTCAACATCAAGGTTACGATTGTGCAGCCGAGCATGGAGGTGCAGATGCTGACGAACCGGATTGTGTTTGCGCCGAAGTTGTCGGGGGGGCCGGGGGGGTCAGGGGGGTCAGGAGGAGGTCCGGGGGGTCCGGGGGGAGGTCCGGGGCCGAGGCCGGGATCAGGATCAGGAGGACCAGGGGGATCGGGGACAGGGCTAGGACCAGGGACAGGGCCAGGGACCGGATCAGGACAAGGACCGAGTACAGGATCAGCAACAGGACCCGGACCCGGACCTCCCCCCGGCCCCCTCGGCCTCCCCGGCCCCTCCGGCCCCGCCCCCGCCACTCCCGCTGCACAATACGGCTCCGACTACTTTGATGACGACGACGACGACAACGACAACGACAACGACGACGGCCTCCCCCCCGACGCCATCCCCAGCATCCGCGACATGCTCAGCAACGTGCTGGCGGCCCAGACGGACAAGGGCAGCGCGGCGGCCGACAGCAGCCAGATTGTGGCTCGCTACCCGCAACTGCCGGCGGCGGCGCTCGACCGGCTGGTGCTGGAGACGGTGCATGTGCTGACGGCCATTGGCGGGCACGAAAACCCGCCGGCGCGGCACATTGTCGGGTTTGAGGCCAGCACGGCCGTGCAGGAGAAGCTCAAGACGATCTCGGAAGAGCTCGAGGACTTTGTCGAGGCCGGCCTGGCCGTGGACATTTTTGACAGCGAGCTGCAAAAAGAGGCGCGCGAGCGGCGGACCGTCGCACCGGCAGAGGGGGGGGGTTGGAAGGGCGGCGCGGATGCATATTAAGTAGTGCAGCAATTTAGTGGCGTGCGGCCAGTATTGAAGTAGGCGCTGAATTCAGGGGCAGGTAATAGCGTCCCGCATCCCTCCAACGCTCGGGCCACTTAGCAACTCTGTGCTTTAACCTCACATTCGGAAGCAAAGCCCTTGCGGTGTGCTTCTCTAACCGTTGACTGCACCACGACAGCCATAGTTGACCGACAACCTGGGTGTCTCTATTCGAAGCATTATATTTCTGCTGTCTGATTCCGCTTGCAACGCGGCAACACGGCAACACACCCTCTAGCCGGCCAGGCGTTCTTTCTTCGAGCTATGCCTCGATTGATATAACGGACTCTTTTCTCTTCCTTTTTGCTAGAATCCAGACGCAGCGGCTCGCAGCGCTCGGCAGCCGGCCGAATGGCGTGCACAGATCCGTTTCTGCCGACGGGGCCGGCACGCGTCAAGGTGCTGGTGTTGCCGGTCGGGCCCGTCCACCGCGACCGATTTGCCTCGTTCCTGGCGCGGCTCAACAGCGAACACGTGGTGCAGCTGCGCGATGTGAGCGCAGACGCACGGCCGAACCGAAGTGAGTGGCAGAGGGCGGGGCGGCAGGGGGAGCGAGAGCTAACCGGCAGACATGTTCAACCCGCTGGCCTTTCCGGACGGCGCCATCTTGTACGACCTGATCACGCACGTTCCGCCGGCCTCGCACCTGGCGCTGTCGCCCTTTGACCTGTACCGGGAGCCGCTGGTGCTGTTGGCCGTGGCCGACGGCGCACAGCTGCGCAGCGTGGACCTGAGCCAGGGGCGGCAGTCGACGGCCGGCCGGTCGGTCGAGGAGCGAAACATCCGCGCGCTCTACCAGGAGCTCGAGGAGCTGCGCGACACATACACCAAGGCACTGGTGCACCGCGTGTTGCTCTTCGACCATGTGCCCGAGGCGGACGGGGCGGTGCCGATCCCAGAGGGCATGGCGACGGTGCCGCCGCCGGAGCTGTCGAAGCGGACGACGATCAAGACGATTATGTGCGATGTGTCGTCGTTGCTGCTGGCCGAAATGAACACGCTGGCCAAATCGTTTGAGGCCATGGCCTTTATCGAGTCGCCGGGCCAGGCGGCCGGGTCGGCAGCGTTCCGGCCGGGCGGCGGCGGCGGCGGAGAAGAGGCGGAACCGGGCACGACGCGACGGAACTCGCATTTCGGGCTTCCCATCCACAGCAGTGGCCGCTCGAGCTCGGCGGGCGGCGGCGGCGAGCGGGCACACGTGCGCATGTCCATGCCGGCGCCGTTCCGGGGCGGGAGCAGCAGCGGCGCGGCATCGGGGCGGCCGTCGACGCCGCCAACGCGAGCAGTGGCCACGTCATTCAACGACATGGATTTGGGCAGCCACAGCGGAGTTTCGAGTCCAGAACGGACAGGATCGCCGTCGGCGTCGTCGCTGGGGACCGTGTCGGTGCAAGGTTTTGGCTCGGGCGGGCTAAACGAGCGGTGGCGCAACAAGGGCAAGAGCCGGGTCAGCATTGTGGTGGCGTCGCTGTATCTACAGGCGGGCCGGTGGACGGACGCGCTCAAGGAGCTGATGGAGGGCGCGACAGTGGCGCGAGCCATTAACGACCACTTGTGGCACGGCAAGGCGCTGGAGCTGATTGTGGTGTGCCTGCTGCTGCTGGGCTGGACCGGCATCGAGTTCCAGGTGCCGAGCGTGTGCTTTCCGCCGCCGGAAAAAGGCTCATCGGCGGCGGCAGCGGCAGCGGCGGCGCTTGAGGCGGCCGAGAAGGAGGAGGGCACAGCCACGCGCGAGCGACTGCAGCAGCAGCCGCGCTGCCTGCGCCACCTACAGCTGATTCTGCCAGCTCTGCTGGAGCGCATTTTGGCGCTGTACACGCGTGTGTCGGCCGAGCACCTGCCGCCGCTGCCGCTGGCCGAGGCCACCATCCGCTTCAGCCACCTGTTGGCGGACCTGCACGCGGCCGACGGCGTGCTGGGGCCGCGTTTTCTCGAGGCCGTTGTGGCGGCGCCGATGCGAGGGCGTGGCGCCAAGGCCGCTGCCGCTGTGCCGGCCCCCCTGACCACGTCCCCCCGGCTGGCGGTGACGCCCGGACGCGCGCTGATTGTGGCCATGCTGTTCCGCGTGTTCCCGGTGACGTCGACGGAGCTGCTGACGACGGCCGACCGCGTGCAGATTCTGAGCGGCATTGCCGCCGGGCTCGGCCGGCTGGGCTACCAGCGCAAAAAGGCCATGGTGGTGCGGGAGCTGGTGTCGGTGCTCATCATTGGCCTAGTGGAGGCACGGACGCGTGGCGCCGCCGAAATGGGAATTCACCCGGCAGCCGGGCTGGCTGTGCGGGCGCCGAGCGGTTCGGGAGCCAGCAACGGCGCTGCGGGCCTGGACCTGGCCGAGGGCGACATTGAGGGCGGCATGGCCGGATTCCTGGGCCGTCTGCTGAGCGCGTACGGAGCGGCGGCGGCGGTGGTCTCGGACGAGGCCCCAGAGGTGCCGGCCGACACGGACAGCGCCATTATTGCACGCATCCAGACACAGGCGACGCTGCGCCAATGGGGCATGCCCGAGATCAAACTGGACGTGCTGCGGGCGTGCATCAAGATGTGTGAGGCGCTGCCCGACTTTGGCGGCGTGCTGGCCTACTCGAGCGACCTGCTGCGTCTGGCGGGTGGCGGAGTGGCACCGGCCGTGCCCGGAGCAGCGACGTCAGGGCCGGCGGCAGCAGCAACGACGACTCGGGGGACGACGCGGCACGAGGGCGCGATCCCGCCCATGATTGGACGCGACGAGCAAGTACGGCTGGCGACCAACATTTCCAAGACGGCGAGTCTGTCGCGGCGGCTGGGTTTTGGCGAGATTGCCGCCGAGTACTGGGACGAGTTTCTGGTGCGCGGCATCAAATTGGAACCGGCGCCAGCGGCCTGTGTGGCGGTATCGCACCCGCTGAGCGAGCTGGAGCGGCACCTGCAGGTTCCGGGCGCGGCCAAGGCGCAGACAACAGAGACGCGGTCGTCGGCAGAGACGGACCCGTTTATCCACAACTCGTTTAGCAAACGACCGACAGAGGCCGAGCTGCGATTGTCGGCGGCGGCGGCCGAGACGGCGACGACGCTGGTAGCGCACGAGCCGGCGACGTTCCGGCTGACGCTGCAGAACCCATACGACGTCGAGGTGGAGCTGGAGAGCATCCGGCTAGCGACGACGGGCGTGGCCTTTGAGCCGGTGGCGCCGGAGCCGCCGGTGACCGTGCTGGGCCCCTACCGGACGCAGATTGTCAAGGTGGTGGGCGTGCCGCAGCAAGCGGGCCAGCTGCAGGTGACGGGCGTCATGGTGCGGGTGCGTGGCTGTCGCGAGCGGCGGTTTGCCATTTTCCCCGAGGCGTGGGCGCCGCAGGCCGAGGACAAGATCAAGGGGCCCGGAACTGTCGGGCCCGGGACCGGAGCGGCGCCACAGCCACAGCAGTTGGCGCTTCACGTGATTGCGCCACAGCCGCTCGTAGTGGTGCGATCGACGACGCTGCCGCAGTCGTCGGCCATGATGCTCGAGGGCGAGCGGCAGTTGTTTTTGGTGACGCTGGAAAACGTGTCGGCAGCGACGGCCGTCAACTTTGTGCGCTTCTCGTTTCAGGACTCAACGCAGCCGTCGGTACAGGCGGCGCTGGCGCAGCGCGACGCGTCGGCCGCCGAGCTGTACGAGCTGGAGCTGCTGCTGGCGAAGCGGCAGGCGCTGCGCCTGAGTCGACGTGACCGCCACCAGACGCGGCAGTGGATCGCGCCGGGCAAGACGGCGACGTACGAGTTTGAGCTGCTGGGCAAGCCGGGGCTGACGAGCGGCGCCATTCAAGTGGACTATGCGCATTTGGAGGAGGGGCTACTGGCGGTGGCGTCAGGGGGGGCGGGGTCGGGGGTGTCTGGGGGGATGTTGGGGGGGGTGTCGGAGCCGGAGGGGATGACGGAGTTGGGGTCCGGGGCGGAGGGGGTGACGGTGACGGAGTCCGGACCGGGCGCCGGACCGGTATCGGCGGGCGGCGTCTTTTTCACGCGCCAAGTGTCCCAACACCTGACGGTGACGGTGAATGCCAGCGTCGAGGTGGTGCGCACCGACGTGTTGCCACTGCACGGGGCGATTCCGCGGCCGCTATGGGAGCACTGCCGGCGAGGGGGGAACGGCGACAAGGACAACACCGAGGACAAGTACTGTCTGCTGTTGATGGACCTGCGCAACGCGTGGCCGAGCCAGATGGCGGTGGAGCTGGTGGTAGAGGACGAAGACGAGACGGGTGCGGGCCAGACAGCGGCATCGTTTTCGGTGACGGAGCACATTCTGCCGGGCAACACGAGCCGGGTGCTGGTGCCGATGCGGCGGTTGTTTGTAGAGGACCCGCACGCATCGATCCCGGCACTCAACCCGGCGCGGCAGCAGCGGCAGTTTGTAGTGAGCACGGACAAGATCTCGCCCGATATGGAGCGGGCGAACCGCGAGGCGTTTTGGTACCGGGAGCGGATCCTGGACCGGGTGCGCGGCGTCTGGACGGTCGAGGGGGGGGGGGGAGGGAGCGGCAGTCGCCAGCGCACGGGCAGCGTGGAGCTGCGCGGCATGCGGTTGACGGCGCGGATGATTGAGGCGGTCAAGGTGGACGAGGTAGGGATTGAGGTGTGGGTGGAGGGGGGGGAGTTGGAGAGAGAGGAGGCTACAAGAGGAGGGGGGGAGACAACGACCGGGGGGGGAGAGAGGGATACGGGAGGGGGGGGAGAGGGAGCTACGAGAGGAAGGGGAGAGGGGGGAGACGAGGGAGAAGACGGGGGGGCCAGAGGAGAGAGAGAGAAGAGGGAGGAAGAGAGAGAAGACGGGGGAGCTACGGAAAACAAGAGGACCACGGCCACGGCCTCTACGACGGCCACACCCATTGTCGTCGACAGCTTTGCCCAGCTGTGCACGCGCGTGACGAACCGCACGTCGCAGCCGCTGTACCCGCTGGTGCGGCTGCTGCCGGCGTTGTGCCATCGGCCGACCAACGTGGCGCTGGACTTTACGCGCAAGCTGGCGTGGAACGGCACGCTGCAGCAGACGCTGCCGCTGCTGGGCGCCCACGCGTCAGCCGAGCTGCGCATCGGCATCATGGCGCTGTGCCGGGGCGAGTTTGAGGTGACGGCGTCGGTGGAGGAGACGCAGCTGTGGGAGGAGGAGGAAGAGGAGGAGGAAGACGACGACGACGACGACGCCGCCGTCACGCGAAGCCGGCCCCGGTCCAATACGGAGACGCTGTTGATGGAAAACATGCTCGGGGCCAAGCAGCGGCGGATATGGCATTCACGGGCGCCGTGCCGGTTTGTGGCGGTGGACGCAAAGTAGAGAAGCGGCCAAGGAAAAGGAGGCGATTCACAGGCAAGGCTCGCTAGCACGTGATCACTGTGCGGCTAGCTTCGGGCCAATTATTGGTCGAAATTTCTATTCGGAGCGAGGAAAGAGCAAAGGAAAAGGAAGTTGTAAGCTGTAACCATAAAACAACAAAAGGCGTGCTTTCTATTTTGGCGCAAGTGCTTCATTGTCTTTAGAATGCGGTAGATTGACTCGCAGACAAGGCGGAGCGGTCAGGGCCATTACCAGCGGACGTTCAAGGTCATTTACCAGCGGACCGACAGCGGCTCAGCATGGCCGACACACCGCGCATTCTCTTCCTTGACGCCTACGACTCGTTTTCCAATAATATCACGGCGCTTCTGGCGACGCAGCTGCAGGCGGACGTGCGCGTGCTGCCGGTGGATGCGCCGTTGTCGGCCGAGGCGCTGCGGCAGGAGCTGCGGCACTATGATGCCGTCGTTTGCGGGCCAGGGCCAGGCACGCCCGACTGTGCCGGCGATATTGGGCTGATGCGGGCGGTGTGGGGGATGCAGGGAGAGAGGATGGGGGGGGGAGGGGGAGAGAGGAGGGAGGGAGGAGAGAGGAGGAAGGGGGGAGGAGGAGAGAGAACGGAGGGGGGAGGGGGAGAGAGAACGGAGGAAGAGAGGACAGAGGAAGACAGGACGGACACCCCTGCTCTTGGCATCTGCCTTGGCTTCCAGAGCCTGGTGGCGGCACACGGCGGCCGAATCCGGCGTCTTTTGTGCGGCGGACTGCATGGCATGGTGCGGCGCATCGATCATGGCGGACAAGACATTTTCCAGGGGACCCCCCCCTTTGGCGCCACGCTCTACCACAGCCTGGCGGCCGACATTGGGCAAGACGACGTGGCGGCCGCAGACTGGCCGGCAGCGCGCTGGCAGCCCTTGGCCGGACCGGACCTGGTGCCGCTGGCCTGGGCCGAGGTCGAGGCCGAGCGCGTGTTGATGGCGGTGCGGCACCGCTCGCGGCCGTTTTGGGGCCTGCAGTACCACCCCGAGTCGGTATGCACGGACCCGGCCAGCCATGGGGTGTTGGCGAGGTGGTTGGCGGCGGCGCGGGCCTGGAATGTGGCCCACGGGCGTGTGCGGCTCGAGGGGGGGGGGCTGGCACGGCCGGCAGTGCGGCCGCGGCTGCTGTCGCTGCAGCCCAAGTTGTGGGGGGGGGAGAGGGTCGACGAGAAGAAGGTCGACGAGAAGAAGGTCGACGAGAAGAGGGTTGACGAGAGGGTCAACGGCGAGAGCGGCGACAAGACTGACTCCGGGATCCTTTGGTGCAGCCTGCCTCTCCCGACGGGCCTACAGGTGCCCGACTTGGCCGCCTTGTTGACGCCGGGCGGTGAGTCGGAGCAAATCATTCTCGACTCGGCCACGGCCGACGTCGACACCGGCATGCAGAGCCCCGACCCGGCAGCCACGCGCGGTCGCTTCAGCATAGTGGCGCTGCACGTCGACGCGGCGCTGCGCTTCGAGTACCAGACGGGCGCCGGCTTTGCCACGCTCCGACCGGGCGGTTCCTCCGGGCGCTCCGAGCAGGTCTCCCTCCAGGGGCAGTCCATTTGGCAACTGCTGGCCGAGTTCCACGAAGCCCAGCGCCAGCACGCGGGTCTCGACGGACCGCACGCCGACACCCCCCCCACGCCCTTTTTCGGTGGCTTCATGGGCTACGTCACCTACGAGCAGGGCCTCGGCGACCTCGGCGTGGCCATGCCGGCAGAACGGTTGCGGCGGATTCACGGCTCGTGCGACGCCCGGCGGCCTGACATTGGCTTTGTCTGGGTGACCCGCAGCCTGGTGGTCGACCACGTGGCCGGCCGCGTGTACGTGCAGGAGCTGGGCGCCAGCAGCCGAGCCTGGGTGGATGGCGTCGTGGCAAAGCTGGGCTCGGCCTCGCCGGCATCTCTGGTGTACTCGCCCGTCTCGACGACGCTGACGCCCCTGTCCGTCTGCAAGCCGGACGCGGCCGCCTACGAGGCCAAAGTGCGCCTCTGCCAAGAACACATTGCCGCGGGCGACTCGTACGAGCTGTGTCTGACGGACCAGACGACGGTTCGGCTGCCGCCGGCGTCGGCGTGGGAGCTGTACCAGACGCTGCGCCGGCGCAACCCGGCACCGTTTGCAGTGTACCTGCGGCTGGGGGGGGCGACGCTCGTCAGCAGCTCGCCCGAGCGGTTTGTGTGTTTTGGGAGGGGAGAGAAAGAAGGACGGGAGAGGGGGAGGGAGGAGAAAGGCCAACCCCCCCTCGTCTTCTCGATGCGGCCGATGAAGGGCACGGTGCGACGGTCGGCGGCCGTGGCCACGCTCGCACAGGCCGAGGCGCTGCTGCATGTGCCCAAGGAGGAGGCCGAGAACCTAATGATTGTCGACCTGGTGCGCCACGACCTGCACGGCGTGTGCGGGCCGGAGGGGGTGGCGGTGCCGGCACTGCTACAGGTCGAGCCGCACGGACGTGTCTTTCAAATGGTGAGCGTGGTGGAGGGGACAGCCACCGGCCGGGCGGCCACCGGCTTCGACGTCCTGACAGCCTCCCCGGCAACCACCGGCGTCGACGACCTCGCGGCCACCGGCTTCGACGTCCTGGCGGCCAGCCTCCCCCCCGGCAGCATGACGGGCGCCCCCAAGAAACGCAGCTGCGAGCTGCTCTGCGCCATCGAGCAGCAGCACGAGCGCAGCCTCTACTCGGGCGTCGTCGGCTACCTGTGCGTGACGGGCCGCGGCGACTGGAGCGTGGCTATCCGCTGCTTGTTCCAGTGGGACGACGCGGCCGACGTCTGGCACATTGGCGCCGGTGGTGCCGTCACTATCCTCAGCACAGCGGCCGGCGAGCGGGAGGAGATGTTTACCAAGCTGGCCGGACCGCTGGGGGTCTTTGGGGAGGAGTGAGGGGGGACGCCGAGGGGGGAATGGGGGGGGGAAAGCCGATAGGGGAGACATGCTGGTAGAATCCAGCCTTCACATTTATTCGCATTCACAGCACTCAACATGCTTTATTATAGACATAGACGGAATGAGACATTGGAAGGAAAGTCCGCAAGGACGACAAAAGAAACCGATGCACATGCCGTGCCAACGCCAGTGACAGAACAAAGAACAGAGAGAACAGATCGAACAAACAGAAGAAATAGTTGATACAAGGCGGGCTTCTAGCGATCAAAGCAAGGCCAGCAAACACGTCTGGGAGCTGGAGAGGAGCCGAGAGCAGACAACAGCCGAGATGGCTAGAGTGTGCCTAAAAGTCCTGGTCTTCCTGAAAGAACAAGCCAAAGCTAATGACTGTTCCGTAGATGAGGAGGCCGCCGGTGACCGACATGACGAGGGCGCCGGTTGAGATCAGGTCGGCGTGAGCGAGCACGATGGGGAGGGCTGTCGTGTTAGCGGGAAGCCGAGCAAGCAGCCATGGACAGACGACACTCACCAATGCCCATGACGACAAAGAAACCGGTAAAGAAGCGGCCGACGTCCATGACGGCGGCGCCGGAGCTCTCGACAAAGTCGTCCGGGTTGGCGCAGCGGCTGCATATCCAGTTGGGAAGCGGGGCCAGCACGTAGGTGCCCACGACCAGCAGCGGGTAATAGACATGCCAGAGCGCGCACGACAGGATGACGAGTAGGAAGCCGACGGCGAGCACAAACGAGAGCGCAATAATGGTCTTGAGGCCGGCCATGGTGGAGGCGTGGGGGGGGGAGAGGGGAGGAGAGGAAAGGGGAGGAGAGGGAGAAAAGAGAGAAAAGAAAGAGGAGAGACGAGAACAGAGACGAAACAGAGGAGAAGCAAAGCGAGGAAAGAAGCTTCGACAGTATCGTTTGCGACGAGGGCACAGAGATAGACGAAACGCAGCGTCAACGCCGGCGAGATGACTGCGAAATCAAGAGTGCGTCGGAGTGGATAATCTGTTGTGATGGTGCTGGCAGCAGGCTGTGGCGACGACGGACACAAGACGATGACGATGCGATGCTCAGAAAAGAAGCCGGGCTGGCCGCTGGCGCGGTTGGCCTACAGTGGGTCCAGGCGCAGCCGTTTATGGCAGCCTGAGGCCGCAACAAGAGTCTGCTGCACCTGCCTAGCCAGCTAGGCGGCTTATAACGGCCTGAGGCCGCAACTAGCTATTGTCTGCGCACCTGGGCCAGTCAGCTAGGCGGCGGGCTCAACGTACGAAGCTCAAAGCTGCCTGCATCGCCCAAATCACCGAGATAGTTTGCGGGCGACAGCACGAATACCTCGCCTCAAACGCCAACGGTCTTTATCACTGCTCCGACTTTGCCATGTTTCGCAACAACTACGACAACGACTCGGTCACATTGTAGGTTTATTTTTTCTCTTTTCTCTTTTCTCCTCTTTTCTCTTCTTTTCTCTCTTCACCTTCCTACTCTCTTCACCCCCCACTCTCTTCACCCTCCCACTCTCTTCCTTCACCTTTGGCTAACAGCCCAGCTCGCCCCAGGGCCGGATCTTCCAGGTCGAGTATGCCGCCGAGGCCGTAAAGCAAGGCTCCGTGGTGGTGGGCATTGCCGGCAAGACCCACGCCGTCCTGGTGGCCGTCAAGGTGAGTCGAGCAAGAGTGCTGGAAGCGGATGAGCGCTAACGTCCAGCGCAACGCCGAAGAGCTCTCGTCGTACCAGAAAAAGCTGTTTGTCGTCGACGACCACGCCGGTATCGCCATTGCCGGTCTCACTTCGGACGCACGCGTGCTCAGCAACTTTATGAAGCAGCAGTGCCTCGGCCACCGGCTGACCTATGGCCGCGCCATGCCCGTGCGGCTGCTGGTCGACATGATTGGCGAAAAGGCCCAGGTCAACACGCAGCACTACGGCAAGCGGCCGTACGGCGTGGGCCTGCTGGTGGCCGGCGTCGACGAGCGCGGGCCGCACCTGTTTGAGTTTCAGCCGAGCGGCATGACGGACGAAATGGTGGCCTTTGCCATTGGCGCTCGCTCGCAAATGGCGCGCACCTACCTCGAGAAGCACCGCGAGGCTTTTGCCGACTGCGACCGCGAGGCGCTCGTGCGCCATGGCCTGCGCGCGCTCAAGGAGAGCCTGGTGCAGGACCGCGAGCTGACCGTTGACAACACCAGCGTCGGCATCGTGGGCATTCTGCCGGCCGCCGCCGACGCCCCGCCCGCCAGCAAGCGTGAGATTGAGCCTTTTCGCGTCTACGACGGCCAGGACGTCAAGGACTGGATAGACAGCGTCGCCGACGACCGGGGCGACGACCGGGGGGGGGACGATCGGGATGGGGCCGCCATGGAGGTCGACAGCTGAGCAGGGAAGAGATATGTTTTATCGAGATTGAGTCGGTTCTATGACTGAGTGCGCCATGGGACTGCTACTATGAGTGCCTGAGTGCTACTCTGAGTGCTGAGTGCACCAGAGTGCTGCTTCTATGAGTGTCAGAGTGCTATGAGTGCTATGAGTGCTGCCTGAGTGTGCCTGAGTGCTACTATGAGTGCCATGAGTGACATGAGTGCGGCCTGAGTGCTAAGAGTCTGCTTATGCTCCCACTGAGTGCTATGCCCACAGAGTACTGCCTGCTATGCTCCCTTTGGCTCCCTGGCCTGCTACTAGTGGTGTGCTGCCGCCTCTGCCTCGCCTCCCTACTCCTTCCCCCACGACAGCTTCAGCACGGCCGGCGCCACCTTGTACTCGCGCAACGCCCGCACGGCGTCGGCCGGCGTGGTGGCCTCGACCATGATGGCAGCGTTTCCCTCGGAAATGAAGCCCTGGTCGATGCTGGTGCGGATCCAGGTAAAGAGGCCGTCGTAAAAGCCGCGAATGTTGAGCACGCACACGCCGCGGTCGTGGATGCCGAGCTGGTTCCACGTGCAGGTCTCGAGCAGCTCCTCGAGCGTGCCGTAGCCGCCGCTGAGGGCGAGAAACCCGCTGCCGGGACCGGCCTCGAGCACCTCCTGTGCCATTAGGCGCTTGCGCGTGTGCATGTCGGGCACGACCGTGGTGCGGCCGTAGAGGTGGGTGGCGGGCACGGCGAGCTCGGCGGACGCGGACGAGGCAGAGGTGTAGTGCGGGTCGCGTTCGTAGCGGACGAGGGCCTCGGGGATGATGCCGTGGACAGCGTCGGGGCCAGCGAGCTCGACGAGTGTGCGGGCGACCTCGCCCATGAGGCCGACAGTGCCGCCACCGTAGACTGGGGGTTAGAATGGGAGAAGAGAGAGAGGAGAGAGAGGAGAGAGAGAGAAGAGAGAGGAGAGAGAGGAAAGAGGAGAGAGAGAGGAGAGAGAGGAGAGAGGAGAGAGGAGAGAGGAGAAAAGAAAAAAGACAACAGAAACTCACCCAGATCAATATTGTTGGCCGCCATGACGCGGGCCAGCTCGCGCGCCGTCTCCATGTAGACCGGGTCGTTGCCCTTGGACGAGCCGCAATAGACGCAAATCTTTGTGCGTTTGGGCGCCGCAGCAGCCGCAGCAGAAGCCGGCGTGGATTCAAGAGGCATTTCCGTCGTAATGTAGGAGTGGCGAGAGTGAAGAGACTGAGAAAAAGACAGGCAGCCGTACGCAAGACAAAGGAGTGACGAAAGACGGCCAAACGACAGAGCCACCGCCACGGCAGCAAGGGAAACACAACAGCGGCACGGCACACAAGACAACACAAGTAAGGAGCCAGCGTGTCTGAGTCGATTATCGTGATTAGCGGGGACGCCACTTTAGCTCCCTTGTTTACACTATGTAGTGAGATTGTATGTCAGAACCCCTCTGGACGGCAGACAGCCGCCTGCCTTTGCGCTCCGCTTGATTGGCCGTGCCGACAGTGACACATCCTGTCGTGTCTGCTAAAGTGTGGCAGAGGCAGAGACGCTTCGTAAACGCATCAAGTAGAAGTGTGCACGTAGAAGAAGCTACATCATCTAGATTCACGTGATGTATGAAATCATCGTCCCCGCCCACGTGACGAGAACGCTAGCTATCCCCTGATCTAGCTCCTCTGTCATTCCTTCTTTTTGGCTGTTTGAGCCCGAAAGCACATTATCGGACTACGATGCCGGAAGTCAACGCACCAAATGGCCAGGAGGCGCAGGGGACGGGGGTAAGTGAGAGGCTGAGAGGAGGTTGAAGAGAGGCCGAGAGGAGGTTGAAGAGAGGCCGAGAGGAGGTTGAAGAGAGGCCGAGAGGAGGTTGAAGAGAGAGGAGATTCAAGAGAGAAGAGAACAAAAGCTGACTCTCAGACGTCCATGACCAGCAGGGTCCTGCAAATGGTGGCCATGTACGTTGGCATGCAGATGCTGGTCAAGCAGTTTGTGCCAAAGCAGGCGACGACAGAGGCAGCGGGCTCAACAGTGGCCAGCGCCGGGCCCGGTTCCGGGACGATCCCGGCGTACGAGGCGCGGCCGCTGACGCTGGACGAGGGCGCCGTGTACAGCGTGGTGCCGCAAAGCGTGGCGCCCATCTGGCCAGGGCAGCCGCAGGTGGACGTGGTGGTGACGGTGTCGGCGTCGGCGCGGCCGCGGCGACTGGGCACGGCCGACAGCGACCCGGTGGTGCTGGCCGAGACGGGCTTTGGCATCGGCAACAGCAGCGATCGGCGGGTCGTCGATACGGAGATTGTGGTGCCGAGCGAGGTGCAGCGCAACGGCACGCTGTGGGCGCACTTTTTCGTTGGTCTCACGGGCGCCGAGCTGGACCCGTACAGTCCGGCGTACGACATTGCACAGGCCTACCACTTTGCCTATCCGCTGACGCAGTACATTGCGCGCAAAAAGGAGCGCAAAACGCGCAACTTGCTCGAGGGCGGCGGCGACGACGCGGACGAGGCCGAGACGGCGGCGACGGGCGAGGCAGGGCGACACGGCCCCGTGGTGCGCAGCTACTACCACCCCAACACGTCGCTGTCGTTTGTGAGCGACACGGGCGTAATGGCGTACGGGCAGCTGCAGCCGGCGGTGCGGTCGTTTGTGCAGCTGGAGGCGTCGGGCGCGCGCGAGGGCAGCGGACAGCACGGCTGGTACTACCCGGTGCTCTTTGTCAACACGTTTTGGCAGCTCAAGAGCCAAATGACCGTGGTCAACGAGACGGTGGCGACGCTGCCGCTGCACCTGGACCTGGGAAACCTGGCGCAGTGGAAGTTCCAGCTCATGGCCAGCATCGAGGCCAACAGCCGCGAGACGGCGCGACAGGCGGCCTTTGGACAGGCAGCGCCGGGCGGCGGCGACGGCAGCGAGATTGACATGATCAAGGAAATCTTGCTGGACACGCACCCGCTGCTGCTGGGCGTGACGGTGGTGGTGACGGTGGCGCACCTGGTGCTGGAGATGCTGGCCTTTGGCTCGGACATTGCGCACTACCGCAAGAAAAAAGACAATGTCGGCATTTCGGTGCGGTCGATCTTGGCCAACGTTTTCATGCAAACGGTCATCTTCCTCTACCTCGTGGACAACTCGCAAAACACGTCGTGGATGATTCTGGGCTCGCAGGGCGTCGGCATCCTGATTGAGCTGTGGAAGATTACGACGGTGGTGGACGTGCGGGTGCGCGACGCGGAGGCGGGCGCGCTGGTGCCGTGGCGCATCGTCTTTGAAGACAAGCACCAGCTGAGCGAGACGGAGGCGCGCACGCAAGAATACGACGAGATTGCCTTTCGCTACATGTACGTGGCCGGAGTGCCGCTGCTGCTGGCGTACGCGGCCTACTCGTTGGTGTACGAGAGCCACCGCTCGTGGTACAGTTTTGTCATTGCGACGCTGGTGGGCTCCGTGTACGCGTACGGGTTCCTGATGATGGTGCCGTCGCTCTACATCAACTACCGTCTCAAGAGCGTGGCGCACATGCCGGGCAAGGCCATGATGTACAAGTTTGTCAACACGTTTATCGACGACCTGTTTGCCTTTACCATTAAGATGCCGGTGCTGCACCGACTGGCGACCTTTCGGGACGACGTTATTTTTTTCATTTACCTGTACCAGCGATACAAGTACCGGGTGGACTATTCGCGGGTAAATGAGTTTGGGCAAGGAGGCGAGGAGGAGGAGGAGGTCAAGGAGGCAGAGGTCAAGGCAGACAAGGCAGACAAGGCAGAGGTCGACCCGGTGTCGGTCAAGGCCAGCGGAACGGATGCCGGCAAGAAAGCGACAAAGCGGAAGTAGGCGGAGGGAAGGGAAGAAGAGAAAAGAAGGTTTGCAGACATTGGCCCACGTCTGGGTAAGAGTTGTGTCGAAAGGAGAAGAGAAAGGATAATGGGAAGAGAGAAGAAAAGAATGGGAAGAGAGAGAAGAAAAGAAGAAAGAATGGGGAGAGAAAGGAGGAGAGAAGAGAAGAAAAGGAGAATAGAAAGAATGGGAAGAGGAGAGAGAGGAGAATAGAAAGATTGAAAGAGAAAGGAAGATACTATAGACAATGATTAATAAGAGCTCATTAATAATAGCACGAGGCGGCTCTTGGCACACTCAGGCGCAAGTGTACAACTTTTATACACGGCACAGTCTAGCCAATCACAGGCCGCCAAGAATATGCATAAAGCGAATAAGCTTTGTTAGCGTAGTCAGCTTGGCCGCTGTCATTCGCCACGGCAGATCTGGCACGAGCCTTTCCTCCTTTTCGATACAACCGCTGCTTTCTCGACAGCACCCGGGCAGTTTTTATTGTTTTCTCGACGGCACCGGCGCGCAGTTCTTGCATGGACGATTGTGTCTTTCCGTTGACCACTACTGATTACTTGTTTGCTGATTGCTTATTGATTTCGGCACTGCGAGAGCATCGCCACATTTGAGCATCGACGTTATCAACGACCACGTTTGACATCACTTTACCTCTGCATCGAGTCTCGGCCATATCGCCAGCCGTATCGCCAGCGTATTGCCCGCACCAAATCCCAGCTCGACGCTGCGCCGAAATGACTGGCGCTGCTCCGTGAGCCGACACGCACCTTTTCCACCCCCCCCCCCTCTCCATGCCGAGCCTCTACACCACCCTCCAGAGCCATGCGCGGGACTCGCTCGAGCTGGCATCGCTAGCCAGCTCGAGCCAGCTCAACGACGGCCAGGGCGCGGCAGGCGGCGACGGCGGCGACGGCGATAGCGGGTCGGCCGGGCTATCGTCGCGGGCGAGTCTCTCGTCGTCGCGCAAGGCCTCGCTCGAGCAGGGTGACGCGCTGGCGGCCGGGCTGGAAGACGGCCTAATGGGACCAGGGACGTCGCAGCGACGCGGACGCAACTTTTCCATTTCGTCGGGTTTCGATCTGGCGGCGAACCTGTTCCCGCTGTCGTCGTCGACGGCCGGCGGCGGCCACGGCTACGCGCCGCTATCCGGGACGACAGACGGCGGCGGACTCGGCAGCCGTTCCCGGAACGGCGGAATGGGTCTGCGCAGCAGCCACGGCGGCAGCGGCGGCGGACTCGGGCTCGGCGGCGGCGGTGGCGCCACGCTGGAGCGACACAAATCGCTGACGTACTTGAACGGCCTATCGCTCATTGTCGGCCTCATTATCGGCTCGGGCATCTTCTCGTCGCCGTCGCTCGTCAATGCCAATGTCGGCTCGCCCGGCGCGGCTCTGCTGGTCTGGGTGGTTGCTGGCGTCTTGGCCTGGACCGGCGCCAGCAGCTTTGCCGAGCTCGGCGGCGCCATCCCCCTCAACGGCGGCGCCGCTGCCTACCTCGGCCGCATCCTCGGCGAGCTCTTGGGCTTCCTCTTTGTCTGGGTCGCCGTGCTGGTGCTCAAGCCCGGCAGTGCTGCCATTGTGGCCATTATCATGGGCGAGTACCTCGTTCGCGCCGTCGTTGGCGCCCATAGCGATGCGGCCGGGCCTTGGGTCAACAAATCTGTCGCTCTCGCCGGCGTGCTGGTCGTCACGCTCATGAACTGCGTCTCTACCCGTTTGGGCACTCGCGTCAATGACCTGCTCATGGTGCTCAAGTTTGTCGCCCTGCTCGGCGTCACCGTCACCGGCATCGTCGTCGCCGCCACCGGCTACTCTTTTGAGGGGCGCCCCAGCCTCGAGTGGAAGACCCATGCCTGGTTTGCCGGCACCAGCACCGACGCCTCGGCCTGGGCCATGGCCCTCTACGCCGGGCTATGGGCCTATGACGGCTGGGACAATGTGAGTTTATCTCTCCCTCTGAGCCTCTGTCCCTCTGAGCCTCTCTGTCCCTCTGAGCCCCTTCTAGTCCCTCTCACTCTGTTTCCCTCCCCCCCTAATCAGAGCTCTTTTCCCCCCCCTCCCTCTACCCCCCTAACCATTAGACAAACTACGTCGTCGGCGAGTTCCGCAACCCCAGCCGCGACCTCCCTCGCGTCATCCACACCGCCATGCCGCTCGTCATTGTCTCCTACGTGCTGGCCAACGTGGCCTACTTTCTCGTGCTCTCGCTCGACAGCATCAACTCCACCAACACCGTCGCCGTCGTCTTTGGCCACACCGTCTTTGGCCCCGTCGGCTCTCTCGTCCTGGCCCTGATTGTGAGCGCCTCCTGCTTCGGCGCCCTCAACAGCTCCACTTTCACCAGCAGCCGCCTCGTCTATGCTGCCAGCCGCGAGGGCTACCTGCCGGCCTTTTTCGGCCAGCTCGGTCTCGGCGCCGGTGTGCCCCCCGTCGTCATTGCCGACGTCAACGACATGGCCCCCGGCGCTGCCGCCCCCCCCCGCCGTGGCCGCCTCGCCCGCCTGGCCCGCCCGCTCGCTCGCCTGGTGGCCGACGAGGATACCGGCCTCTTCTTCACCCCCATTTACGCCCTTGTGCTCAACAGCACGCTGACCTGCGTCTACGTGCTGGTCGGCGAGTTTGGCACTCTGCTCACCTTTTACGGCGTCGCCGGCTACACCTTTTACTTTTTGACCGTGCTCGGCCTGATTGTCTTGCGTGTGCGCGAGCCCGACCTGGAGCGGCCCTACAAGGCCTGGATCACCACGCCCATTATTTTTTGCTGCGTCAGCCTCTTTCTGCTGAGCCGCGCCGTCTTTTCCCAGCCGCTGCAGACGCTGATTGTCGTCGCCTTTACCGTGGCCGGCGTGCCCGTCTACTACTGGCGCATCCGCCAGCGGCCGCGGCCCAACAAGCGGGAGGTGGACGAGCCGGGGCGTCGCTGGTGGCAGTTTTGGAAGCGGTAGGGGGCGACAGGACGAGAATTATTGCATGGCGGGCCATTTTTGTATACAAGTCTAATACATGCGCGTGCCCTTTCTGTGTCTGCCCTTTCTGTGTCTGCCCTTTCTGTGTCTGCCCTTTCTGTGTGTCTGCCCTTCCATAGATTTCGGCCGGCCCTTTCACGTCAGATTTCCGCTCGCCCTTTCCATATTACCTTTCTATTGATTTCCGCCCGCCCTTACCGCCAAATCTCCCGCTCGCGGCTGATCCCCCCGCGAAAGTGGTCCAGCACGACACGGCCTTGGCCCACGGTCTCGCGCACCAGACCCTCGACGTGCCGCGGCTCGACGCGGCCGTACCAGACGCCACAGCCGGCCAGAGGGTGCGGCTCGCCGTCAGACGTTGGCAGCCCGGGCGGCAGGTACACAATGACGTTGCCGGCAAACTTGTGGCCGCCAATGTGGCTAATCAGGCCGACACGGGCGGCTTTTTCTCCGGTCCCGGTCTTTCTGGCGGTCTCTCCGGCGGTCTCTCCGGCTCCCGGCTCCCCCCCCTCCACGGAAAACCCCCCCCGCGCCAGCTCCCGCGCAAACGCCGCCTGTAGCACCGGCCCGAAAAGGCCGCAGCGAGCGTCGCGGCCGCCGTGGCCGCACACGAGCACCAGCACCTCGGCCACGGGACACGACGGCAGCCGCGCCGCTGCCGCCGGGTCCACACAAGCGCGAGCCAGCGCGTCGAGGCTGGCGGCGTCGCGTGACACGGCCGGCACGTAGCGGAAGCTCGGCAGCAGGTACACCGAGGGAGCGGCAGCCGACGTTGGCGCAAACGACGCATTGAGCACCGAGACATTGTGCAAAGGCTACGTTGGACGCAACAATAAGAATGCAAACATTTAACAAAGGCAAACAAGAAGCGCACAGTTAAAAGAGAAATGCAAACAAGAAACGCAAACAGACCAAAAAGAAACAAGAAAAACTCACATGGCGGTACTTGCCTCCTCGCCCCAATAACGCCTGCAGGTCCGCCGCCAAATTGTCCCCCCCCGCGGCGTCCTCGATACGCGACGGCCAGTCGGCGCTGCCCGTGCAGATCAGCAGCTGCTCGTGGTAGGCCGCAATGAGCCCGCGCAGAGGGGCGGCGCCGTCAATGGGCAGCTCGGGCGGGAGCGCCGGCAGGGGCTCGCAGGCGCACGTCGGTTCGGGACAGGCGGCCACTGTGCGGAACGGAAGCGGCCGGTCGAGGCGGGAGGTCAAGGAGGAGAATCTCTGGGAGGGGGGTCGCAAAGACGAGGAGAATCTCTGGGAGAGGGGTCGGGAGAGTCGCAAAGGCGAGGAGAATTTCTGGGAGAGTAAAAAGAGCCGAGAGAGTCGGGAGAACTGTCGAGGGGTAGACGACAACAACGCCGCCACGCCTCGACGGCGCCACAGCCGCTGGGCCGGCAAAATACTGTTTTCCATTTCAGAGACCTAACAAGACGATGAAGCAAGAGTCGTTCCACAAACAAGGAAACGGCACGTCCCGCCGTTCCGTGCCGCTTACGTCCGGGTCACGTGCTATCTCAGCGCTCACAGTAGCCCTACGCTTCTTCCCTCGGTACTCATCTGTCATTGTTTCATGGCTCTGCCTAAAGATCGACTGTCACCGCATCTATCTACCTCATTGTCTCCGGGACAATCGCCAGCAAAGCCCTCAGGCGCGTCTACGCATCTGTCGCACGGCTTGACGACGTCTCTATCGTCGAATGGCCTGCTCGTACGAAGGCGGAGCGGCCGTGCCGGGCTGCTCTTCGGGGGCCGTCGTCACGCGGCTGACCATGCGGTAAAAGTACTGCTGCACAAAGGATTCACTAATGGTCAGAAAGCGCAAGCGTCAAGGGTAAGGGAAAAAAGCAGACATGAAAAAAACACATACGTGTAGTAGCTGTGCTGCGCATTGTGGCTCTTTTCCAGGTTGTGCGCCAGCTCGTGCGCCACCACCACCCACCACCACACGGCCGCCTCGGCCCGGCCGTGGGCGCTGCCGGCGCTGCTTGCGGCGTGCAGCTGCGCAAAGTACCGTAGGTTGCAAAAGATGCTCCCCCCCTGGTTAAAGGCAATGGTGGGCCCGACTTGGTCGTAAAAGATGTGCACCACGCGCACCGGCAGCTCGTACACGGCCGCCACGTCGAGCAGCACGGCCTCGAACTGGGCCAGCGTTTCCGTGTGCTCTGCCAAAAAGGCCGCGCCCGAGGCCATGGACGCTGCTGCTGCCGCCGCCAGAAACACAGCCATGCCCCGTGGCGCCTCTGCCACCTTGCGCAGATCGTGCGCCGACGCGCTGTCGCAGTACGTCGCCTGTTCCTTGACCGTGTTGGTGCGCGGCGGGCTAAAAAGCGTCGTTGAGCCGTAGGGGCGCGACGCCTGGATGGCGCTCAGCATGTTTTCGCGAATGGCCGCCGTCGATGTGACGCGGCCGTCGTCTGGGGGGGCGGGGGCTGTCGGGGTGTGGGCGGACCCCATGCCACCCTCGAGACCTAGCCGCCTCGTCAGGCTCGCAAAGAGGCCGCCGGTGTTGGGGGGGTCGGGCGGATGGGCCAGAAGCGGCTCGTGTGCCGGCGGCGAGTCGTCAAAGGATCCGGGCATTCTAGCCACGCGGTCGGGGGTGGCCGTGGGACCTGCGCCGGGGGTCTTGCCGGTCTTGATGTCTCTGGAACCACCAACACCGGCACCACCACCACCACCACCGGCACCAGAGGCGGCACCACCACCAACACCAGAGGCGGTACCACCACCACCACCCCTCTTCTGCTCCTCCCGCAACCGCTCCTCCGCCTCCCGCAACCGCTCCGCCTCCCGCTGCCGCTCCGCCTCCCCCCGTCGCCGCTCCGCCTCTAGCGCTCGTTGTCGCTCCGCCTCGGCCATTTTCGCCTCGGCCTGCTTCGCCCGCAAAATTCGGTCCACATTGTAGCCGCGTCCGCGCAGATCGAGCAAGTCCAGCTTGAGAAAAGGCTCAAAGAAAAAATAGGCCTGCTGGTTCGGCCGCCGCAACACCAGCTGACAGACGGCCTGGCCGACCTGGTACATGTCGAGGCGCGTCTCGCTCGACAGGTAGAGCGTGGCCGAGGCGGGGGCCGTCAGCGACGCTGGCGTCTCTACGCTCGCGGCCGAGCGGCGCTCCATGTGCTTGGCCCGCCCGCTGCCCCCTCGCAAGGACCGCCGCAGCGCCACGCTCTGCACCCGCTCCACCACCAGCCGCTTCTCGAGCCAGGCATAGTCCCGCTTCACCGCGTTGGGCCGGTGCTTTTGGTACTCGTACAAAAAGATCTTGCTGCGCTCCAGCACAAACTTGCGCAGCTCGTGCGCCTCGCCCGTCTTGTCAGTGTCCGCCGGTCCGGCTCGCTGGCCGTGCCGCCCCATGATCTGCACGTCCTCGTCGACAATCTTGCTCAGCATCTGCGCGCCAAGCTCGGCGTAAAAAGTTTCCAACACGTCCTCCTCGGGTGCGCAGATCAGCGCGTCCTTGAACAGCCGGTAACTAATGTAGTCGTCGAGCACCGCGATCTGGCCGGCCGCCGCCAGCTGGTACTCGCGAGGGGGGGGTTCCGAGGAGCCGTCGGCGTCCAAAGCAGCGTCGGCCGAGACCTCCTTGGAGGCCAGCAGAAACGGCGCCGTCTGCATCTTGCGCAGCAACTCCGCGTCTGAGCGCAGCGTCGCGAAATCTGCCGCCAGCGACCGCAGCAGGCCCAGGTACCGCTCTGTGCTCTGCAGCGTGCTCAGCAGCCGCGCCGGCTCGGCACAGGCCCGGTGGGCGATCGCGGCCTTGGTGGGCTCGCTGCGCGAGCCGCAGCGGAAGAGAAAGGCGTTGGCGTCGGGGCCAAAGTCGACGAAATCGAAAATGTCTCCGTACGTTGACGACGAGCCCAGGTAGACAGCCTCGGGCGCAACGTGCCGCACCGGTGGCTTCTCGCCCTTTTCGTCTGCCGCGGCAAATATCGGCACCACGGGCGCGCGGCTCAGCTGCTGCGCAAAGTGGCTGCTGACGCGCGTCGAAAAGTACGTAAACAGCGCCACGGCCTCGGCGCGGGTCTGCGGCGGCCGCGCCAGCAGGCGCTGTACGGCCTGGTCCAGTGGTGGCTCGGCCGCGACACCCAGCTTGGCCGCATACTCGCGCACGCGCGCGTCCACCACGGAAAAGCCCAGCACGGCCGACTGCGGGTCCGTAAAGCACTGCTCCGGAGAGGCAAAGCGGGCCTCGGCATAGACCACGACTCCGCTCACGACTCCGCCTTTGGCGCCGCCTTCGGCGCCGTTGTCGGCCACCACAGGAATGATGGGCGCCTTGCTGAGCATCCGCAGCGTCGCCGCGTGACGGCCCGGCTGCAGTCGCGTCGACAGGTAGGCCAGCACGTCGACGGCCGCATCCACAGTGTGCGGAAGATTCGCCAGCAGACGCGCCGCGACGTTCTCGACCGGTGGATCCGGCTGCACGCCGAAATGCGCCGCCTGGTCCCGCATGCTGCTGTGCACAATCGGAAAGCCCAGCACGGCGGCCTGGACGTTGGTGAAGCAGTTTATGGGACGAGCCAGACGCTCGGTGCCCGTGCAAACGACAATCTGAAAGTCCTTTTCCACGTCGGCACGCACGTCCACCGGCACAATGGCCTTGTCGGTGGCCCGCAGACGGCTGGCCTGGTAGCCGTTGGCGACGCGGTGGGCCAAAAAGTAGGCGCGGGCTCGCTCGCGCATGGCGCTGTCGGGCGAGGCCAGGCGGTCAATCACCTCGTCCAGGTGCAGCGCCAGACGCAGGCCGACGGCCACGAGCAGCGCGCCTTCGCGGCTGCCGGTGCCCATCGACGGCCCCACGCCCGGCGGCCCTGGCCACTGCATAATGGGCACACCGAGGTCGCGCAGCACCTTGTCAGGTCGGAAGAGCTCGCGCGGACGGAACAGCTGGCGGCTGGCCACCGTCCACTCGGCGCCAGGGGGGCCGGCCTCGGCCGGCAGTAGATACGACTCGCGCAGCCGCGCAATGTCGGCGGCCGGTATGTCGTCGCGCACCGACGCCAGGTAACGCACCAGCTCGACGTGGCTCTGTGAAGGTTTCTCTCGGCCGTCTGTTTTTTCTCCGTTTGCCTCCCCCGACCGGCCTAGACGGGCAAAAATAGTGTCGAGATCCAGCGTCTTGCGCACGCCCAAGGCCACCAGAAAACGCTCCTTGAGCGTGCTGCCGTGGGCCGCGACGACGGGCAGGTCGTCAAACAACTTGACCGAGGCAAAGTAGGCCTCCTGGGGACGCCGCATGCCGACGCGCGTGGGCATGGTCGTGTGGCTGCGCAGAAGCGCGACGGCGGCCTCGCGGCTCGCACTGCTCAGGTTGTCCCAGTTAGTCGAGAGCACGGCGAGCACGCGGCCGGCAAAAACGGGCGACTCGGTCAGGCTGTGGGCGCTGCCCAGGCGGTCGCGGGCGCTGACCAGGTACTCGAGCCACGGCAGCAGCTCCAGCGGCGTCCAGCCCAAAGCGGCCAGCTGGGCCGGCGGGATGGCTCTCGTCACGGCAAAGGGCATGGTCGACGGCGGCAGCGGGAGGTCGACGGGGATCTTGTTGGCGGCCAGATAGTGGCGGATAGAGCCCAGGGCCAGGACGCTGTCCTCGTCGTCGACGACGCCGCTCGCCACAGCCACGCGCAACAGACTCTGCACGGCGACGCGGTCCAGCTGACGCTGGCTGGTGCTGTCGACCAGGTACTGCAAAAAACTGGCCAACTGGGCCCGGTTCAGCGGCCGGGCCTCGAGCTCGGCGCGCACGTCGGCCAGGTCAACGGCCCGCAGCACGCCAAAGTCGACCAGCTTCTGCATAAACGGGTGGTCGCGTAGGCTGGGCACAATGCTGGGGATGCCGCTGGCAAAACGGCTGACCTGCTCGTCGCCGATGCGCACGCGGTCCGTCGACACCACGCCGGCCGTCGAGAAAATGTCAAACGAGGCCGTCTTGTAGGCCGTCCAAAAGGCCTCTTCGACAATTTGGCCGACATAGGCGCTGGGCGTCGAGTCGGCAAAGGTGTAGGTCTGCAAAATGTGCCGCGCCTCGGCCGTGAAGCCGGTCACGGCATCGCTGGTGGCCGAGGTGCGACCGGCGCTGTCCTCGACTTGGCGTCGGAACCGTTTGCCCAGGTCGGCCATTTCGCTGGCAAAGGCCAGCCGGGTCAGGATTCCGGCCACGCGCAGCAGCTCCATGTTCCAGTTGCGCACCCAGCGCGCGTTGAGGTCAATGGCCTCGCGCTCGACCGTCGGGATAATGGACGGAGCCGAGATGTGCATGGCCGCGCCCGTGGTCTGCATGGTCGGGAATCCAATGAAGACGCGGCCGCCCAGCTTCTTGCCGGGCAGCACCGAGGCGAAGATGTCGGCCGAGGGGATTTTGCCAGACGACGTCTCCGGTTGCAGAGCTTTTTCGAGCTCCTCGGTCGCGACCGTGTCGGCGTGACTGGCTGTCAAAATGGCCATGCGGGTCACCTTGGGCGGTGGTTTCTTGGTGGCACGTTCGAGCTCCTTGGCAAAACTGGCGCCGACGCGGGTCTTGACCTGGGCCGTCATGACGCGCAAGAAGATGATGGAGCGGGTGCAGGTCGTCAGGTTTCGCAGCAGGGCGTCCTGAGCCGCTGCCTCCTCGCGTGCCTGTTGTGCCGAGGCCGCCGCCGTCGGTGAAATGCTCTCGGTCAGACGCGAGAAGAAACTGCGCAGCGACGGACGCAGCGAAGGCACATCGCCCGAGGACATTCCGTACGAGGACGAGCCGGCCGGGGCTGCTGCCGCCGCTGCTGCTGCCGCTGCTGCCGCCGTTTCCGGACTCCAGGCCACGGCGTTCATGTACACGGCCTCGATCTGGGCGCTGGCCTGCTCGACGGCCAGCACCGACATCAGGCCGTCCTTGGTTCGGACATCGAGCGCCGGCGGCACCGGCAGAGCGGCACCCGGCGAGAGCACCTTGTTGAGGACCAGCACCTGCCAGCCGTCGATCCAGAACTCGATGCTCGTCAGGGCCACAAAGGTCAGGCTCGTGGCCAGAAACTGGCTGATGGACAGCAGATTCGGCAAAGCTGTCGTGGTGTTGCGGTAGTCGAGCACAAACGTGGTGCGGTTCCGGTTCTGCGCCGCCTCGGTCGGCGGCAGCGTCAGTTTGCGCGTAAAGAGCGCGTTGCCCTTCCAGTAAAACGCCATGGCGGCGCCGCCGGAGCTGACAAAGGGCTCCTCGCAGTCGGCAAAGACGCTGTAGAAGCCGACGCCAAAGGCCCCAATCTTGGTCTCGTCGGGGTTGCCGTCGGCGATGCGCTTGAGCCGCGCCCAGTCGGCTGCCGCAAAGGGTACTCCGTCATTTTCCACCAGCAGCCGCCGCAGCGTGTGGTGCTGCATCGTGTGTCGCAGCAGGTTGCTGTCGTGAGGGGGGGGGGTTGGTGAGGAGCCGGTGAGGGGGGCCGGCGTGGATCCGGAGGCTGTTCCGGCCGACACCGTTGGCAGCGGCACCGTCGTCGATGGCAGTGTCTCCCATTTGATCTTGACCGTCGTCGCCTGTGCGTCGGCCGCGTTCTGGATCAGTTCTCGCAGCGTCGTCCACTCGCCCGAGTAGCGAGCCAGCACTTTGTCGATGAGCGCGCGCGTGTCTACCGTCACGGCCTCTTCGTCCTCGCCGTCCTGCAGCGCGGCCGCTCGGAGCTTTGAGAAATCCATGAGGGAGAGGAGATGGGAGATGAAGGGAGATGAGAGGAAGAGAAGAAATGAGAGAAGAGAAGAGGAGAGGAGAGGAAGAGAAGAAAAGAAGAAAAGGAGACGGGAGGAGACGAGAAGAGGAGATGAGAAGAGGAGATGAGAGGAGAGAAGAGAGGAGGGGATGGGAGGAGATGAAAGGAAGAGAAGAGGAGATGGGAGGAAGAGAGAGAAGATGAGAGGAAGAGGAGAGATAAAACAGAGATAAAACAGAGCAAACAAACAACAAAACGAGCCCGAGGGCCACGTGCAAAGCTGCAAAGTCGTCGTGATAAAGAAGTAAAACAAGACCGCTCTGTGTTGGGAAGCAGCGAGGATGCCTCCAGGGGCGGCTGCCTTGTGCAAATGTCGTCCTGTGATTGGCCATCTTTAAAGGCCCGCCCCACCGGCTGGTAGTTATCGCGATAAGAAAAACCAACGTCTTTTCGTTTCGACTCTTCATACCCGATGTGGCCATGCAAGCACCATGTACGTTGCTAGTGGCAAAAGTATAGGCCGCTGCTGCTGGCCCGGCGCAGCATGGAGGTGCTATGCGGTGTCCGGCCCGAGATGGCCGAGACGGCCGAGACAATGGCCGGAGATGGGGCCCGGATCGGCATGGAGACCGGCATCGGGGCCGGTAGGGCTGGCCGGCCAGTACAGCTCGACAGCGGCACCGGTAGGAGAGCACAAGCTGGACCTGCGAGCGATTGATAAAAAGTGGCGCGACCGGTGGGCGGCGGACGGCGGCGAGGCGGCGGCGGCGGACTCCAAGGCAAAAGGCTCGCCCAAATACATTTTGCCCATGTTTCCCTACCCGTCAGGCCTGCTTCACTTGGGCCACCTGCGGGTTTACACTGTAGCCGACGTGGTGGCACGATTTTACCGGATGCAGGGCCACGAGGTGCTGCTGCCGATGGGATGGGATGCCTTTGGGCTGCCGGCCGAGAACGCGGCGCTGGAACGAGGCATTGCGCCGGCGACGTGGACGCGGACCAACATTGCCAAGATGAAGGCGCAAATGGAGCTGATGAATGCGAGCTTTAACTGGGAGGCGGTGAGTTTAGGTTCTTTGTCTTTTGTTTTTCGTCTCTCGTCTTTACTCGTCTTTCTCGTCTCTCGTCTCTCCTCCTCTCATCTCCTCCTTTTCTTCCTCTCCTCTCTCCTCTCGTCTCTCTCGTCTCTCTCGTCTCTCTCGTCTCTCTCGTCTCTCTCGTCTCTCTCGTCTCTACTTGTTTCTCCTCCTTTTCTCCCCTCTCCCCTTTTCATCCTTCTCCTTTGCTTCCTCTCCCCTCCTCCCTCTCCTCCCTCCCTCTCCTCCCTCCCTCCCCCCCTCCCTCTCCTCCCTCCTCTCCTTTCCCCCCCGACAACCCACTAACCCTCAGGAACTCTCCACCTGCGATCCCGCTTTTTACGGCCACACCCAGCGCATCTTTCTACAGCTGCACCGCATGGGCCTCGCCTACCAGGCCGAGGCCGAGGTCAACTACGACCCCGTCGACTGCACGGTGTTGGCCAACGAACAGGTCGACGCCAATGGCTGCTCGTGGCGATCTGGCGCCAAAGTCGAGAAGCGTCGCCTTCGCCAGTGGTTCCTGCGCATCTCCGCCTACCGCGACGCCCTGCTACAAGACCTGGACCGTCTCGCCACCGATGGAGCCTGGCCCGAGCGCGTGCTGGCCATGCAGCGGCACTGGATGGGCCGATCGACGGGCGCGCAGGTGCAATTCCGCCTGATGGGAGGGTCCGACATCCCCGACAGCCTCGACGTCTACACCACCCGCATCGACACCCTCTTTGGCGTGCAGTACCTGGCGCTGGCGGCCACACACCCCGTCGTGCAGGCGCTAGCCCCGACGGACCCGGCACTACAGGCTTTTCTAAACGAGACCCTGCCCGGGCTGCCGCCGGACTCTCGCGCCGGCTACCGGCTTCCGCACCTGCGGGGCATTAACCCGCTGGCCTTTCACGAGGCCACGCCAGAGGCCACGCGCGCTTCGCTGCCCGTCTTTGTCGCGCCCTATGTGCTCGGCGACTACGGCGAGGGCGCCGTCATGGGCGTGCCGGGCCACGACAAGCGCGATGCGGCTTTTTGGGCCGAGCACGGAGATGCGCCGGCCCGGGTAGTGGTGGAGGAGGCCGACAGCACCTCTAACACCACCCTCGACCCCTCCGACCCCCTCGACCCCCTCGACCCCCCCCACACCACCCCCCTCACTACCCACGGCGTCATGACCGCCGCCAGCGGCCTCTTTGCCGGCCGCCCGTCCCGCGAGGCCGGCGCCATGCTGCTCTCGATGCTGCAAGAGGCCGGCCTGGCAGCACCGGCCGAGCGCTGGCGTCTGCGCGACTGGCTCATCAGCCGCCAGCGCTACTGGGGCACGCCCATCCCCATGATCCACTGCGCCAGCTGCGGCGCCGTGCCCGTGCCCGAGGCCGACCTGCCGGTGACGCTGCCGGAGCTCGATTTTCAAGGCGGCCCACGACCGACGGGCAACCCGCTCGACTCGCCGGCCGCCGCCGACTGGGCCAACGTGCCCTGTCCACAATGCCATGGCCCAGCGCGGCGCGACACCGACACCATGGACACCTTTGTCGACTCCAGCTGGTACTATTTGCGCTTCCTTGACCCGCACAACGCCGCTCAGCCCTTTTCGCCCGCCCGCGCCGCCGCCCGCATGCCGGTCGACCTCTACATTGGCGGCGTCGAGCACGCCATCCTGCACCTGCTGTACGCGCGCTTTGTCTACAAGGCGCTGCGAGGGGGCGACCAAGCGGCCGCCGTGCCGGGTCTCGGCCTCGAGCCCTTTGCGCGTCTCATCACCCAGGGCATGGTGCACGGCCGCACGCTGGTAGATCCGGCGACGGGACGCTTCCTGCGGCCAGACGAGGTGGACGAGGGGGACAGCAGCAGCAACGGCGGCGGCGACCGGCGGCAGCCGCGTGTGCGCTCGACGGGCGCCGTGGCCGTCGTGGTGTACGAAAAGATGAGCAAGTCCAAGCACAACGGCGTGGACCCGACAGGTTTTATTGCGCAACACGGCGCCGACGCCACGCGCGCCCACATGCTCTTCCAGGCGCCGGTGGCCGACGTGCTGAGCTGGGACGCCGACAAGGTGGCCGGTGTGACGCGGTGGCTCGGGCGTCTTTACGACATGGCGGTGCGCGCTGCGGCCCGAGGAGGCCCCGTCCCGGACCCGGAGGCGGCAACGGCGACGCTGTGGCAGCGCGCAGAGACCTACCGGGACTCGCCGGCCAAAGCCGAGGCCGACGCCGCGTGGTCCGCCGACACGGCCGTCTGGCGCGACGTGCAGGCCGCCATTGAGTCGGTCACGGCCTCGTACCGCCGCGTCTACTCGCTCAACACGGCCGTGTCGGACCTGATGCGGCTGTCCAACAGCCTGGCCGCGCACGAGGCCTCGGCGTCGCCGGCCGTGCACGCGGCCGCGCTGTCGGTGCTGCTGCGTCTGCTGGCGCCCATGGCACCGGCCGTGGCCGAAGAGTGCTCGAGCCTGCTGGGGGGGGGAATGTTGTTTAGCCGCCACGGCGCCGCCGCTTTCCCGCAGCCCGACGGCTCTTTGGCCTGGCTGCCGCCGCCCGGTCGTCGCTGTGCCGTCCAGGTCAATGGCAGACTGCGCGGCGCCGTCGATATTGCCGTGCCGCCGCCAGGACTGGCTGCTGCCGCTCTGCAGGACTGGGCCGTGCAGGCGCTGCTGGCCACGGCCGAGGGTCGCCGTCTGGCCGAAGCGCCGGCCCGGTCGGCCAAAAAAGTGATTGTCGTGCGCGACGGCCAGCTAGTGAATTTTGTAGTGTGACGGAATGGTAGTTAATGTATATCTGCTCTACTCACTGCCTTTCTGCCTACTCACTGCCTTTCTGCCTACTCACTGCCTTTCTGCCTACTCACTGCCTTTCTGCCTACTCACTGCCGCTTCCACTGCACAAACACGGCCCGGCCGTGGCCGCTGCCACGCACAGGCACAACCCGGTCGTGCACTTTGACGGTGCGCGGCTCGTCAGCGTCAATGTCGGGGCAGTCGGCCCAAATCTCGAGCTCGCACGGGCGTCCTTTGACGGCCATGGCGGCGACGCGTTGCGCCTGTGCGAGGCCGCCCACTTCGCAGAGTAGGACGCGAGCGTCGAGACGGGCGGCGAGCGCGAGCAGGCGCACGTAAAAGACGTCTTGTGGTAGTGCGGCAGCGGCGGCGGCGGCATCTTGTGGCAGCACGGCCTCGGGCACCTGCGCCCGCTTCGGCTCAAACATCCGCACCGAGCGCGCCGTGTCGTGAGCAAAGCCGTCCGCCGAGACGTAGGGGGGATTGCTGACGAGCACGTCGACGCGCCCGCCGGCGACGCGACGCAAGACGGCGTCGTCATCAAAGACATCGGCACGGAAGAAGCGCACGTGACCGCCGACATTGCCGCCGAGACGGTTGCGGGCGCGGTTTTCGCGGGCCAGCGCGACGGCCGCCGGCGCCACGTCGAGTCCGACGACACGCACATGGTGGCGCTGTCGGAGCTGTGCGTACAACAGCAGGGCGATGCACCCGGAGCCCGTGCAGGCGTCTAGCACGCAGAGGGAGGGGGGGGGTGCGGCGTCGTCCTCGAGCGACTGCGCCAGGACCCGGCAGAGGTGCAGCGTGTACGCCTCGGGTTCCGGCCGTGGAATCAGCACGCCGCGGCGGCAGCGCAAGTCTAGCGAGCCAAACGGTTGTGTGCCGAGCACGTACTGCAGCGGCTCGCCGCGGCCGCGTCGTCGGCAAAGACGCAGCAGCCGGCCGGCCTCGTCGGGCTGCCCGCCTTTTGTACTTGTTTTGACAGCCTCGGGCCGCCCACCCTTTGTACTTGTCTTGACAGCGCCGGTCCGCCCGCCCCTTGTCGCCTCGACAGCCTCGCTGATCCAGCGCAGCTCGGCACGCACGGCCGCCAGGTCTCGGCACACGGGCAGCAGCAGCGGTGCCGCCGGCGAGATGCGGCGCGCCGCCCAAAACAGCGCCGGCGGTATACGCGGCATGCCAGGGTCGGTTTCTGCGTACGTAAGCAGACCCGCTAGAATGGCAAGGCTTTTTGCGATTCAGCCGCGCCAGCTGGGGGGTCAAACACGAGTCTTGTCGGATTATGCCACCCTTTTGGGGAGCAAGACGGCCGTCTGAACACGACTGCGACGTGGGGCCGCGACCGTCGACGGCGCCAGAGACCTGTAAATTGGTCGCAAGCGCTAACCGCTAGGGCAATACGAGCTACGGCGGCCACGGCTGCTAAATATACCCAGCAATACGACCCGTGCGCCCTTTGCCCGCTATGCCGCTCCCAGTACGGCAGCCTTTAGCGGCGGCTGCCTCCCAAAACGAAACAGGGCCCCCCCAAAGCTTGGCATACATCACCTCTGGCCTGCCCGACCAAGAAGCCAAATCGCCCCAAATCGCAAATTCTTAGCGGCTCAGGCACCTTTTCCACCAAACAATGCCACAAAGCCAACAACAAACGCCCAGCTGCCGTCGCCTTGTCCCGTTCTGCCGCCTCCTTTGATTTCTTTTGATTTTGCGCTTTCAGCTGAGCTGCGGGCGGGGGGGGGTATCCAACCGGCGCAAAGAGCAGAAACAAGCAAAACGCAAGCAGACAAAACGCAAAAAGACGCAACGCAAAAGCAGACGCAACGCAAAAGCAGACGCAACGCAAAAGCAGACGCAAACGCAAAACACCTCTTTACAAAAACCATACACGATCGACGACACCGTATATACCATGTCGACGCTGCCCCGATCGGGCTAAGCCTGCTTGAAGCGGCCCCAAGACGTGGCCGTTCTACGCGTTTGTCTGCCGTAAAGGCCTTCTTTTTCCGGCCTTTTAAGGCTCTTTTCGGACCTCGACGGCCTCGCAGGCTCTGGTCTGGCTGACGCTGTCTTGCTCCTTCGTGCTTTGCATTGTGCCTCTAGTCTTGTCTTTCTCTCGTCTCGCTTCTCCTCTCTCCTCTCCTCTCTTCTCTCCTCTCCTCTCTCCTCTCCTCTCTCCTCTCCTCTCTTCTCTCCTCTCCTCCCTCCTCTCCTCTCTCCTCTCCTCCCTCCTCCTCTCCCCTCTCGTCTCTCCTCTCCTCCCTCCTCCCTCCTCCCTCCTCCCTCCTCCCTCCTCCCTCCTCTCCCCTCTCCTCTCCTCCACTATGGATGACACCGTGGGCTCTCTACTTGCCGCCATTGCCCGATCGCTACAAGACAGCCTGCGCATCCTCATGTTTGCCGATAAGCGTGGCTGGGCCTCGGACGAGTTCGACCAGGTGCGCGCTCTCGAGGAAGCTCTGGACGAGGCCAAGCGTGACTTTCAGGCTCTAGGGCCCCTTGTCAACGGCCAGTTTTACTACGAAAACGACAGGACCTGTGAGTGTTTACATTTGTCTTCTTCCCTCCTCTTCTCTTCCTCTTCTCTTCCTCTTCTCTTCCTCTTCCCTCCTCTTCTCTTCCTCTTCCCTCCCCTTCTCCTTCCCCTTCTCCTCCCTCCCCTTCTCCCTCTCCTTCTCTTCCCTCCCCTCCCCCCCCCTCTCCCTCACTGACCCTCAGCCGAATCTCTTCGAGAGCTGCGCATGCTGCGAGCCCAGTTCGACCACCACGCGCAAAACTTCAAGCACTGGCTGCGCGCCGGCGGCGCCATCAACCCCCTCTGGATTCGCGACACGGCAGACCTGCGCCGCCTGCTGCACCGCGCCCAATGCCGCGCCGCCCGCCGTATCTTTAACGTTGAGCGCGAAGACGGAGGCAGCAGCGGCCGCTGTCTCGGCGCCTTTCTCGTCTACCGCCGGCTGCGCGCCCAAATGGACCGGCGCCCATTGCGCTCGCTGCCGGCCTGGCAGGAGCCACACCCGCATCCGTCTCCTTACAGCCAGCCGCACCCGCCTCATAGCCGCCCCCCCCAACCACATGCTCGCCTGCGTCCGGCCGCCGTCCCGCCCTGGCACCCGGCCTACCGGCAGCTCGTCCCCGTCTCTGGTGCTTCCGACGCCGTCGCCACCGAAATGACCGGCCTCCCCCCCCGCCGGTCCATCACGGCACCCTCTCTGGCTCCGCCGCACCGCGCCGGCGAGGCTCTGACAAAGAGACCGTTGTCACCGTCTGGCAGCTACGATCCCTACACGAATCCCTCCACCACGACCGCCGCCGCCGCCGCCGACCTTTCCTCCCCCTCGCCCACCTTTTCCCTGGCCGGTCCTCCGCTCACGCTCGAGGACCTGATGCCCGACTGCCACGCTGTCGGCTCGTTTGAGCGCTTTGGCGACCACGATATTGCCTTTATATGCGACTTTTGCGACGGCCACATTGTCTGGCACGACGTTCTTCGTCTGCCCGTCTCGCAGTCTCCGCTGCCGCAGTCTCCGCTGCCGCCCGGCCTGCCGCGCCACTCGCCCTACACGGACGGGCTGAAGAACAATAGCGGCTACGACGACGCCTCGGTCGAAACCCCCGACACCGACACCCCCAGCACGCCCGGCTTTCCCGGCACGCTCGCGCGCGACGACGACGCTTACCCCCGCTGGCAGGCGCTGGCACCCTCGTCTCGCACTGACACTGAGCACACTGTCGTCTTTGCGCCGCTCGCCGTCGCCAACCACCTGCCGCCGCCCGCCGGCGAGTGGGAGGCCCGTCTATGGTGCCCCTACTGCGACGACTACCTCTACTTTGACCAGGCCGAGGCCGAGCAGACGCGCTACGCCCAGGACGAGCACGGCTTTGCCGGCCTGGCTGCCTTTCAGGAACATCTCGAGTGGCACCACACGGCGCTGCCACTGCCAGCCCTGCCGGCCAAGGCGAGCAGCTGCAGCCTAATGTAACGGGGGGGTACTACGACCATGACGAGCATATGATGACGAATGCGACGGGTGGCTGTAGCAGAGCAGCTGGCGGGACGGGTTTTAGCATTCTAGGGTGCGGCCAGGAGGTATGGCTCGGCGTTTGTTTCTTTGGGGTTTGTCTTGTCTGGAGTGTCTTATCTCTGGAGTGTCCTCTGGAGTTTGTTTGCAATCTTTTGCTGCTATAGTCTTTTGCTTTCCTTTTAATTCTTGCTTGCTATTATGCTATTACTCTTCCATCACCTGCCGCATACGACTGAAAACAACGCCCCAACGCCAGTCCGTTCCTATCCTGAAGGCGGTTCGCGAGTCCGTTTCTGTCCTGGAGGCGGTCGCCAGTCCGTTTCTGTCCTGGAGGCGGTCGCCAGTCCGTTTCTGTCCAGAGGCGGTCGCCAGTCCGTTTCTGTCCGGAGGCGGTTGCCGTCCGGCCAACGCCCGTCCGCGCCTCGACGCCTACCAAAAGAAGCGCCACCAGAGAAAGAAGAGGATGAAAAACAGCAGCCCTGCCAGCGGTCCGTACTGTTTAAGCAGCAGGTCCCAGTTGATGCGCACGGCGGCGCGGCGGTACTTTTTGCTGTCGTCGCGCAGCCGGCTGCTGAGCTCGCCCATGCGTTCCAGGCTGTCGCCGCGGTACAGCAGATCCTCAATGTTCTTGGTCATGACCTGTGTGACGTCGCGCAGCTCGTCGTGGATCTTGCCCAGGTTCTGTGTGGCGCGCGCGTCGCCGTACGTGGCCTTGGTCCGGCCGATGAATGTGTCAAACTCCATAAAGGCATAGGGCCGCAGCGTCGGGCTGCGCAGCTGCGCCGCCGGGTAGGTCGTTGTAAACTCGGCCGCAATGTCGGCCAAATAGGTAAAGGCCAGTTTGCGCGGGTAGGTGCGGTCGCAGACGCAGAGGTAGACGACGTCGCCGCTGGCAGCGCTGCCGTCGTGAACGCCGCTGCCGCCGCCGCCGTTGATGCCGGGGATGTAGTAGTGCACAGTGTACTGCCCCTGGGCCATTTCAATGGACGCCTGGGGCTCCGAGTTGCGGTTGAGCCGCCGCAGAATGAGCTTGATCTGGGACTTGACCTCGGCGAGCGCCGACTCGATGCTCTCGTCGTCGACAGAGGCGCAAAGCATCAGCCCGTCGAGGCGGGCAATCTGGGTGGAGTGAATCATTGTAAAGGGTGAGGCGAGGGCGTAGTGGGAGGAGAGGAGAGGAGAGGGGAGAGAGAAAGAGGAGAGAAAGAGAGAAGAGAAGAAGAAAGAGAGGAGAGAAAATAAGAGAGAGAGGAAAAGAGAGAAGAGAGAGAGAGGAAAAAAAAAAGTAAAGGCCGTGTAATAGAGCCGTCGTTTAACTGTCGTCTTCGTCTTGTCGGTATGATGCTCTATCGTCCGTCCTGGTACCAGTGTCTTGCTGGAAGCTTGAACACAGTAGCCAGGGGAGGACCCGCTGTCCTCCTGTGGCGTCGTGGCTAGTTCTCTTATTACGTAAGCACGTAGCTCTTGTTGTTAGAGCCTTGCCGTTGCTGGTCTCCACTTTTGGCCGTTTGCCCTCACTTGCATCATCGACAAGGCTTCACTGCCTCCAGGCTGTTTTGCACCATTACGACCGCGCCGACTTCATGTCGTTTTAATGCAGCGTGCTTCTACCCTTTATTGGCTTTCCTAATGGAGTCCTTTGAACACTGACGCGCCATTACACAAGGCTCGGCCGGGAAGAGGCTCAACGGAAGCTCAGCCAAAGTTTTTGCCGTTGACATTACCTATTCCTCTGTTTCGCTGCTCTTCTGTCGTGTCTGTCTTCCAGCCAAAAGATTCCCTTCCCCCGCTGTCTGTCTTCCAGCCAAAAGACTCCCTTCCCCGCTTCAGCATGGACTCTTCACCCCTGTCGTCACCTCCCGCCTCGGACGTGATCTATGTCTTTCACCCGGACGAGGCCTTGTGCTCCCCCCCCTGTTCTCGGCCTGCCTCGCCAGCCGCGTCGTCTCGGCCTCATCCCGGGACGCCGCAGAATCGGCGGCCAGATGCATCAGCTCCGCTGTCGAGCCAGCCGGCACCTTTGCTCAGCCCTGAAAGGGGCGATAGTGTGACGCCGCGAAGAAGCACAAGAGCCTCGAAGCCATCCCGGAGTGAGTTGGATTGCTATCTCTCTCTCTCTCTCAAACACACACACGCTCTCTCTCTCTCACACACACTCTCACTCTCACCCCCCCTCAGACTCCCCTCCTGACGTATTTATCTTAGAATTGTTTTCGCCGCCGGCAGCCACCCCTAGCCGTCGCATCTTGTTCAAACGGTCATTCTCAACCTCGGAAGATAAGCTGCCCGCCAAGGCCGCGTCCGTCTCCAGCGCTGCCCGCGATAAGAGGCGCAAGCGTGAGACGGCCCGGTGGCAGACAGAGTTTGTGCTTTCTAACCGCAAGTCGCCTCTGGGCAACTGCGACATTCGGGTGAGTTGCTCTCCGCTCTCGCCAGTCTACAGGCTTTTGCGTTGGCTCTCTTCCGCCCTCTACAACGTTGCTGATTGCTAGGCCATTCTATCCAGCCCAGAGGCCTGGACAGCCCTGAGCGCCGAGGAGCAGCAGCAAGTGCTTACGCTCTTCCCCAGCGACCGACACGTCCTGCACGCCGGCACCGCCGCGGCCCAGCCCAACTTTGCCTCGCTGCGCAACGACGACAACTTCCGCCACGACTGCGCGCGCTACAGCTCGGACCTGCACGCCGGTTTCCACGACAAGGACTGGCTGCAGGAAGCCTACGAGGCCCACAACATGCGCTCGGCCGGCTTCTTTGACGACTTTGTCGTGTCCGAGTTTGAGTCGAGCTGGCACACGTTGCTGCCCGACGAGTGGAAGCCGGCATCGATGCAAGCGAATGGCGGCAACAAAGAAGAGAATCAGGGGGGAGAACAGGGGGAAGGAGAAAGGGAAGAACAGGACGGAGAACAGGAAGAAAAACAGAGTGGAACAAAAGGAGTCGCTGTCGTCGACGAAAAGCCCACAAACGGGCATTTGCAGAACGCAAAAGACACATAGAGGCCGAGAACGACAGGCAAGCCTGATATCCGATGAGGCTGATTTCTCGCAGATTGCTGTTGTCGGAAAGCGGAATCTCAAGAACAGATCTGGTCGTCTTTGGCCGTCAAGACTCTACAGAAAGCACATCTCGGCCGTTGGAACACGGCTGGCGTGCTGACGCCGAGTGCGGTGAACGTGCTCGTTGCTTTTCTAGAGGTTGATCTGCTGCATCCTTGTGTATTGCTGTGTTCTTTTAGAGAGGCTGAGCGGCAGAAAGGATTGCGGCTGCTGCATCAGGGCCGGCTTTTCGACGAAGCCATATTTCAACTGTACTGAAACGGGCATAACTTGAATGGAAGAAGATTCATGAAAACTGTCATTGAAGGGAAGAAGGCTCGTGTGCAAAACTGTCATTGAAGGGAAAAAAGACTTGGTGTGCAAACTGTCATCCATTTGGATGGAAAAAGGCTCATGCGAGCAAAATAGTCGAGAAAAGCAGCAACTCTCCAGAATAACAGACTGTTAAAGGACAGCGTACATCATTTTAACAGTGGCTACCATGTCCTTCCTTCTCAGTCTGGCGGTACATTGTCTTTTCTCATTTTTTGTGGTGTACGCCATGTGTGAATATTGTATGCGTAGTGATGAACAAGGCTGGCCTGGCAGTGCTTTTTTTCTCAGCTAGCGGGTTTTACAGCGCTTTGCTAGCGGGTTTTCAGCCTTTGGCTCTGGCGCAAGGCTGTGGACGACTTCCCCTCACCAGCATCGACTTTTTGCAGCGACACAACGTCTGCTCCCTTTTTCGCCATGGCCTCGACAAAGGCACACAGCCCGTCGGCCTATAGTGTTCTGCTTCTGCAGAAGCTGCTGAACCTGCGCGACGGCATCAGCCCTTTTACGCTGGTGCTGGACTCTTTGCAGGCGCCCGGCATTGTCATTATTGAAGAGTTTATGCTGAGAGCCAAGGTGAGTTTGGATTTTGCCTTTTTTCTGTCACTTATGTTTGGTGTTTTTCTCTCGTCACTTTTTGCATGTTTGGTGTTGTATTCTCTTTTTCTTTATCACTTTGGCATGTTTGCTATTTTCTCTTTTCTTCCCTGTCCTTTTGCATTCTCTTTTTCTCTTTTATTCCCTGTCCCTTTTTCCTTTTCCATCCAATTGTCTTTGGCATTCCGTTTCTCTCTTCTCTTCTCACCACCCTAGCTGGCCGGAGCCAAGGTCATTTTCGTGTCCAGCTTCATCGTCGGCGGTCGGCGCCGGTCGCCTCACATTGACATTTTGGTCGAGCGCAAACGCAAGTCCTTGGATGCCCTGCGCAGCGAGATTCTCGCCCACATCCCGCCGGCCCCGGCCGATGCCGCCTCTCCCCGTGAGCCCCTTCTTCCCCGTGTGCCCTTCCCCCGAGCCTTTTCCGTGAGCCGTCCTTTGGCTGGCACACTGTCTGACGCCCAGGCTTTCTCATCGTCGTCGACTCGCTCTGCCAAATGGCCCTGCAAGACCCGCTGCTCGTGGGCGCTTTTGCGGCCAGCCTGGTCTCGCCGGCCGCCTCGGTCGTCGGGCTCTTCCACCTCGACGTGGCCGGCAGCCCTGCCGCCGCCGCTGCCGCCGCCGGCAAGCCGCCGCCCTTTGAGGTGCTCGGCAGCCTGGCCACGGCCCTGTTGACGGTGCACGCTCTGCACCAAGAGGTGGCCAAGAAACGCGCGCGCGACCGTTGCGAGGCCGAGCCGCTCTTTGGCCTCGACGAGACGGGCGCCGGCCGCGGCAACGGCTGGCTCGCCGGCTGCCGCCAACAGGCGCGCGCCCTCTTGGGCGAGGCCTATGAGCACGGCCGTCTGCTGCACATGGAGCTGCGCCGCCGCAGTGGCCGCGCCGTCGTCCAACGCTTTGTGCTCGTGTACCCGGCCGCCAACACGGGTGCCGCGTCGTCGCTGCGCCGGCCTCGTCTGCCGTGGCACGCCGGCGCCGTCCCTTGCAACAACATTACCGTCCTGGCCGACCATCCACTGTTTGCGGCCCCGCGCGGCCTCGACCCGGACACGGCGGCGAACAAGGCCCCGAGCGGCGACGACACTGGCCCCTTGTCCACCTTTGACCTCGGCCTGACGGACAAGCAGCGGCGCGACCGCGACGGCGTCGTGCTGCCCTACTTTGACGCGCAGACCGACCTGGGCGGCGGCGAGGGCGGCCGTATCTTGTACGAGATGGGGCGGGAGGACGACTTTGACGACGAAGAAGATGAGATTTGAGCTGCTCAGGACTGTCGCCCGCTCGACAAACCAATCTCTTTTGGCGTTATAATATTTCATACCCAGACAAGACTCGCTTTCTTACCCCCAGACTTTAAATTGATCATCTCTTCTAGCAAAAGGCAGCTCGGGTGTTCTGACGATAATTACAGGCTGGACGCCGCCGTGCGGCCGGCCAGAAACAAATGCAAGGCTGAACGACAATGACAGATGCGGTATGAAAAGTTGGCCCCTTTTTCTGACTAGGCCTTTCTCGAAATCTTTTCCAGCCTGTATCTGTTGGCGCGGACTCCGTCGTCGACGGCATCGCTCTAGTCGTGTTAGCAGATGGGTGAAGAGAAGAAAGAAGAAAGAGAGGGAAAACAACAAAAAACCCACCTTGCCGGCAATCCGTTCGATATGCTCCAGATCTTCCGAGACAAACTCGCCCATGCGGTGCGCCGTAAAATTGAGCGTTTCCACCGCCCCCCCCAGCATGTTGATCTTCATGTCAATCTGCTGCTCCTTCCGAATGTCCTCCTCGTCGTCGTCCTCGAGACTAAACTTGTTGGAGATGCCCGTGCGCGTCTGGCCCAGCTGCCGCGGCTGGTTCATAGACTTTTCCAGTTGCGTAAAGTTGTCCTCGGCCGTGCGGTTGCTCTGGTAGGCCAGCCGCCGCGTCTCCTCGCGCATCTCTCGCTCTGCGCGGTGCTCGTCGAGCGCCTTTTGCGCCGCCTCTGCCGCGCGCTGCTTGGACGTGAACGGGTTGTTGACCTTGACGGCAAACATGCTGCGGTTGTAGTGCTTGAGCTCGGCCGTGTGGTGCTCGGCAATCTTGTTGTGGTTCGCCGCCTGGTTGAGGTTCTGTTCTGCGTTGAGCAGCCGCTCGCGCTGGCCCGCCATGCGCGCCATTGTGCCGCGCGCCGTCTCAATCGCCTGGTTGGCCACCATGAGCGAACGGTCGAGGCTCTGGTCCGTCTCGTTGCGCAGGTACCGCGTCTCTTCGGCCATGCGCTTCACGTCCTCGTCCTCCATCTCTTCGGCCGTCTGCTCCCGGTTTTCGCTGCTGCCGTAGCCGCCGCCGCCACCGCTGCTGCTTCCATAGCCGCCGCCGCTTCCATAGCCACCCCCAGCGTCGCCGCTGCCACCCCCGGCCGCGCCGCCCGGAGCACCACCGTACGCATTGTCGCCGGTGCTGCGCTGGGCGTACTTGGAAGGCGCGTCGCCAAACAGGGCCTGCCTGTTGGGGTCGTTGTCGTCGTCGCCACCGGCACTTCCCATGCCGCCGTAGCCCCCGCGCCGTGCACCCGCACGCGGAGGAGCCACGCCGGCACCGCCACCGCCGTACGAGCTGCCGCCGCCTGCCACACTATCAGCCGTGCTCCGGTAAGAGGGGGGACGCCCATCGGGAGGGCCGCCCGGCTGGGGAAAAGTACCAAGATTGTCATATTTGCTGGCCCCGTAGCCGTTGGACGCGCCGTAGCCGCCAGCGCTGTAGCCGGCCGGAGCTTGGCCCGGACCCGGCCTGGCCGCACCCCCCGGGCCGCTGTTCATGGGCGAGCCGCCATAGGCTGGCGGTGGCGCCTGTCCTCTGGGTGCCGGGTTGCTGGGAATGCCGGGATGTCCGCCCTGGCCAGGCCCAGACGGACGATTCAGGTCGGCCTTGGCCCTTTGCAGCGCCGTCATCGGCGGGCCGCTGTAGGGATCATTCTGGGGGTTCTGGGCGTAGGGGTTGTCGTCTTTGCGGCTGTCTTTTTTGCGGCTGAACAGACTGGTCTTGTTGCCGTCCTCGTCTTCCTTGGAGCGGCCAAAGCGACGCATGTTGACGGGGAAAGAAAGGGGAGACTTTGACGGGGGAGAGAAAGAAAGGGGGAAAAGTCGAGACTGATGGATTTGTTAACAAGCAGCAGCCAAGTACCAAGACGTTGTAGACGAAAAGCAGCCAGAAAGATACAGATATAGAACCAAAAAGATGAAGGGGGAGGCGACGCTGTAATAAATAAAGGGAGTAGTATGAAGGATGAAGAGCGGGAGGCTATGCTGGAGGAGCGTTTGCCGCCTCAAAAGGGTTTCGGATGGGGATCAACTGCACTGACCAACAGTGGACCTGCCCTGTGGTACTGCCTACACTAGACATAGTGTAAAAGCGGGGCTGTTCTGCCTTGCTGGAGGATGCTGAATCCACTGAATCCTTCGTCAGCAGCTGTCGCCGGCATCACGTGCTCAGTATAGCCTGGGAACGTACGAATTCTTAGATGAAGAAAGAACGGTAGAGGAGATTAACAAGGAAATGCGAAAATAAAAAACAATGAAAGCAGGAAGTGGACGATGAGAAACGTAAGAGGAACCAGCTAATCTCTGCTGAAAGAATTACAAGGCCCTGTAAAGGTTGCCGAAAAACTGCGTTTCTATTATGACTAACGTGATGACCTCCCATCTCCAATACGTTTAGTTCACCTTTCAATTAGTTCACCTTTAATTATTCACCGCGCTTTCAACAGCCGCACACGCTTCCTATTTCAATTACCATGAGCTACAGCCTTTCCTGCGTTTAACCGTTTGCCAACCTTTTGCTCTAATCAGCCGCAGCCTCACCAAAATGATACTTCGAATAGCCGCATCACCATCTCGAAATCACATCTGAACGGACAAACACGCTCTGCCTGTCTTTGCCGTTTGAATTGGCAGCCAAGCAGACGCCAATGTCCGTCTTTAGCTTTGATCCGACCCCTCCGCGTGTGCTGTCGCCATGGCCGCGGCCTGTACCGCTTCCCGTGTCTTGGAGGCCACTGCTGGCCAATGGCTCTTGGGAAGCGCTGCCTGCCCAGGACCAGCCGGCCGTGTGTGCGGTCAAGAAGCTGCCGCCCGAGCCGCAAGAGGGTCCCGTCGAGTACAAGCTCCATTTGCTGCTCCGTCCGAGGCGGGCCCACCGGACTGTGGCGGCGGAGGGCCCCCCCAGCGACGACCCCCCCCGTCCTCGGCTCTTGTCACGTGCCAGCACCGTCTCGGCCGCCGAGGCGCGCCAGGACCGCTGCGAGCACCTGATTACGCAGCTGCTCTGGCGGCTGCGCCAGACGACGACAAACCAGGCGTCGGTCTCGTGCCGCGATGTGGTGGTGCCCCGGCTGCCGGACGAGGCGGCCATGCAGACGACCATGCCGGTGCGCCTGGGCCAGCTGGCGCCCGGCCTTGAAGAGTCGCGCGGCGCCCTCTATGAGATTGGCGTGGCCGACGACGGCACGCTCGTGGGCATCACCCAGGCCGAGCTGCAGCAGAGCTTGGCCACGTTGCGCTGGATGGCCGCCCGTCTGGGCTGCGTGTCCGAGGTTCTGCTGGTGGTGCCGGTGGGCGACCCGGAGCCGACCCGGCCGGCCCAGCTCTGGGTGGCCGAGGTCTATATCAAGCCGCAGCTGTCGGGCGCCGCCGGGGCTGCCGAGCCTTGGGCGGACAACGACAGCGGCCTGACCGGCTGCCGGCGCCCTCTTTCGCCATCGCCGCCGACCCTGGGCGTGGCCACGGCCGACCAGCTGCGGGTGACATTGACAGGGCCGACGGCGGCGGGCAAATCCACGCTGCTCGGCACGCTCTCGACCGGCGCCCGGGACGACGGGCACGGCAAAAGCCGTCTGAACGCGCTCAGGCATCGGCACGAACTGGCTTCGGGCCTGACCAGCACCGTCACGCACGAGCTGCTCGGGTACGCCGACACGGTCGGCATTGTCAACTACGCCAACCCCAACGTGGAGTCGTGGATGGACACACACGATCTCGCCCGCCACGGACGGCTTGTCCTGGTTTCCGACTCGGCTGGCCATCCGCGGTTCCGGCGCACGACACTCCGCGCGCTCGTCGGCTGGGCTCCGCACTGGACGCTGCTCTGCCTCAGCGGCGGGTCTGTCGTCGAAGCCTCGGCCAGCAGCAACAGCACAGCCCTGGCTCAAGCCCATTTGGATCTGTGCCTGAAACTGGGCCTGCCCCTGGCCATTATCATCACCAAGTCGGATCTGGTGCCGGACCGGGCGTCGCTCAAACGCACGCTGGCGCCCATCTGGACGGCCGTCAAGCGGGCGGGCCGTGTGCCCCAGCTGCTGCAGTCCAAGGCCAAGACGCCCGACAAGGTGCGCGCGGTACCGCCGCTCGACGCCGACGCCGTGGAGCGGGCGCTCGCCCCTGTGCGCCAAACGGGCGACTTGTGTGCTGCCGTGCCGGTGATTTTGGCCAGCGCCGTCAGCGGCGACGGTATCGGCCTGGTTCACGCTCTTCTGCGGGCCTTACCGCTGCCGCCGCCGCGCCAGGGCCTGCCCGAGACACTCTTTCATATAGAGGGCCGCTTCGACCGGCCCGCGTGCTATGTGCCGACCCGTCCGGGGCTGCCGGTGGATCCGGGCCATGTAGTGTCGGGCCACCTTCGCTTTGGGCACCTGGACGTCGGCGACCGCGTCGTAATAGGCCCGTTTGCGGCAGCTGCAGAGGCGGCCGACTGGTGCTACGCCCGCGTCGTCAGTATCCGCAACCTGTGTCTGCCTGTCGGCCGACTCAACGCCGGCCAGGTCGGCACCGTCGGGCTTGTCCTGGAGCCGTCCGCCGTGCCGTTCCGGCCTCGCAAGGGCATGGTGCTTTTGTCGGCAGCAGCCAGCGGGCCCTCGCCACTGCAGGCGGCCAGCAGCGTGACGGCCCTGTTCGACGATGCGCAGGTGAGGGCGCTGGCCTGCGGCACGGCCGTCATCTTTTATGTGGCGAGCGTTCGGGCCCAGGCCCGAGTGGCCGAGGTCTGGACGGTACCGGCGCCGGGCGAGGGCGGCCCTGTCATGTCAGGGTACCATGTGCGCCTCGAGCTGTTGTCAGGGCCGGAGTGGATGGAGCTGGGATCGCGCATTGTGATTCTGGAGGGCGCGAGTCAGGGCGTGTCTCTAGACGGGTTCATTGGCCGGGTTGTGGCAACGAGCGGTTAATATACGGTTTGCACAAGAGTATATTTGTTCTTGTTCCTCTAAGCATCTTTACGGCCTCACTCCAGACGCCATGCCTGATTTCCATGGAAAAGCCAACTCATGCGCGGACAACGCCGTAGAAAAGCGTCCAGGTCAAGATGAAGCCGGCCAGGCCGTTGGACAGGCCGCCCGTCCAGAATTCCAAGGCGCTGCGGTAAAAGAGGCTGGTGTCCAGCAGCGCCACAGACTTGCCGGCGCCGCGCAGGGCCAGTGCCGCCGAGGCGACGCGGAAGACGAGGAAGAGGGCGGTCGTGAGCAGAGAAAAGGCGACGTAAAAGAGGAAGCCGCTGTACGACTCGAGGCCGAGGATGCCGGCGCCAACGCCAAAGAGCGAGGCGCTCAGCGTCTGCACATTGGTGAGGGTCTGCGAGTCAGTATGCTCTATTTGTCCATTCGCCTCGTCCTTTCGTTTTTGTCTTTTTGTCCTCGTCTTTTCGTCCTCGTCTTTTCGTCTTTTCGTCTTGTCTTTTCGTCTTTGTCTTTCGTCCTCGTCCTTTTCCTCTCCCGCATCACTCTTACCTTTGTGTTGTGAATAATAGACTCCTGCACCAGAGGCGAGATTTGCAAATCACGTTCGGTCGACATGGTGGGCGGATGGGCGGCAGGCAGCGTTGTGTTTCGGCGTTGTCGTCTGAAGCTGAGTTGAAATGTCTCGCTTTGCAGTGTGGAGACTGCCGCAAGCAGTTTGACCGCCTGCCTAATGCGGCGCAATATTACACTACGGCCTGGCCATTTCCCACTGTGCGCTTGGCGAGCTCCACGCAGTAATAAGCGGCTTCGCGGCGTCGGCCGAGCTTGGCCCGTGCTTCCAGAGTGATGAGTACACGGTTACCAACTGCATTATCTAATAAAAGCCAAGAAATAAATAAATGGCAGGTATAGCTGGCCGAAGCCGAAAGGAGGTTTGCGAGTACGAAGGGCATCTGCGACAAAACAACAAAGCGGAAAAGAAGAAGAAAAAGAAACCAAAAAGAAGCCAGCCTGCACGGTAGCAATCAACGGCCACAACGCAATAAAAGGGGCGTCCATCGACCCTGGGCCCGTTTCTAGCGCCAATATATATATCTCCCAAACTCCATCGATCCGACCTTTTGGATCGCCGTCCGCCATCGCGAATCTCCCACCCAATCAACGAGCCCAAAACCGCCTTCCTTGCCTCTCCTGGTCACATGGCCGCATTGCTGTGCAGTCGCCTCTAAACCCAGCCAGCCGGAACAGGCCCGCGACCACCGATTGCATTCCTCACTTTCTCGTCCTCGTCTTCTCCCCATCGCTTTGCCGCGTTCTCATCGCCAAGTCTTTTTGGCGACCTCTCCCAACGTCCACTCGACAGTTCTTTTTTCCTTTTCTTCTTTTTTTCTGTTTTTCCCCTGAAGCGCCGCTCGGTTTCGTCGCGTCCCCTGATGGATGCGTCCGCGGCACAATTGACCCCATGGAATCCGTGGTGTTCGACCAGACGCCGCTTGCCGAGTATCTAAGAGGTTTGTGCTTGTTCTCTGCCTCGCCATGCTGCTGCTCTCTGCCGCGCCATGACCGCCGAAACTAATCTTATATTTCGCATAGACGAAGCAAAGGACGAGCCGCTCGAATGGATGCCTGCAGCTATCGAGTCGACCGCTGACAGCACTGGCGATGGCGACGGCGACGCCAGCCTCAATGTCGACACCGTCACGCCCGTCACGCCGGCACACCAGCTGCTGTCTCGGCCGCAAGGCGCCGCCGCCGACACGCCGCCGCCCAGTCCTCCGTCTCCCACCTTTGCTCCCGTCGGCCGGCCGATGGTGAGGAAGCGCTTCCGCAACAAGATCCCCAGCCCGCTCAGCGTCGACGCTCGCCGGCAGCCGTCCATGGGCAGCCGCTATTCGGTTCGTTTTCTCCTTCTGGCTCGCCGGCCACCCTGCTAACCAGCCAGAGAGTTATCACCTCCACCATTAGCCGCGCCGACAACGCCCAGTTCATTGAGCAGTTCCGCTACACCATTATCACCTCCCACCTGCTGGAGCCGTCCACCGTGGGCCAGCACCACGGCTCGCGCCTCAGCAACGACTACAGCGTGGCAGCAGCGATGCCCGGCGTGGACACCGAGGTGGTGCCCTCGACGACGGGCGTGGTCGTTGCCGTGGCGGCCGCGTTTGTGCTCTCCTGGGCCGTCAAATGGGTCTACTCGGGCGGCATTGTGCACCTGACCAAGAAGCGCTTCTTCTTTGGCCTGGTCGTGTTTGCGGCGGCCGTCGTGGTGGCCCATGCCTATATCCGCCAGCAGTGGCTGCGCTACCTGCGCATGTCGGCCCTGACCGAGGTCAAGAACTTTGTGGCGCTGTCGCACGACTTTGACAGTGCCGCCAGTGCCGGCATCGCCTTTATCAAGGAGGTCGAGCTCGTCTCCCGCGGCTATCGGATGTGGGTTATCTCTGTGTATTGGGCCGTGTGCCAGCTGCTGACCTTGCCAGAAGCGTCCCCCTCCCGCCCATTAGCCGCATCGAGGACCGCAACCAGACGCGGCGCTGCCTGCGGCTGCGCAAAGCCATTCGCGGCATCCTGGCCGAGGCGCTGCCCAAGTACACGCAGACCATGGACGTGGTCAAGGGCCTGGCCGAGCCGCTGGACCTGGAAATGTACCACCACGTGCACGACATTAGTGACTTTGACGTGTCGGACGCGCGGCAGGGCTACACCGAGGCCGAGTTTGACGACCCGGACGCGCTGCGCACGCTGACGATTGTGGCGGCACGCTTCCACACGATTCGGCGCATGTTTCTGTGCGCGCTGCTGGCGCTAGAGGCGCGCGGCGACGAGTCGGATTTTCTGCGCTGGACGACGGCCGTCGAGAGTCTGCGCACGCTCAACGATATTACCGCGCACGGCTACGGGCGGCTGCAGGCGCTGCTGGGCGAGGCCGAGACGTTTCCGCAGCTGCCGCCGGCGTCGCCGCGCGCGCCGCTGTCGCCCGGTCGCGAGCGGTGGCGGTCGCAGCTGGGCAAGCTGAGCTCGCTGTCGTCGGGCATCCGCGGCCTGCAGGCGAAGCTGGCGCTGCTGCGCGAGGAGTCGGACAGCACGTTGAATGTGGCGCGGGACATTTCGCAGCTGGCGCCGAACCTGATGGCGCAGTACGAGTCCATTGGCCAGGACCTGCATTTGCTGGTGCAGGCCTGGGAGGAGGGCAAGTCGGCGCTGGCCTCAGGCATTGACCGCAACGAGAAGCGGCTGTCGTCGTTGAGCGCCGTAATGTCGCCGACGCTGTCCCTGAGCGGGCTCTCGACCGTCGACGAGAGCCACGGCAGCGGCACGGCCGAGGACGCGCTGCGGGCGTTGACGGGCGAGCTGCCGGAGCCGCAGGAGGAGGTGGTCTTTGAGGCGCTGTCGCTGCCGCCGGCCTCGCAGCGGCTCAAGAGCGCGCTCTCGCGCGAGGAGCGTCTGGCCAAGATGAAGGAGGAGCGCGAGCGCCGCGCCGAGTCGCGCGACCAGGCCGAAGCGAGCCGCGGTATGCTGCGGGAGCTGGAAATGGTTATCAATCTGCGGCCCAAGGGGCGGCTGTCGGCCGATTTGGCCACGACGGCCACTTGGACCGCGACGCCGGCAGTGCCAGTCACCACGGCAACTCCGACAGTGCCAGAAGTGACAATGACGGCGACTCCGACAGTGCCAGACAGCAAAGAGGCCGCAGCCGCGACAGACTGACGCCGCTACTTGCATTTATGCGTTTATATGTTTCGATTTGTCGTCTTTCCTTTGTTCCTGTTCTCTTCTTTCGGCGTCATGTCTGCGCATCTTTTCTTGTTCGTTATCATAGACTGAGCCGGCGGGACCAATCTCTAGGACAGAGATGCATGTCATTCATTTGTTTGGCGCTGGGGTCGTTTTGGATAGGGAGCCTCTTTTCGTTCTTCGTCTTTGCATCGTTTGCCGTTGTTTCCTTGTGTATAGTATCATACTAGTATTTCCTTTGTCAGCTTATATATTACCGCCTGTGCATCAGCTAGTATCGCCTGTAATAATGCCTACAGGCCAGCATAGCTAATTATTATGGCCTGTACAGTCCAATCACGCGCGCCCCACCGCCAACACACCCCGCGTCCGAATGGTTTTCCATTAAACCAGTCTCCGACGCGTCCACGCGAAAATATAAATGGGAAAATAGCGTGTCGTGCCTCTTGCCTTTCTCCCGCCGCAGGACTGTTTTTCTGCCGCAGGACTTTTTCCTCTCCGGCTTCCAGCACGCAACGTCCCGTCATCTCTTTTTGATTCGCTTTTTGAAGTCTTTTCCCGTCTTGTCTTGTGCTCTCGCTCCTTGCCGGTACTCTTGGCTTGGTTGTGTCCTCTTTCTCTTCTCTCTCCTCTCTCGTCTTCTCTTTTCTCCTCTCCTCTCCTCTCCTTTTCTCTTTCTTCTCCTCTCTCCTCTCCTTTCTTCTCTCTTCTCTCTTCATTAATATTTTCTTCCTCTCAACCTCTCTCCATCCGCCACTATGCTGGAGGCACGATTGGAACAGGCATCGATCCTGAAAAAGGTAAGCAGCCCCCCCCCTTCTCGTTTGCAGGACTGACATGGCAGGTGGTCGATGCCATCAAGGACCTTGTGCAGGACTGCAACTTTGACTGCAACGACTCGGGCATTGCGCTGCAGGCCATGGACAGCAGCCACGTGGCACTCGTGTCGATGCTGCTCAAGGCCGAGGGCTTTTCGCCCTACCGCTGCGACCGCAACGTGGCGCTCGGCGTCAACCTGACGTCGCTGACCAAGGTGCTGCGGGCGGCGCAAAACGAGGACATTTTGACGCTCAAGGCCGAGGACGGCCCCGACTCGCTCAACCTTGTCTTTGAGAGCAGCGAAAACGACCGGATCAGCGAGTACGACCTGAAGCTCATGGATATTGACCAGGAGCACCTGGGCATTCCCGAGACCGAGTACGCAGCCACGGTGACGATGCCGAGCGCCGAGTTTCGGCGCATCACGACGGACCTAATGGCCATGTCGGAGTCGGTCACCATTGAGGCCACCAAGGACGGCATCAAGTTTTCCAGCAACGGCGACATTGGCAACGGCTCGGTGACGCTGCGCAGCCACACCAACGTCGAGAAGCCAGCCGAGAACATTGACATTGAGCTGAGCGACCCCGTGGCGCTGACTTTTTCGCTCAAGTACTTGGTCAACTTTTGCAAGGCCGCCAGCCTGTCGAGCCAGGTCAAGATTTGCCTGTCCAACGAGGTGCCGCTGCTGGTCGAGTACATTCTGTCGGGGAGCAGCTACCTGCGATTCTACCTGGCGCCAAAGGTAAGGATGTTCTTGGCCTTTTACTTTTTTTTCTGTTTTTTTGTTTTTTCTGTTTTTTTGTTTTTTCTGTTTTTTCTGTTTTTTCTGTTTTTCTTCCTTTTTTGTTTTTCTACATTTTTCTTTTCTTTTTCTACCTTTCCCCTTACTGACCCCCAGATTGGAGACGAGGAGTAATCCGTCTCTACAAACGGACACGGTCATCTTACTCGGCTGCACAATGGAGGGAGAGACACGGGAGGAGCGGCGGCGGACCATGTGTGTTTTGACTGTCTGTATAATGAGCCAAGAGTGCGAAATAGCAATGTCAAAGCAAACGCCGAAATGGCCTTTCAGAATGTCAAAGTGTAAATGCCTATTAGCCTATTACTCACAGCGGGGTAGTGCCCGAGCGGAGAATTTGCGGGACATCCCTTTGCATTTCGCCTCTGTTTCTGATAAAGGTGAGCATGGCCAAGGAGCAAAAGCTGGAAAGACCAGACCCCCACCGGAGATCAGAACAGGTAGGTACAGGCTGCGTTTGTGACTCGAGCGCTTTCTGTCGTAGAATTTGCGATTGCTAGTGTGTTTGGATTCTTATCCTGGCTGCTTTATCTGCTAGTTTGCAGTCTTTTCTCGTCTTTGATCGATTCCGTCTTTGATCCTTTTTTTACGCAGCCTCTCCGATTTAATTCTTTATTCCGTGTCTCCTTTACGCCGCCCCGATTTGATTCTTTTTTCCGTGTCCTTTACGCTGCTCCAATTTGATTCTTTATTCGTGTCTCCTTTACGCTGCTCCGATTTGATTATTTTTCGTGTCTGCCCTCTTTCTCGTCGAATTGCTTTCACCAGCCGTCGGATCTGGCTGCGCCCGTTTCATTGTGCCTGTTTTCTCTTTTTCTTGGCGCAATTCTCGCCCTTTTGTTGGAGCCTGCTAGACCGCGTCTAGCCGTGCGTGCAGTGGCTGGCCGGATATCTGCCTTTTCGTCGCTGCCGCTCTCCGGGACCAGACGGCCATGGCGTCCCATTTGCCGGTGCCGGAAACGCGGGTTCTGGCCATTGCCAGCCATGTAAGCGTCTGTCCGCTGATGCTGAGTCTGGGGGGGGTTTGCTGACCTGCAGGTTGTCTCGGGGTGAGCAAGAGTCCGGGTGGGAGAGAGAGGATAGCAAAGGCCGACTGACATTTCAGCCATGTCGGCAACAAGATTGCCGTCTTTACGATGCAGTCGCTCGGCTGCGACGTGGCGGCTCTCAACACGGTGCAATTCAGTTCGTCTTTTTTTTTTGTCTTTTTTCCTCTCTCCTCTCCCCTTCTCTCATCCACCTCTCCTCTTCTCTCTCCTCTCCTCTCCCCTCCCTCCTCTCCCCTCCCTCCTCTCCCCTCCCCTTCTAACCCACAGCCAACCACACGGGCTACCGCCAATGGAAGGGCACACGCGTATCGGCCGAAGAGATCTGGGACCTGTACGAGGGCCTCAAGCAGTCGTACCTCGACAACTTTGACATGATGCTGTCCGGCTACATCCCGGGGGCCGCCGCCGTCGAGGCCGTCGGCCGCATCGCCAGCGAGCTCCAGGCAAAGGCCGCCACACGCCCGGGCAGCTTCTTCTGGGTGCTCGACCCCGTCATGGGCGACAACGGGCGCCTGTACGTGGCCCCGGACGTGGTGCCGGCCTACAAGAACCTGCTGTCCTACGCGGACCTGATCCTGCCCAACCAGTTTGAAGCCGAGTGAGTGGCTGTCCCTGTTGCGCTCCTGTTTCTCTTTTCGCCTGGTCCGCGCCTGCTGACCTGCAGGCTCCTCTCCGGCGTCAAAATCACGTCCATGGACTCGCTGCAGCAGGCTGTCCAAGCCCTGCACGAGCAATACCGAGTGCCCCATATTGTCATCACGTCCGTCTCGATCGACCACCCAGACCACCCGGACCATCCGGTGACGGAGCTATCCGTGGTCGGCTCGTCCCGGACGTCGACCGGCCAGGCGCGCCTGTTCAAGATCCTCTTCCCGGCCATTGACTGCTACTTTAGCGGCACCGGCGACATGTTTGGCGCGCTCATGGTCGTGCGTATGCGCGAGGCGGCCGCGCAGGACCCGGCCCTGTCCGGCCGCGCCTCGTGGTTGAGCGACGACACCGTGGCAGCCATTGACCTGCCGCTGGCCCACGCCGCCGAAAAGGTCCTGGCCAGCATGCACGAGGTGCTGTCCAAGACGTGCGAGAGCATGCGCGTCGAGATGGAGGGTGCCGAGGCCGTCCTGGCCCAAGCCGGCATCGTGGGCGAGGCCGAGCGCGCCAAGGCCATGCACCTGCTCAAGTCGCGCGCCGCTGAGCTGCGGCTGACGCGCAACGTGCCGTCGCTCTGCTTTCCCCAGGTCGCCTTCCGGGCGGTCAGTATGTAGCCAGGCAGGCAGCTTCTATCGGATACGTGACCACGAGCCTGTGGCGAGCATCTCGTTGATAGATTGGGCGGGTCATTGTACATAACTAGACATTATGCATATATCAGATTTACTGGGCGGCCGTGGCGGCAGTGAAAAACGCTCTATTGACTCGGATAATTTTCTTGTATGGGTTCCCTCCTTCCGACATTCTTCGCGCAATCTGCGGCTCAAACGGACGGTCCCGGGACGGGGGCCGGGGCCGAGTCCGTGACTGTGGCCGGGGCCAGAGCGCCGCCGAAGCCGCCGGTGCTGCCGAAGCCGCCGGCACCGCGCACGCTGGCGTCGAGCGCGGCCACCTCGACAACGTCGGGCGTGACGATGCGCTCCAGCACGAGCTGCGCGATGCGGTCGCCGGCGGCCACGGCAAAGTCGGCGGGCCCGTGGTTGAAGAGCAGCACGCGGACCTGGCCACGGTAGTCGGCGTCAATGACACCGGCGCCGGTATCGATAAAATGCTTGGCCGCGAGGCCCGAGCGGGGCGCGATGCGGCCGTAGGTGCCGGGGGGCACGGCCATGGCGATGTCGGTGTCGACCAGGGCCTTGCCGTGGGCCGGGATGGACGTGGGCCGAGCGGCGTAGAGGTCGTAGCCGGCGGCGTGGGCGCTGCCGCGGGTCGGCAGCGTGGCCTGGGGAGAGAGACGCTGGATGAGGAGGCCAGCGGCGGCGGCGGCCGGGGCCAGGGTCGGAGCCGGGGCTGCCGTCGGAGCCGAGGCCGGGGTCGGGGTTGGGGCGGCCATGGTCTTGATTCGCTTGGCCGGCGGTGAGGTTGCCGGCGACGTGATGACCGGAACAATCGGAGATACGGGGGCAACAGGGGCGGCCGTCGAGGCAGCAGGAGCGTCAGTGGTCATGGTAAAAGGATGGTGAAAAGAAAAGGTCGAATCGTTTTTTTTTGTGAATAAATGCGCGTCGCGGTGTCAAAGGCGACGCGTAAAGTGTTGCCTTTGCGCGTCAAGGTGGGGCTTTTCCCGCGCTTCCATTGGTCGACGAGACAGGAGTTTTGTTTCCCGTTTTGTCTATTCGTTGGTTGCGAGCCGACATAAAGACGACAGCCTGTGCCGTACCGACAAATATGCAAATGTCCAGTCTTCCGTCAAACCGTCCAGTCTCTCCCGTCAGGCCGGCACCAGAGCGTTTGAATCGGGGCGGCTGAGGCCAAGGACAGCCGTATCCTTGAAAGCAAATTGTCTCTATTCGGACTAGCTCCCTACCCCAGTTTTCGGTGCATCTGCCCCACTTTGGGAGCCTCTCGTCCCAGCCAAGAGAGTTGGCGACAACGTCATCGCCATCACACGACCACGGGACGGAAAGCGGAGTAGAGGCAGAGTGGTGTGCTGGTTCGTGTGGTAACTCAATGTCTTGGCTGGTGTCTGTATTTGCCTCCCGTTACGTCTTTGAGCTCAACACGCCTTTCCACGTTTTGCTTCAACGTCATCGTCTCTTTCGACTCTATGCTGATGGGAAAGGGGAGAGGGCGCCCGTGGCCATGATTCGAGTCCAGTGGCCATTTCGAGTGGTATTCTTGTGGTTGCTTATGCTGCAGCTGCCGTGCCGTGACCTCTGTTAGTTCTCGATCTGGTTGGTGTAGTGTGTAGTACCTTTTGCTTCCCAGCAAGAGTAAGCGAATTCTAGGCCCTGTCGATTCTTTCCCGTTCTTTTGTATTCGGCCGAGTCACGGCCGCCTGCGCTTTGGTGTCTCCCTTGCTGGTGACATTAGCTAATCCGTCGAGAGAGGAATCCTTCAGAGTGGTATCCATGTCTGCGTCCATCTCCTGCTTCTTTCCGATTTGTCATAGTGTACCTACTCTGTCGGGGTGTGACGTGCGTTGACCCCTCAGATTCCCTCCAAAAAGCACAAAAGCACAAGCCTTTCCTCCTTCTTCTCGTCTCTTCTTACACAAGGAAAACTTTACAAACATCACACAGATCAAACTTGACAAACATTATACAGATTACACCTTTACCATGGACGCCACCAACAAAAAGACGAGATCAGATTCCACGTCGACGACGGCTTCGGCCACTTCGCCCGTCGGCTCTCCCTCCACGAGAAGGGTAAGGCTTCAAACTGTCCACTTTACTTTGGAAAGACTGCTGACCTTTAGCCCTCGTCTGGCCTCTTTGCCTCGCTGCAGCAGCAGAAGCGGTCCGACAATCCCGAGCAAATGGCCCGCCGCAAGAGTATGCACGACCAGCGCCCGTCGGCCGGCTTCATTGGCAAACTGTGGAACAAGTGAGTAGAAGAACACAACGGGAAAGACTAGAGAGGCTAACACACACAGCTATGTTTACGGGAACACAAACTGAATAGGCAGGGTTATGGCCAAGGACGGTTACGCACATTCACTACGGTATTACGAGAATGATCTGTTACGCTCTTTCGATGATAAAAGGCAATATAATTTAATTAAAAGAATGTTAAAAAATAGTTCTACAAGTGCGGCACCTACCTCTTCTGTAACAATCTCACTTACGTAAACTTCTCGCCCGTTGATCCCATATAATCTTACCTTGAGCGACACGTGTGCTGACCTAGAAATTATTTGTCAGTATATTTGCTGCGCCAGCTCTCATAATACAGCAAACGGCAACAAAGCAAGGTGAAAGATGCAAAGGGCATATGTCTAGGCTTGGGCTATGGCCATACCGGCCAGCAAAGGGGGCGTGTACGGATAAGTGCCGGATGTCAAAAACGAGAACAAAGCATCTCGGGCAGGCTTAGGGCTGGACAGAAGCATACAAGGAGTTAGGTGTACAGATTTTCCGCCCGGGTACACGGTTCATCACAAGCAACCGAGAGGAGAGGAGAGAGGAGAGACGAGAAGAGGAGAGAGAGGAGAGACGAGAGACGAGGAGAGGAGAGAGAGGAGAGAGGAGAGGAGAGACGAGAGAGGAGAAGGAGAGAAGAGGAGAGGAGAGAGAGGAGACGAGAGACGAGAGGAGAGGAGAGACGAGACGAGACGAGACGAGAGCAAAGAGAAAAGAAAACGAGCTTGAGCAAGGCAAGGGACAGAGCAGGCAGTGTGCAAGGTAGAAGGTTGTGCTACTGAAATTAGGAATCCCCGCCACGATTTCTGGTGTCTAGTTGGCAAGACTCTAGCAAGAGCCACGGCAGCAGAGAGAGATAACAGAACAAAAACAAGAACCTGACCCTTTCCTCCCCCAACTCCAGCTCCCATGGACAACACGAGAGAAAAACAGCAATAAGGACAGCAGAGCCATAAAAAGAGAGAAGAGAGAGCGTGCAACCGAGCACGGGAGGACGAGTAATTTGTTTTTGACTTTAAACGCCAACAAAACCTTGTATAAGAAAGGGCCAAGAAGAGCATTCTTGTAAGATGGTAGAAATAAGCCAACAGGATTTCGGCTCTTGTCTGACCTAGGCGCGATGCTTTTCACTCTCTGCACAATGGTTAGCAGGGGTTCCAACACGGCGAGGCGCTTCCTACTGACCAAGACGCGAGTAGAGCATGTAGAGAGCCATGCGGTTGCACTCCTCGGTGCCGGTAATAGTGACCAGACGCTCGTTGCTATTGTCCTGGGGCTCATTGATCTTGATGACACTGCCGGAAATCTGGCGGATCTCGTTGATCTTTTGGCCGCCCTTGCCAATGATGGCGCCCACCATGTCGTTGGGGATAAAAATCTGCTGTGTGAGCGGGGTGGCGCCCATGGCAGCATGGCCGCCAGGGCCGGGATGCATGGGCGGGCCGCCGTGCGGGTTGTGAGGCTGCGGGCCGCCGTGGTGAGCAGCGGCGGCGGCGTGGGGGGGGAGCGGAGCGCCATAGCCCGCGGCAGGCTGGGGGTACATTGGGACGACCGGGCCGGGGCCGTGGGGAGCCGGGGCGCCGTAGGGGGGGCCGTACGGCTGGGGGGGGACGTTGTGGTGAGAGCGGGTGTCCTGGCGGCGGCTGTAGTTCTCGGGCCGGCCGTAGTTGCCGCCGGCGGGCTGAGGGAGGTAGGGCACCACCTGCATGCCGCCGGGGATGAAGCTGATGGGGCCGCCGCCACGAGCGGCGTAGGCCGAGGCCGACGGGCCGCCAAAGCGCTCGTTGAGCTGCTCGAGGAGCGTGCTGCCGACATAATAGGTGGCAATGTGGACGGCATCGGCGACGCCCATGACGACCAGCGACCGTTCAGAGGAGAGTGGCAGACACGAGTCGGAGGCGTTGAGGCGGGCGCCCGAAGCCTCTTGGATTTCCTTGATGCGCGAGCCGCCTTTTCCGATAATGGAGCCGATCAGGATGTGAGGGATCAGGAGGCGCAGGGGGTAGGTCTTGGAGTGGGTGTTGGACGGCTCGCCCAGCGGCTCGTTGTTGAGCGTGCGGATAATGAGGCCGAAAGCCTAGAGGTCAGAGGGAGAAAAGGGGGTGGGAAGGGGGGGAGGGGAGAAAAGAAAGAGGAGAAAAGGAGAATAGAAAGAAAAAAGAAAGAAGAGAAAGAAGAGAAAGAAGAGAAAGAAGAGAAAGAAGAGAAAGAAGAGAAAGAAGAGAAAGAAGAGAAAGAAGAGAAAGAAGAGAAAGAAGAGAAAGAAGAGATGAGAAAGAAAAGGGAAGAAAAAAACAGAAGAAAGAAAAAAACCTACCTGTGCCACAGCTTCCACAACTCCGCTGACAGTCAGAATCCGCTCGACTGCGCCCTTTTGGTAGTCGCTGACGGTGCACTTGGCGTTGGACATTTGCCGGATCTTGGACACGTTCTCGCCGCCCTTGCCGATAATGGTGGCCGCCTCGGGACTGGAGATGACGGCGCGGATGTGAATCCAGGCTGTCTCGTCGTGGGCGTTGGCCGCGTTGGTGCCAGAGTTGCCGGCCGGAGGCTGCGTCGCCGAAGCCGCCGGCGGAGGAGCGGCGCTGCCAGAGCTGCGCCGCTTGACATCGACAGTCTCGGACGAGGCGCTGTCGCTGTCCTTGGAGTCCTTCTTGTCGCCATTGGTCTTGGCCGTGCCGTTGGCGTCCGAGGTCGAGGTCGCCACGACCGGGGGGATGGCCGGAAGGCCGTTGCTCTCCTTGATGTCGCCGTCGTTGCGCACAACCTTGTCGAGGGCCGGGCGCTTGGCCTCGGGCTGGTCGCCGGTGCGCGAGGGCGACGACACGTCCTCGAGAGGGCGCTTAGTCGATGTGTGCTGCGGAGAGGCAGACATGATTCAGAAGTGGCTGCCGGTGCTTGTCTTCACTTGTGCTGCTCTGAAAAAAAATACAATCGTTATATTGGTCAAATATCGTGCCTATCTACACCTTGAGGGGTTTTCGCCAAGAAAACGGGCAGGTGTAGTGGCAGATCGGGACCGATGGGTGAAAAACAGACAAGAGCAAAAGGGTCGGAGAGCAATGCTGGACGGGAACGCGTAAACAAGCGGCTCGTAGTGAGCCACGGACCGCGGGAGACGGGAGGAGATTGTGATAGGCGCAGGAGAGGAAAATGGTGATCGAAAGGGATCGAATGAGGTGATGGCGGAAAAAGGACGATTCGAGGGTCAGGGTGGATCAACAAAACAATGGCAAGATGAGGCGACGAGAAGCTGTGATGGGACAAGGCCGGTTCTCAAACCTCTTTTGGTTATTTGCTTGGCTTGTAAAGTCACACAATTTGACGAAAACGTCGCGCTTCGAGCAGGGCGCCGAGTATTGAGAGCCAGCAAAGCGACCGGCACTGAAACCTACACAAGAGCTCTATCAAGCTTTGAAGGATCAGGAGAAACGGTGCAGACTTTGGCCAAGAAAACGATGCAGACTTTGGCCAGGAGAAACGGTGCAAATAGTTGGTGGATGGAGATGATGGAATTCCGGGGGAAATGAGAAAAAAACAAGAAACTAAAACAGCAGGGAGATGGTGTAAAATGCAAGGCCAGATCCCTCCTGAAAAAGGCTCGGAGAAGAGTGACAGAAAACGGCACAAAAGGGAGAAGAAGGGAAGTGGATGTGCTGAACTGGAAATGATCAAAACAAGGCGAAAGAGATGAAGAGCGACGGAAAAAAGGCTGTGCTTGAACCTTGTGTGGGCGGCGAGAGGATCTTCCGTTTTTTGTTAGGCTTGGGTCTCGCTCCTCCTTTTCTTAGTAAGACGTGGTCACTTCCCGCTTTTGTGGGGAGGGAAGACGAGGGGCTAGAGCCAATCAGCGAGGGGGATACCGTGCCAAAACAGGAGAAAACGCCAAATACTGTGTGCTGGCACTGGGTACATTGTGCTCAGCCGTGGCAGCAGGGGATTTTAAAAGTAACGTTTGTGCCCAAGCGGAGCCGGCTCTTCACGCTGATTGGCCGCCGGGCTAGGCAGGTACATCCCATATGTTTTGAAAGTGTCTCCAAAGGCGCGAACGAGGCACGCGATCCCAACGAGCTGCTCTCGCATTACGTGGGACAAGGCAAGCCGGGGGGCAACCGTGCTGCCAGAAGAACGGAAGCCAAAGTCAATCAATACGGAACCGTTGAAGCAAGTTGACAAGACTTTTGCATCCCGGCGTGATTGGCTTAGTCTCACCGTCAGTTGATGCAACAAGGGTCCCTGTTCCGTATTCCTGGTCTCATGGAGGAGCCGCGCTCGCTCACACGCGATGACCTGCATGGGGCTTACGTCCAGCAGTCGATCCGTGAGCTTCAGCGCTTGGTCAAGGAGAAGGAGGATGAGCTGGCCGAGGTGAGTAAAGATGATGGCTTGCAAGTTGCCTGATGTGAGAGACTGACACCCCAGCTTCGGCAGAGACCACGGGCACCGCTGGCGCCGGCCGCGTCCCTCGAGGTGATGCAGGCCGCCTACGCTGCCGCCGGCGAGGACGAGCCGTTTCTGCCGTTTGCCGACTCGGTGCTGCCGGCCCTGCTGGCGCTGCGCAAGACGGACATGGTCCGCACCGACTCCCAGGCCTACTTGGCCTCGCAGGGCTCTGCGCTCGACAAGGCCCGAAAACAGCTCGAGCTCGAGACGGCCTACCTGGCCGACCAAAAGGCGCTGCGCCGCGCGCTCGAGGCCCGCGTGGCCGCCCTGCGCAGTGGCCTCGCCGCTCGCCAGCAGACCACGCCCGGCCAGCGGCGCCGTGAGAAGCGAGACGAGCTGCAGGCCCGTCAGCGCCGCTACGACGCCGACACGGCCGCGCTGCTGGCCACGCTGCGCCGCTTCATCCAGGACCGCCTGGGCCCCATGTTGGCGGCCGAGGAGCTGGGCGGGCCGGTGGTCGGCGCCATGGTCGGCGTCCAGGCGGACGATTTGGCGGCCGGATTCAGCGCGCAGGGCCGGCAGCGCAAGGGAAAAGGGGGCCAAGGCCAAGGCACGACACGTAACGGCCGCAGAGCTGCCCCGGACAGGAACCAGCGACGTATCGACGATATGTGGGCATCGGCCGACAAGGCGACCAAAGACAAGGGCTCTGATGGGGAGGGCGAGGACGGCTCTGATGGGGACGGCTCTGATGGCGAGGGCGAGGACGGCGAGGGCGGGGGCACAGCTGCACTCGCTGCCGGTGAGGAATTGCAGGAACTCACTGAAGAACTGCTCAACGCGCTGGCCGACGCCCACGGAGACAGCATCGCCGCCTATGTTTCCATCGCCCGCGAGTCTGCGGCCGCCCGCTTCCTAGTCCGCTGCAAAGTGGCCCAGTTCCACCCGCGAGATGCCTCTCAGCTTCGTCTGGTGGACTTTGGCCGTGAGCTGGACAGTTAGGACGGGGAGGCAAACGAAGACGGCCTGAGACAATCGAAAGACGGCCTGAGGAAAGACAGCCTGAGAAAAGACGGCCTGAGGAAAGACGGCCTGAGGAAAACGAAAGCCGGCCTGCGAGAATCAAAAGGGGCGGCCGTTTTTTGGCCTTGCCATGATATTGCTTCCCTCTTCTGTCCAGCAGCTCAGAGGAATGGCTGGCAGAGAAACAAGATGGCGAGATGATGTGCAATGTCTTGGCTCGCTCTCTTCCGAGACCCTGCGCATTCCCATGCCAAAAGTCTGGCACGGATGCCGGGACTCCTTGGAAACCCGTGGAAAAAGAGGCGGCAGATCCTTTGTCTTGAGCCTCTGCCTCCGCTGCCTCCGCCCATCTCCACAGCATCCCTTGCAGAGATGCAGCTGCCGGCCAGCCGAAGAGATTCTGTCCGGAGCATCATGGACCCCAAGGTTTCTTTTTCTGTTGGTTATCTGCTTACTCGTGTGGCGATGGAGAGACAACAGACGGAAAAAGGGCGATGGAGAGGAGACGGAAAAAGAAAAGAAGAGAGACATCTCAGCACGTCTTCATTGGACAGAGAACGGGCCAGTTCGGGATATTGGGGGCCAAAGAGGGCATGGCCGGCGACGTTGCAACACATTTCGATTACTCTGCGCTACACTACGGCAGACGGGGCCTCCGCTCGACTATGCTTGGGCGGCCAGACAAAGAAAAAGGCAGATGTGTGTGGGCACGGAAGGGCCGATAACCGCTCCCCTGGCAGCCCTAGCCGAGACAGGACGAGCTGTTGACGAGCCCAAGGCGGCTCTTGGGAACCACTTGCATGCGACCATTCCGTTTTGGACCATTTGTCTCGTATGGATAGTGGACAAAGTCTTGCATGCCTTGGCCGCAGCATATCGTTTCTTTTTGGTCATGCCAAGGGCATCGAGCCACCTCGTCTGGATCAAGACCATGCCTACACGGACATACGGCCCCATTCTCGCCTGCCTTGAACGAAGGACGAGGTCAAAGTTGGCAGGCAAAAGCTGGCCAAACGGAGAGCAAGAATGAAGAGTCGATCTGCTCAGGAGAATCAAACACGGGTCTCTCCCTAGAAACTGCGAGCTTGATCTGCCGTTGCAGAGCAGGGAACAAGCATTTGGCCTTTCCGTTCATCGCCGATCCAGCGGGTATCTGGGACTAGCATTCCTCAAGACGCTCTGCTTGCAGCTGTGCTGGAGGTGGAGGTGGAGGAAGGACGGCGTCGCTTGCCTAGAACAGGCAAGAAGCCGAAGGAGAAAGGACGCAAAAACACGCGACGCCCAACCATTTGGACACCTAGACACCTGACCCGGGCCCGATGTGGAAAGACTGCCACTAAGAGAGGCCGGGCCGTGTTGCGTTATTAAGACGCATATCCAGATGGGCTGCAAGTCTGAAAACGTGGGCAAGGTGGCGATAGCGACAAACCACGAGAGGCGGCGGAGTAGCAGAGGGAAGCGGAAGTGAGACAAGAAGAGAAAAGGGGAGGAAAACAAAAAGAAACGACTGAAATCAAGAGAAGAAGGGGAAACGAAAGAAACGACTGAAATCAAGGGGAAAATCAAATGGAAAAATCAAACATTTCTCTTGCCTCGTGTCGTCTCACAGCTCGAGGCCGATCCAGTTGCAACGCTCAACGTCATTAGAAATCACATCGTCTGCGTGAATCATGTACGGCAGCTGGTTGGTGGCCGATCAGCGGCGGGAGCCTCTGTCAACTGTCTCCGGCAGTGTCTCCTCTGGCAGTAGAATGTGCCTAGTGAACGCAGGGAGCTGAACTTGTTGGAGAAAAAGAAAACATAAAGTGGATCGAATGCCTGGACAAAGAAGCATAGCGACCTCGACGAGAAAAGAAAGCATAGCGGCCTCGAGAAAAGAAAGCATAGCGGGCCTCGACAAAAGAAGCAAAGAGCTACCTCGACAATAGAAGCATGAGCTAACCTTGACGAAAAAGAAAGCAAAGAATACCTCGCGAGTCGACGAAAAAGAAAGCAAAGAGCACCTTGAGGAAAAAGAGCTACCCTGCGAAAAAGAAAGCAAGAGAGCTACCTCGAGCTACCTCGACAAAAAAGAAAGCTCGCTCCGACCACAAACAATGCAGAAAGCGGAGGTGGCTGAGTCTTGCCTCTGTTGGAGTATTCGACGTCTCTTTGCCGTTGCTTGTCACAGCTCGATTGCCGCCCGTCTGGTCAGGCTTGGCCGTTGGTTGGGGCGGAGGCACCGAGCAATGAGCTGCCGGCTTTCTGGGCGCGAGGCTTCATTGTGTCGTCCAGACTAGATCTCCCTTCGTTTGGGGGCCTTTTCTCTAGTGTCTAGGCCAAAGTTGCATGCCCGAGAGGGAGAGAGACATCACCATGAGGACCAGCTCGTGGGCCTTTTCTCTCGTGTCTAGGCCAAAGTTGCATGCCCGAGAGGGAGAGAGACATCACCATGTGGACCGGCTCGAAGACAACTCTCGCGGGGCAGCCAGATGTTCACGGGCGGCCGCCTAGCCGAGGTTGGCTCTGGCAGCCATCCGCGACGAGACGGGCCATCTCTTTGTTCCCCCAACAGCAAATGCCTCTCCATCCGGTTCGTCGGAGCATGATTCAGCTGGCGTGAGTGAGAATGAATAAGGGGAAATGGCGAAATGACAAGTGGGAAAAGTTGAGGCCATTGAGAGGCCCCTTGTATCTTGTCGTTGTCCTCGCCATGCCGTCCATTGTCTATATAAGAGGGCCTCGTCGTGTCCTGGACCTCGACTCTTTTCTTCATCCTCATCAACCATTCCATCATCTTCCAGCAACAGCTCTTCACCATCAACCACTTTTTACCACCAGCTCTTTAATCTTCCAACCCCTTCAACTTAAACCGCCAACATGCGTTTCTCCGTCTTCACCAGTGCTTTCCTCCTCGTCGCCGGCGCTGTCGCCGCTCCCAGCCAGGAGGGCCCTGTGGCCGCCGTTGAGCGTCGCTCCAAGGCCGCTCCTATCGAGGCCCGTGTCGATGTCAGCAGCATCGTCAGCAGCCTGACTTCGGAGCTCAAGGCGGCCGTCTCGAGCGCTTCCAGCCTGAGTATGTCTTCTCCTCTTCCTCTTCCTCCTCTTCCTCCTCTTCCTCCTCGCTAACAAACAGCTACCGCGGCCGAGACCGTCGTCGGCTCCAGCAACGTCGCTACCGCTGCCACCACTCTCGAGGCTGACCTGGCTACGCTCGCCGAGCAGATTCAGACCGTTACCGCCGCCATCAAGGAGCTCGTCACGGCCATTGCCGACTCCACCGGCATTCCCTCGGGCATCAGCACCATCATTAGCCTGATCAGCAGCCTGCTGTACCGTCTTGCCGCGCTGTTTGCCGTCCTGGCCAGCAACACCTCTCTGCTGACGGCGCTGGAAGCGGTCATCTCTACTCTCCAGGGTTCCGTCAGCGACTTGGCCGCCGCCATTCTCGAGCTGGCCGAGGCCGTCCCCATCTTTGGCCCTCTGCTCAAGTCTCTGCTCAAGATCTTTAACATTACCTCGATCCTGTAAGCGGCTACCATGGCTCGTTTCTCGGCTTCAGCCGTGAGGATTACAGTTTCAGAACAGTCACAGGGGTTGGTAGATTGATAGCAGGAGAAGGAATGGGTTGATTGGTAGATAGCTGAATAAACTTGATTTATTCATTTACTTTGGGCTACATCAAAATGCATAAATCAAAATGTATGAAACGACGAACAAGAAAAGAACAAGGAGACAATAAGAAACAAGAGAGTAAGAAACAAGAGACAAACTGATAAGAGTCGTGCGTGCCAACCGCAACTCCGTACTCACCTGTCAAAAGAGGTTGGCGTAGACATTGTCAACAAGAGACTGGTTGTCACAGACGGAGCAGCGGTCCTTGTCTGGAGAGCTGGACGGGCACCCACAGCCCCAGTACTTCTCCAAGGACGGGTCCAGCTTGTTCGCGTGGGCCATCACGGGCGGCGGAACCAGCACGTCCGAGGCCGCCTGTGCGTCGCCGTCGTCAGAGTAGATGCTGCTGTCGTCTGCGTCAAAGTAGAAGCTGCCGGCCACTCCGGCCATGTCTGCCTCCTCCATCTCGTGGAAGAGGCTTTTTATGTCGTACATTTCGACATTGTCCTCGTCGTAGACAAAGGTGTCCTCGTCGACGGGGTCGTCGTCAAAGTAGAAACTGCTGGCCGGTAAAGCCGTAGTGGCTTCGTCCTTTTCGTGAAAAAGGCTGTTTATATCGCACATTTTGACGTTGCCGTCATCGTAGATAAAGGTGTCCTCGCCAACGGGGTCGCTGTCCTCGTCGACGGAGTCGTAGACACTGTCCTCGCCGACGGGGTCGTGGACGTTGTCCTCGCTGACGGGGTCCTCGTCGAAGCTGTCCTCGTCGAAGCTGTCCTCGTTGAAGCTGTCCTCGTCGAAGCTGTCCTCGCTGACGGGGTCCTCGTCGAAGCTGTCCTCGTCGACGCTGTCCTCGCCAACGGGGTCGTGGACGCTGTCGCCAACGGGGTCCTCGTCAGAGTACGTGCTGCTGGCCAGTAAGGCCGTAGTGGCCTCGTCCTCGTCGACATCCAAGTCGAAGAAAAAACAAGGCACGAGGTCGGTTCCCTCCTTGTTCCGGGGAACCCCGGCAGCTCTGGCCTCGGCCCTGGCGTCCTTTCGCAGTTCTGCCTTGTACAGCTTGATCTGCTTACACGTCTTTCGGAAAGCCAGGCGCCGGGCCTCCTCGTCCGCCCGCAAGGCAAGGAACCTGCGCCTCGACATGGGCCTTGTGCTGCGCTTGCGTCTCTCAAAATCGTCTACATCGCGGACAAGGAAAAGGAGATTGAGCAGTTTGGCGGCCCGCCGCTTCTCTCGCGCAATATCGCGCAAGATTTTCTGTGCGTTTCTCATCATGGCGTAGTGCACGCTTACCTCGCCCCTGAGCATCTCCGCCTCTGTTCTGGTCATGAGAGACTCGGGATTCGACCAGTGCTCCTCTAGTTTCTTCCACGCCGCCGACATCTTTTTTACGGCCTCCTCACAGTATCTCTTGGCCATGGGCTTCTTGGCTCTGGCTTGATTGATCGTGGCATTTTGTTCGTTTACCTTGTCCCAAAAATATTCTCCCCGCCAGTAGTGACCCATTGCTTCGTCCCACAAACTCGGCCTGCCGTTCTTTAGTTCATACTTGATTTCTTCCGGCCGCGCAATAAACTTTTCCAGCGTGGACATGCACTTGTCACGAAAATCGCTCACAATCTGGGGGTAAACGCTCTTCTCCGACTTGTGCAAGCGAGCATACCGCAAGGTTCGACGAGCTTTCAAGGCTTTGAAAATGTCACACTCTGCACAACCCTCACAGTCACTATGCAGAACCAGGCTCGACATGGTGTCAATGAGGTGTTGGGGGAGTTTCGGCTCCTTTGACGCTGTGTTGGTTGTCATGTTGGGATAAGCTCTATAAAGAGGAATGTTTTGGGTTCTGAAGTGTTGATCTGAAGATTCTAATGGTTGATCTGATGTTGATGATGTTGATGATGTTGATGATGTTGATGATGTTGATGATGATTCTGAATTGGTTTGGTTCTGAAGAAACATGGACACGGCATGGTCGATATATACTAAATTCAAAGATGAAATCAAAGAGACTGTCAGTCAAACCTTGGCGTAAAGAGAACGCACCCGCTCTTTGCATCATTGTCACAGACAAGTCTTATGGTAGAAACGACAATGCGGCATTCAAACAATGACCTGACAATAGAGGAAAAATAATCAAAGCTGAAGGAGAAACTCGTCGACAAAGAAGGGGCCATGGAGATGTGCATCGATTGTCTCAAGCAAAGCCTCCGTTGTTGCCTGGCTTTGTGTATTTTCTTCCACCGCAGCGTCCAGCAGAACAATGCCGGCCTGCAACAAAGCCTCTGGCAGCTCGGAATAGAAAGCCTGCATTGTCCACGCGAATGAAAGAACCAGGATAACAATCAGATGCGGCCGGCACTTACGAGGGCCAAGCCGTGTCTTGTGGCTCTTTTGTCTATATAAAAATCGACGTTGCACTCTCTCTCTCCTTTCAACATGGCCTTTGGACATTTTTATACGACTGAAAACGCATTGGATTCGACTTTTCTCTTTCCGTCAACAATACGAATTGGAAGAGAGAAGCAAAGAAAGGTAAATCAATCAAAAGAGAAAACTAACAAAACAAAAGAGAATCAACAAAACAAAAGAGAAAATCATCAGAACAAAAGAAAAAATCAATCAAAACAAAAGACAATCAATAGAACGAAAGAGACAAAATCAATCAAAACAAAAAAGACAAAATAACAAACAAACAAAAAAACCAAAAAACAACATCATTCCCTTCTCCACCTTCATCTCACCACCACCATGTGTGTTCGCCATGTCGAGGTCTTTTCCTGCCGCTGCCGTCGTATGAGGTCCGTCCACCTCTGCCACGAGGCCTTTCGTTCGCCCAACTACCACGGCTGCATGGCCAACCTGTCCTTCTTCCTGACCCGCAAAGATCCCATTCCCAACGGCTGCCAGATTGTCGAGATGCGGCACTTTATCAGCACCCCCTGCTTGGTACGCTGCCCTCGTCTCGACCAGCTCTACACTGGCTACGTGAGCTTTCCCACCATGGAGATGACTCCCAGTGAACGGCAGGAGGACTCGTCCTCGGAGATGCCGCCGCCGCCGAAACCGAAGCAGCTGCAGCCGCCAAAGCCGACTCACCAGAGGAACCGCCTCCGGAAGGCGGCGCCCACGGTGACCTTGGACACGGCAGTGGCCGTAGTTAGAGTGTCGGCGACAGAAGCAGTGAAAAAAAACGCCAAGGCCCCGGAAAACAATACAGGTAAGTCTCTGGCCCAGCTCCCGTCCCATCTCCCGGCCCAGCCCAAGGCTCTGCCCCAGGCCCAAGCCCCCTCTCGTCCTGACCAGCATGCTTGGCCTCTGCCGGGGCCTCCTCAGCCGCCGGCAAAGCCAAAGACGAAAGCGCAGGTCCGCTTCGCCACTCCTTCTTCTAGCCCATCCTCCTCGGCTGGTCCACGGCGCCCGGCTCCTCATACGGCGGCGCCGACGGTTTCGTCTTTTTACCGGCGGCAGGCCCGCCCGCGAGAGGAGGCGTCTTTGCCACCGTCGTCGCCGGCATCGTCAACATCGTCGTTCCTCATCTACACCCCCTCGGCGGCCGTCTCTACCGTCCGCCAGCCGCCCCGCGTCTTCCAGGGACAGCCCCCCTTGAGCTACCGTGGGGTGAACGCATCGTCACGCAACGCCTTGGAACGGGTCCTGGCCAGACGGTCTGGGACCTCTAATCGCCGGCAAGCCAAGTCTGCACCGGCTCCGGCTCCGTACTTTTCGCTCTCCTCCCCCAAGTTGGAGGCCCAGTCCGCTCCCCCCCCGCAGGTCCTGACCGGGTCCGTCCAGTCCTTGCGGGCCGTGGTCAAGGCATACCACCCTCCCCAGGCAGCAGCCCCGTCTGCTGTCCCCGGACAGGCTGTAGTGGCGGTGCCACCGTCGCCCGCAGCGCTGGGCTCTCCGGGCCAGAACCGGCCTCTGCGCAAGACTGCCCAGGCCAGTCTCAAGGTCGACACGGTCAAAGCCCGGCACTCTTCTCTGACGGGCAAGATCGTGGCAGCCTTGACACCCAAGCGGGAGCCCAGCGAGGAATCGATGGTCTGTCATGATGCTCGCCAGGTGGAGAGCGCCGAGCCCAGCCCTACGGTGCAGAGAACGAGGCACTTTAGCGCGTAAGTTTGCTCTATAGGTCTGTAATCTCCTCTGTACGGCGTCCGTTTCCTGTTTTTTTGCATTAATAAAGGCTGTGCCACACAGATTTCTTGCATTCGTAAAGGTTGTGCCAGACACAGATTTGATTGAGATTCTCCATAAAACAAAAAAGTAAAAAACCTTTTCCTCCATAAAACAGTAAAAACCCTACAGAAATACATCCCATTTCGATATGTACTCCAGAACGTGAAGCCAAGAAGCGTTTCCAGGCCCGTATGATGAAAAGCAGCCAGTCAAGGCATGCAAAACATAGAGACGCCCTTTTAGCAAAAGCAAAGGCATCAGTTCCGTATTTGATTCGTAGAGTGCGTAACGTGTCAAAGCGTGGTTGAAGAATGAGTATCAGCCGACGAGGCGTCTGAAGCGTTTGCGTTACTCTGCCTTGCCGTTGGTGGCCTTTTTGCTGGCCTTGGCAGCCCGAAACTTGGCCACCTCGACGAGCACCTGCTTCTCGACGCGGGCGTTTAAGCCCGGGCGGTAGCCGCAGGCAAAGAGCATCTCGAGCCAGACAAAGAGCGGCGCCATAAAGATGGCCTGGAAGAGATTGTCGAGCAGAGCGGGCGAGCGGCCCTCAAAGAAGCCATGGCCGGCAAACTGCAGCAGCCAGCAGACGACGTGGGCGACGGCGGCGGCCACGGTAAAGGCGTGGGCGTCGTAGTGGGCAAAAGCATAGTTTCCAAAGGCGGCGGCGGCGAGGCAAAGCAGGGCGGCGACAGTGCCGGCGACGGGCTCGAGCAGGACGTAGAGGGCGCCGTAAAAGAGAGCGGCCAAGGTGCCGAGGTTGGGCGGCAGATTAGGGATCTCGAGCCAGGAGGGCAGCGAGAAGAGATTGCCCGAGTTGATGGCCTATGGTTAGCGGGGGAGGCGTAAGGAGGGTGAAAGAAAGAGTTATCAGGAAGACTGCATGGGTATATCAGGAGTATCAACGGAATATCAGATTGATACAGACACTTTAGAGAAATGGAAAAACGAGAAAACTCACCACCCAAAAGCCAGTAAACAGAATCACGGGCACACATGTCATGTGGATAGCCACATTGACAGTGTTATGGTGGTAGGCGCCATACTAAAGAGCGCAAACGAGTTAGCCACCATTATCAGTCAACAGACAAGGAAGCCTTACAAAGACGAGGTGCCGCTCCAGGTCGAGACTCATCGTGAATGGTTGAGGGCAGTTCAAGAATGAAGAGAAAAAGAGAAACAAGCCTCAAGAATGAAGAGAAGCGAGAAACAAGTCACAAGAGGTTTAACCGAGGCCGAAACCATCCGTGCGAAAGTAAGAAGCAGGATTCGTCGAGAGCTGAAATGGCTGATATATCGTCTTTATGCGCTACGGGAAACGGCCGATCCTCCCACCAAGCCGGAAGCTGGGGAAACGCAGTCCACTTTGCACGTGAAGCTGAGGAGCTGTGCCCATTCTAGCATGTGTAAGCATATCACGTGACTAGAAAGGAACTGACTCACGTGACTATCTGGATAAGCTTCTTTCGCGTTAGAGTCTCTTGCAGGTGCAAAACCGTTGCTTGGGCGAAACGACGAGCAACACTTCAAGACGTCCTGGAGCACCTGTCACGACCGGACAGCTTTGTTTGAAAGCAAAGAGGACCGTGTGCCTCCCGTACGGCCCACGATGATGCACCCATCGCGGCTTGCCTACGTCGAGGATGTCGATGAAGAGGTTTGTCTGCTGGTTGAGCTTGTCTTTCGGGTTTCCCGCTGACATTTCCAGCCACGAACCCGCGGCGGCCTTGACCTGGCCAGTGTGCCGCTGGAGCACGACTATGAGGTGCCGGCGTCGGCGTCGGGCATAGCGCCCGAGAAGGCGTCGGAGCTGCTGGCGCAGCTGGAGCGCAAAAAGATTGCGGCCACCATGGCGGTGCCCAAGGAGGAAAGCAAGGTGTGCGAGCAGCTGCGGCAAATGGGCGAGCCGGCGACACTGTTTGGCGAAAAGGGGCCAGACCGCAAAGCGCGGCTGCGGCACCTGCTGGCCGGCCAGGTGTTGGCGGAGCGGCAGAAGGCGGCGGCGGCGATGCGGAAGCGGACGGCCCGGACGGCCCGAGCCGGCGGAGGCGAAGACGTGGACATGGAGGATGCAGCAGCGGGGGCAGCGGGTGAAGAGAGCGACGAAGAAATGGGCGACGACGATGACGACGACGACGACAACGACAACGACGACGAGCAGCCCTTGGAGTTTTACACAGCCGGCGGACCGGAGCTGCGGGCGGCTCGCGTGGCCATGGCGGAGTACTCGCTGCCGCGGACAGGACGGCAAGTGGCGCTGCAGCGAGCCGAGGCCAAGATTCCGCTGCGGACACACGTGCGGCACCGCGAGCAGGTGCGGACGCGGCTGCGGGGCTTTGAGCTGCAGGCGAGCCAGCCGATTGGCGACCGAAACGTCAGCATGACGCGGCTCTCGCCCAACGGCGAGCTGGTGGCGGCAGGCAACTTTGGCGGCTCGCTGGGCCTGTACCGGGTGCCGGACCTGGAGCTGGTGCGGCAGCTGCGCGGGCACACGAGCAAGATCAGCGGACTAGCCTGGTTCCCGGGCGCGACGCTGGCCGGGTCGGGGGTGTCGGCCACGACGGTGAATTTGGCGTCGGGCGGTGCCGAGGGTCTGGTGCATCTATGGGCGCTCGAGGGCCAGGGCGCGGGCGCGGCAGCGAGCGATCAGAGCGCGACGCCGTTGGCCTCGTTGGCCGGGCACACGGCGCGCGTCTGCCGGGTCGATTTCCATCCGTCGGGGCGGTTTTTGGCCTCGGCGTCGGAGGATGCCACGTGGCGGCTGTGGGACGTGGAGCGGGCGTCGGGTGGCGCGGGCGGCGCAGAGCTGCTGCGACAAGAGGGCCACTCGCGCGGGGTGTACGCCGTCAGCTTCAACACGGACGGCTCGCTCGTGGCCAGCGCCGGTCTGGACAGCATTGGTCGCGTCTGGGACCTGCGGTCGGGGCGCACCGTCATGATCCTAGACGGGCCGCTGGACGGACACATTAAACCAATTTACGGACTGGACTGGGCGGCCGACGGGCACCGCGTGCTGACCGCCTCGGCCGACGGCTGGGTCAAGTGCTGGGACGTGCGCAAAGTACAGCGGTCCGGCGGCATTGGCGCGCACACGAGCGCCGTGGCCGACGTGCGCTGGTTCAAGGGTCTCGACGACGGGCTGCTGGGCACGCCGCCCGCCGCCGACGCCCAGGGCCTGCCGCAGCCCAAGGTGTCGGGCACGTTTTTCGTGTCGAGCGGCTTTGACCAAAAAGTCAATATCTACTCGGCCGACGACTGGGCGCTCGTGCAGACGCTGCACGGCCACACGGGACCCGTGGCCTCGGTCGACGTCAGCCGCGACGGCCGGTGGATCGTCAGTGGCGGCCACGACAAGACGGTCAAGCTCTGGGGGCGAGACGACGGCTCGACACTGTACGAGGGAGAAGGAGGGGAGTGAGTGGATCAGAGGGCGGTTTTTTGCCCTCTTCTTGTCTTGCTCTCTCGGCCGAGGTCCAACCAAAAAGACAGCCATGTATATACAGGGAGAACTGGGACATGAGGCGTTTGGGACCTGCTTTCGTCAATGGAGGCTGCGTTTTACCGTAATTGTCGTGCTCGTACAACTTGTTTGCCTGTGCTGCGCCGGTCACGTGCAATCATCACGATGCTGTGGACCGCTGCTAGCCGCTAGCGGCAAGGAACGGCCAGTGCCAGCCCCATTCGGGGAGGCCTAGTAAAAAGCGGGTCTGCATGGGCCGCCCTTTTTTTTTTTGCGCTCGACAGGGCTCCTCCGCCTGATTTCCTTTTACCTCGCCTCTCGCTCTCGCGCTCTCGTCGCTTCCCTGTGCCTCCGCCCTCTCCCTTGTCCCCACCATATCAAGACAATCGCAAATGCACTCTCTGGACAACTCGACCTCGTTCTTCCGCCACCAGATGCGTCGCCCCGGCACCCAGCGACATTTGCGAGATTTGCCTTTTGAAGCTCGTTGCGACGCAGAGCGCCGACGCGGCGAGGCCTTGACGGACTGCCTGATTTACCTGCCCTACGCATAGAACCAATTTACCTGCCCTTTACGCATAGAAACGCTTCATGGAGGCCCCTCTGCCGGCGATTACGACCGTGCGCGGCTTCCACGGCACGCCCGTGACGTCGGGCGACGAAGACAGCGACGGCGGCGCCAAGGCCGACCCCGGCTCCGGCAGCCAGGGCCGGCGGCGCGCGCACAAGCAGCGTCTGCCCGTGCTCGACGACGTGGTCAGCGCCAACTGCAGCCCCGTGCTGCGGCCAGCGTCGTCGGGCTCACCGGCCGTCAGCGGCATCGCCAAACTGCGCATGCAGCTGGAACCGCTCAGCCTGGACACGACACCCACAATGACGACGCCGCCGCCGCCGCCGCCCGGGCCCGGCCAGGCCGGTCTGCCGTGCCAGCCGCGGCCAAAGGCGCACCACTTTTCCCTCTTGAGCAAGCTCGCCCAAAAAGAGCGGCCGGCTGCCTCGGACACGAGCCGCACACAGACGGGCAACAGCAGCCGCAGCAACAGCAACGGCGCCATGTCCAGCAACACGAGCGGCGACGAGACGGGCGCAGAGGCCGATGCCAGCGGCACCGGGGCCACGAGCTATGTGATCCGGCTGGAAAACGATTTTGTCAGCGATAGCGTGCGCGATGCCGAACCCCTGGCGTCGTTTGTCGACCTCGTCCCGGCGGCTTCTGTGTCGGCAAGAGGGGACGATCACGACCCCCCGGCGGCCCCCCCCTCTACGGGCCAGAAAATGACGGCCGGCGACTTTGAGCCGCTGCGCTGTCTCGGCAAGGGCTCGTACGGCACCGTGTTGCTGGTCAAGCAGCACTCGACGGGCCGGCTGTACGCGCAAAAGCAGTTTAAAAAAGCGTCGCTGGTCGTGCATAAGAAGCTCGTCGAGCAGACCAAGACGGAGCGGCAGATTCTCGAGTCGGTCAACCGGCACCCGTTTGTGGTCAAGCTGTACTATGCCTTTCAGGACCACGAGAAGCTGTACCTCATCTTGGAGTATGGGCAGGGCGGCGAGCTGTTTACGCATCTGAGCGCCGAACACATGTTTAGCGAGCCGACAGCCGCGTTTTACATGGCCGAAATGGTGCTGGCGCTGTCGCACCTGCACGACACGCTGGGCGTGGTCTACCGCGACCTGAAGCCGGAGAACTGTCTGCTCGACGCCGAGGGCCACCTGCTGCTGACCGACTTTGGCCTGTCCAAGGTGGCGCTGCCCGGCGAGGGTCGAGGCGGCTCGGCCGATGCCGCGGCCGCCGACGACAACGCTTGCTGCCACTCCATCCTCGGCACCGTCGAGTACATGGCGCCCGAGGTGGTGCAGGGCCAAAAGTACGGCCGTGCCGTCGACTGGTGGTCTTTTGGCGCGCTCGGCTACGACTTGTTGACGGGCAACCCCCCGTTTCGCGGCCGCAACAAGGCCAAGATCCAGGAGAATATCGTGCGCCAGAAACTCGTCCTGCCCTACTTTCTCAGCCCCGACGCCAAGGACCTGCTGACGCGGCTGCTGCGCAAGGATCCGCGCAAACGCTTGGGCGCTCACATGCCGCGCGACCTCGCTCTGCTGCAGGGCCACCGCTTCTTCCGCAAAATTGACTGGCCGCGTCTGGCTGCGCGCGCGCTCGAGCCGCCCATCCAGCCCGTCATCACCGACCCGGAGCTGGCCGAGAACTTTTCCCCCGAGTTCACCGACTTGGCCCTGAGCCCGGTGCTGACGGCCGTGCCCGATCGGCGGGCCTGGGACGCTGGCAGCCCGGCCTCGCCGCGGGGGCATGCGCGTGGTCGGAGCAGTATCGACAAGGAGGACCCTTTTGGCGGTTTCAGTTTTGTCGCCAGCACCAGTCTGCTCAACGAGAGCGCCTTTCCCCGTCGAGGCGACGGGTGGTGAGCAAGAGGCCGCTGCCAAGGCAGGCGTGTTTTCTGTACAGTCGGATAAAGAGACCTCGACAAGGAGGAGATACAGTCGGAAGAGATACCTCAGTCGGAAGATATCGCAGGAGGGTTGTTTTCAAGCGTGGCGTTCAACAGCATGTTTTAGCATTGCAGGGGTTTACAATATACTATTTCTCTACGTCCATCTTAACGTGATCCATCTTTTAACTGGCGACGAGCTTCAACGTGGCGACGACGGCAATCAAAGCGTTCCATTCAGCGGTCATAGCGCTCCTCGGCTACACTACTAATAAGCACTGGGCGGGCTGCTACCCTAACGAATAGCCCACTGTAATAGCGGCTACCCGCTGTTTTAGCGCATCCCACATCGCTGCCGAGCGCTGACAATGGACGTTTCCACTCAATCTTTTGCAAGCGACGCCAAATCACCTCAGGCTGATTACAAACAGTTGTTTTTGTTCTTTTGCCAACCGTCTGCAAGGGCCGTTTACTGTCTGGCCCACCACAAGCAGCATGGACGCCCCATTCATGTGTTAGTGTGCCCGAAATGCGCTAAACCTTTTGGGCTGCTCGAGGAGACAAAAGGAGGTCTGCGAGGGAGAAGCGTGAAAAAAAAAGATAAAGAACAGTAGAGGCTGCTTTGCACTGCCTCATTTGCATGTGCGTCAGGACGCTGCTGTATCCCGCTGCCGTTGATTGGCGAGCGGCATCTACAGCGTTATTGATTCGACCATGGAGTGGTAGCATCTGTCCTACAGGTGCTCATAGCCACGCCTGGACCACCGTTTCGTTCGGCACATTTACCCCGACTTGGCGGCGCTTCCACGGGGCTCCTGGGTGGATATCCGCTGTCACGACAGGGGAGGAGGAGAAGGAGGAGGAGAAGGAGGAGGAGAAGGAGGAGGAGGAGGAGGGGAGAAGAGAGGAAAACAGAGGAGAAGGAAGAGAAGAGAGGAGGAGAAGAGAGGAGGAGGAGACAAGAGAAGAAAGAAAACATCAACAAAATCAAGAGCGAAACAAACAAAGAGCAAAGTCGATGACACATGTCTCGGAGGAGCAAGAGAGAGAAAGGTAGAATGACAGAAACAAATGGCCAGTCGACGGGCCCAATCAGACACCGGCAAGACACGGCACAACAAGCCAAATTGCCGTGTCTCCCAACGGCCCAACTCGCAGTGCCAAGACAGACGATCGCGGCTCTCTCGTCCTCCTTTAGACAAGCCAAGCCAGGGACGCGTGGTTCTCTCTCAGCCACCACCATCTCCCTGACACCGGCATCTTTCTATTGGGCTGCTGGTTCTCTGGGGATACATTTGCGCATCTTGCTGCCCGTCGTCGACCGCTCATTCGGCTTACGATAATACTAACCCGTAGTGTTGGCTGTATTACACCACGTTGTCCATGCCGTCCAGCATTATCTCACCTCACCTCGCCGTTCCTCCCCGTCACCCCCTGCTCAAAACCTCCCCCATCGTAGTCCGGACGAGGCTTGTCTATCCTTTCGAGGCTCGCAAACACCCCACCGACCCTGTCAGGATCATCCAGGCGGCCCGGAATCTAATCAGAGCAGGTAAGCTTATCTTTGGTGTGCAATAAACTGGTACGTCGTGAATGAGACACAATATCAGTATTTGTAGACTGTCACGTCCTCTTCCTACAACTGTGTACGCCGAGGTTGTGCCCTTGGTTACGTCTGTACTCTACGTCGTATATTATCTGTTTTATTGCCCTCTCCCGTTCGAGGCTACTCGCATCGTTTCTTCTGCCTCCTTTCCACTCTTTTCATACTGTTTTCCTTTTGCCTTGCCCTTTGTCTCGAGGGCATCCCTACGTACAAAGCAATCTAATCAGCCCCTGGCCCCTTGTATCAGCCAACACATACAAAGCCTTGGCGCTGGCCGTTCCCGGACTCCTGGTTAATACCACCGTCCTCAAGCCGCTCCGCATCGAAGCATCTCCTTCTCTTGGCCCTTTAAACTCAAAATGAAGACACTACAACGGTCACTTGTGGCAGCAGCAGCCCTGTGTAAGTGGAGGAAGAGGGGAGAGAAGAGAGAGAAGAGAGAGAGGAGAGAAACAGAGAGAATTTAGAAAAGAAAACGGAAAAAAAAGAAAAGAGAAAAGAAAACAGAAAAAAAAAGGAAAGAGAAAAGAAGAGGGCAAAGCACAGAAAACCAACTAACCGATAGCATGCGCTGCCGCCTCGAGCACCGGCCTCCAGTACTGCCCCGAGACGGGCATCTGTTTCCGCGTGGCCGTGCCAACGGCGACGGCCGACGCCGGTGCCGGCAACATTTACTTTTCCGTCACGGCGCCCGCCTCGCTTCAGTGGGTGGCGCTCGGCACCGGCGCGCAAATGATTGGCGCCAACATTTTTGTCGTCTACCAGGACGGCGCCGGCAACCTGACGCTCTCGCCGCGTCTCGGCACCGCCTACCGTATGCCCCAGCTCGACACTAGCAGCTCGGCCGCCCAGCTGACGCTGCTGGCCGGCAGCGGCGTCGCCACCGACAGCAGCGGCGCCAGCGTCATGACGGCCCACGTGCGCTGCGCCAATTGCGAGTCCTGGAACGGCGGCAGCGGCCAGCTCGCCGTCAGCAGCACCAGCACGCCCTGGATCGCCGCCTGGCACACGGGCCGCTCGCTGGCCACTACGAGCCGCAGTGCCACCATTGCCCAGCACGACGCCACGGCACAGTTCCGGCTGGACCTGACAAAGGCCACCATAGCCCGCGATAGCAACCCGTTTGTCGACGACACGAGAAACAGCAGCTCTGACAGCTCCGACGGCTCCGACAGCCCCGGCAGCTCCGGCAGCTCCGGCAGCTCCGGCAGCTCCGGCAGCTCCGGCAGCTCCGACAACTCCAACAGCCCCGGCGTCGCCGCCTCCTCCCCCCCCAGCACCGCCGTCTTTGCCGCCCACGCCGTCATCATGAGCGTCGTCATGGTCGCCCTCTACCCGCTGGGGTCGGCCCTGATGCCCCTGCTGGGCCAGTGGCTGCTGCACGGCGTCTGGCAGGGCCTCGCCTACCTGCTCATGTGGGCCGGCTTTGGCCTGGGCGTCGTCGCCGCTCGCCAGCGCGGACTGCTCTTTACCGGCGCCGGCACCCACCACACCGTCCTCGGCACCGTCGTCGTCGCCTGCTTTGCCGTCCAGCCCGCGCTCGGCCTGCTGCACCACCGCCACTTTATGCGTCACGGCGCCCGCGGCCTTGTCAGCCACCTGCACATTTGGTGGGGTCGCATCCTCATGCTGCTCGGCGTCGTCAACGGCGGCATCGGCCTGCAACTGGCTGCCGCCTCGCACGGCCTCGTCGTCGGCTACGCTGTCGCCGCCGCCCTGCTGTTTGCCGTCTACCTGGCGGCCAAGCTGCTCGGCGTCTTCGTCTTGCGCCGCCGCCGCCCGTCCTTGCCCCTCGGCAACGCCCCGCCTCGCCAGATCCGAAGCAACGCCAGCAACGCCGGAAGCAGCAGCAACGCCAGCTCCGCTCACGGGCACTATACCCCCGGCAAGGCGACTGCCACTGCTACGGAAGCACAGCCGGACAGTGCCCTCGAAATGCAAGAGCAGGGGTTTCCCAGTCCTGGCACCACAGCTCCGAGACGGTCATAAATGGAAGTTGGGCAGAGCACTGGCACCAGCTCCGAGACGGTCATGGGTGGAATGGGAACAAACAGAAAAGCGGGCTTGCCTTTTAAGGAGTATCGGGTATTGGGATAGTTGGGAATTTGGATTTTGATAGAACCAAGCACAGATTATGCGCCGTTTGCCATTCTCTCCGTGGAAGCCAACCATGAGATTCATTGTCCGTGCCTGGCTCGTCAGCCGTCACATCGTTTCCTAGCATTGGCTCGTGGAAAATCAAAAACGACTCGAGCCGTTTCTTGTCCGAGCAGTCATGGAAGCAGCAGTCATGGAAGCTTCACGCTGTATCGCCGTAGCTCCGCAACACGTGACCTAACACGTGCACCGTACCGAGCTCGCACCCGGTGGAGCCGGGAAGCAAAGCCTCCAAAGAGGGAAAAAACAGTACCCGGGGCCCACACTAAACCTGCTCCCTGCTTTTTCCCTCGTTCTCTTTTTCGTGGTCCCGACGATTCTTTTCTCCGAAGTTCCTCATCCACGACCTTGGTCTCCCCTTCTCGCCCCTCCCGTGTCCACCGTCTCCCATTCGCTGGCGACCCAGGAAACGACTTGAATTTTATTCAGCTTTTCTTCACAAACCGCCACCATGCTCCCATCGCTAGCTCGCGCACCGGTACGTAATTTTCTCGGGTGGCCAGAGCCGGCGGGCGGGGAGGCCGGCGCAGCCGGCGGCATGCCGGCTGCCGACGCCATCCCTGACGGGCGCCGCCACGAGTGAAACAAGGACTGACATGGACAGGCGGCCCGCCGGGCCCTGGTTGCCGTGGCTCGCGCCACCCCGAAGCCGATGACGGCCGTGCGGACGCTTTTTGTGCCGACGGTGTCGCGACGAGGTACGCATGACGGTCGTGGTGAGGAAGGAGACGTGGCTCTTTTCGTGGCTAACCGTACAGCCGACTTTGTCCAGGAGCTCTACCTCAAGGAGCTCAAGGCCTACAAAATGCCGGCCGTCAAGCCAGAGGACGCACAGGGCCAGGTGGCCACCTTTACGCTGCCCAAGACCCCGGCCTCGCCCGAGGAGGCCGACCTGGCCAGCAGTCTACAGGAGTACGAGTCCATGGCCGTCGAGGTCGAGGGCCAGGAGACGTCTGCGTCCGGCGAGGCCGTCGCCGCTGCTGTCGAGGACTGGTTCGTCGACGAGGAGGAGGAGGAGGGCGCGCACCACTAGAGCAAGCGAGGGGTGACGAGACTCTTTTTTGACCTCTCTTATCCTCCCTATCCTTTATCCTCCTGTGCTCTGCCGCCCTATCCTGGTGGCCGTATATGATGCTTCGCCCTGGCCCACCCTACGCTTCTCGTGGGCGACCGAGCGGACAGTTGTGAGCAGCACGGCAACGAAGACAGAGGAGAGGCAGGAAAGGGAGAGAGGCGAAGCAAGAACAGATTCAAAACAGCAAAACTTATTCCTTGTACAAATTCCTCTTGTCAATTTAAAAACACCATTATATTCATCTTGAGCCATGTCGAATTTGCTACTGTCGTGCGTTAAAGCTATGAGCCCATACGCTGGTCACTTGCTCGGTAATCACTGTCTAAGGCGAGCTTAAGAAGAGAAGGCGAAATGAAACTAGCTCCTTTACTTTTCAAGCGCAATGCAAGGCAACGACAACGAGCAGCAAGCATAAACGTATATTACCACGGTAAAAAGTTGCTTGTACCACTACCACCCTAAGCCACCGTGACCGCTGAAACGCCATCCTGACCCAGAAAAACACAGGAGAAAAGAAAAACCCAGCTAGCAAACTTGAGTACCATTTTTTGTTTCGTGTTGTGTGCTATGCCAGTATTTGACAAGAATGCGCCCCGCGAGAGAGACAAGGATATGAGAGACGGGAAGAGGGCGAGGGAAAAAAGAAGAAGCAAAGAAAAGCAAAACAACAGAGGCCTCCGGTTAACCAGTCCGAAAATGCAACAAAGCCGTGGTAAGTGTCATTCAGTATGTCGTAATGTCGAAAAGACAGGGAAGGAGAGTAACAAAGAACAGAGAAAGCAGCTCCGCCACGTAGGCATGGAAACGTCAGTGGTGCGAGAACTGTGGCCTTACAGCGACGAGGGAGGACGGTAGGTTTGTGGTGGTTAACGGATGATGTTGTATCACCCTTTTACATGTCAAACTGAGTGGCGCCAAACATGTGTTCGTCAGCCGTGGTCGTCCGTACCACTCCGCTCATGCGGCTCGTATGCCGGGGGTCAACATCATTCAGATCGTCCCAATCGCCATCGTCCCTGTGGCCGTTATTGGCGCCGCGAGATGCTGACGATGTATCGTACATGTCGTCATCGTCGTTTCCATAGTAGCTGCGGCCCCCCATGTGGTCCTCCAGAGCACTTTCATCCACAAAGGTGAAGCCGCGGAAGTTGGCCTGCATGGACGGCGACAGCGGCGTAGAAGTGGCAATACCCTTGGCCAGCGCGGCCGCCCGCTCGTTCAGAGAACCGCTCTTGTCCATGGCATCGGTAAAGGCAGGATCAAAGTAGGACACATCCGTGTCGGACTTGAGCTTGGGCTTAAAGGGCGGGGTGATCAGCTTCTTGGACAGGGCGGTCCAGTCAATATCCCGGAAAAAGGGGTGCTCCATCAGCTCGGCCGCATCCTTGGTGGCCCCGAGACGGTGTTTCGGGTTTCGGTTTAACAGTCCCTTGACAAAGTTGCGGCCATCGGTCGAAAGAGTTTCCCTGGGGAAGCGAACTTTGCCAAAGGCAATGTTCTTGTACATCTGCTGCGTGTCTTCCGCATAAAAGGGGCTCCAGCCACAGCACATTTCGAACACGAGCACACCCAGCGACCAAAAGTCAACCATCTTGGTATAGCCGGCTTCATCCAGCAGAACTTCGGGTGCCAGGTACTCGGTGGTGCCACAGAATGTGTTTGTGGTGTCGTTCTTGGTCAGGTTGGCCTTGGAAAGGCCAAAGTCACAAAGCGCAATGTGGCCATTAGCGTCCAGCAAAATGTTCTCCGGTTTCAGGTCGCGGTAAACAATGTCGTTGTTGTGAAGGTGTTCAATGGCCAAGATGAGCTCCGCAATGTAAAACTTGGCACGGCTCTCCTCAAATCGGCCCTCTTTTTGGAGGTGCCAAAACAGCTCGCCACCGGACATGTAGTCCGTCACCAGATACAGATCTGACGGCGTCTGAAACGAAAATTTGAGGCCGACAATAAAGGGCGAGTCAGACGTGGCCGTCCGGACAAGAATATTCCGCTCTCCCACGGTGTGTGCCACCTCCTTCTTTTGGACAATCTTCTTCTTGGACAGCACCTTCATGGCATAAATACGCCGGGTATCCTTCTTACGGACCTGGTAGACCTGGCCAAATGTGCCCTTGCCGATCAGGCGTAGAATCTCAAAGTCATCGGGCCCAAAGTGCTTCCGGTCAGTCCTTTGATACAGGGCTTCCACAAACAATTCTCCAGTCGGTGCGTTCTCAGCGGTAGTGTCGGCGTGGCCCCGGAGAGGAAACCATCCGCGGATGAGTCCATTCACTTCAGAGTTGCTGGCCTGGAAATCGCACTGGCCCAAAAACTCCTCTCCGGCTGGAGAATGGTCGTACACGGATATGTCGACCAGCATATCAGAGTCCACAACATCGCTAGAGGCTGTTAGTTTTGCTCTGCCAGGGGAATGTCCGGGATGAAAACGTACAAGACTGCCTCGGCGTCCCATTGCGGGTTCGTCAGAGACCGGCGAGTCGAGCGGTTGCGAAACGTGTTAAAGTCAGTCACACTTGTGTTACTGCTTTGGCGACTTCGCATGGGAATGGCCATGGCTCGGCCAGTGTCGCTGCCTTGGCGCTGGATGGGCAGGCCACCCATGGCGACAGCGGCAACGACAGCATCCTCGTCTTCCTCGGCGGTACGGGGTCCGGCAGAAATCAGCTCGCTCCGTTGGAAAACGACAACAACATAGGGGTCGCGGCTCCTTCGCATGCCCCGGCCCTCGGACACTTTGATGGTGAGCTTTCCTTTCGGCGCGGGAGCCTGCGCACCGGGCGGTGTGGGGGTGGCCGTGGCTGTGCGGGTTTGAGCAATCTCGTCCGCGTGAACGGCCGGCTCCGGTGCCGCGTATTCGGGAGCGGTGGCGAGGGGGGTCGGGCTGGACAGCGACGGGCGAGCAGTGGAGAGGGAGCGAGTCGGTGTAGATTGACCGCTCTTTTCATGCGACAGACGTGTTAGTCTCTTCAGGTGGCTGGCAGAGGCAGGGCGGCACAGAACGGCAGAGGCAGCAGAAGCCGTAGCCAGTGTGCCGGTCAGGGGGAGGGAGCAAGCAGGCGACGGGGCAGGAGAGGCACGCTTTTCGGGGTTCGGGGCCGACGTGGTAGGGGAGGCAGTGGGGGAAGGAGGAGACACCGGGGGGACAAAAGGAACAGAGAAATGCCGGACAAGCACATTGGACGGAGTGACAACACCAGCCAGAGGGGTAGTAGAGGTCGTCCGCATATCCGGTATGTCAGAGGTGCTCTTCTTGTGGCCAAAGGTCCAGGGTGCGTCCCAGTTGCTGCTGGGCTCGGGATCCGTGTGGTTTGATTTGCTGCTGCTCGTACGGCCGCCTCTCGACAAGGCGTTTTCTCGCCCGCTCCCTCCATCGGGAGTCCCGGTGACGTCGAGAAAGGATGCCGGGGGGGTGGGATACGGCTGTGGGGAAGAAGTGGCGGCCATTGTATGTAACGGCGGTGGCGGCGGCGGTACTGGTGGCTGCGGAGAGTTGTTCTGTAAAAGTGAATGCAAATCCTTTTCGGTCTCCTGGAACTTTGCTTGTTGAGATGGCCGTTGGCAGATTGGGCGTGGAAGCTGCCGGTGCTGCGGCTGCAAGACGAGCTGTGACTGTTGCTGCCCCATACTCACGGGTGGCAAAGGGGGCGCAGAGCCGATGGCGAGGGGCTTTGGTCGCAGCGGGTCAAAGGAGGACCGTGCTGGCCGCTCTGTGGGTGCCGAAGCCGAAGATGGAGGAGCGTTCGGATCAGATGCCGGTCCTGACGGCGGGAGTGACGACTCTGACGGCGTTGAAGAGGGCGTGGCAGCCGGCGGTTCCGGAACGGCAGCGGCAGCGGAAACAGAAACAAAGTCGACGTCGGACTCCGGGACAGCCACGAAATGAGGAGGAAGGGGAAGAAGAACAGAAGTGGCGGAGGCACAGGCAGAAGTGGTACTGGCACTGGCACTAGCGCTGGTGTTGGTGCTGGCGCTGGTGGCGCTGACGATGCTAGAGCTGGCGCTGGCGGTACTGACGCTGGCGCTGGCAAAGCTGCAGGTGGTGGTGGTGGTGGTGGTGCTGGCAGTGCATGCAGAGGGAGGGCTGGGGGTGGTGGTGGAGGAGGGTCCGGGCGAAGACGAGGTGGCAAAAGTGCCCGACAGAAAACGCTTGAAAGAGGCGGGACGAACCTGGTTAAAGTAGCTCATGATGCCCGGTAATCTTTTGTCGTGCAGGTCGGGTTGCGGTGTCGCCACACCGGAGCGCGGCGTGTCAGAGCCAATGTGGTCTGTGTTGTCATCGTCGGCAGCCGCAGACCTGCTGCGATTGTCAATAACGGTTGGCCCAGGCATTTTGTCGGACAGGGGAGACAATGGAACCACAATGGGCGAGGGACAGTTGTGGGGGCAGTCGGGTCCTCTCCGGCTTGTGAAAAGGGGAGAGAAAAGACGGGGGAAATGGGCAAGCGGAGTGAAATCAAAAATACAATGCCGAACAATAAAAACAGCCAAAATGCAGGCAATTTGTAGATTGACAGGAACAGGCGACGAGGAAGGTGAGAGAGAAGTCAGGTGAATAATGGGGCCCAGAAGATGACTCCCACTGGAAATTATCCCCCCATGAAAAAATAAAAGAAGGGGTGCGGGAAAGAGTGTGCAAAATAGCTCGGCAGGGAAGGAGCGGCCAAGCCAAAGAGGGGCAGTGAGAACGACACAGTATGACGACAAAGCGAGGGGAGGGAAATAGGAACAGTAACGGCCTTTTTTCAGTCGAGGCTTTTGTAGGGGGAATAGCGTTAGGCTCATCGTGGATGCTTCGCTGGGGTTTTTCGCTGGCGGAGAAGTTTTAGCGGCGAGGAACGCGGCCTAGGGACAGGTGGAAGACCAGAGAAAGAGGGGCAATCCCGTCTAGGGCGCCTATGACGCGCGACGATAAAAGGACGGAAGGCGCAGCAGAGCCGAGAAGCAAAGCGCGGCAAAACAGGCCAGAGCAGCGGGAAGAGCCAACACCAGTTTTTTGCCAGGCAGCGGCTGAAGTAGAGGCTCATCCACTTGGATTGTTTTTTGGCCTTGTTCCTCGTCCTTTTCTTGTTCTTTTTTCCCTTTTTTCTTTTTTCTTTTTATTCCCTCTTTTTCCTGTCCTTTGCTTTTGCTTTGCTTTCGTTGCTGATCTTTCACGGCCGTGTCTTTTGCGCCTCTTTGGCCGACTTTTCATTTTCTTCTTGCCCTGCCATCATGCTCCCTGGCTGTCTTGACTGCACCCACTGGACCAGTGATTGGCCATGCCTGTGGCGTGGTGTATTTGGGTAGTGCATGTAGCGGAGTGGGCCCTGGACGTAGTGTATGTCCTCTGTACGGATGCCTTCCGGCGGGTTCGTATAGGCCCAGTGGCAAAGCATGGTGGCCCAATCGATGCGTAGCCCATCCACTAAAAAGACTTGGTCCCGCCGCTCCGTCGCCGGCTCAGTCAGCGAAGTGAGGCCGCTCAATCTTTGATAAGCCATCGCTGCTGTTGGACCTGGCCGGTGTCCCGGAAGCGGACATGTGCCACGAGGCGCCGTGCCGTCGCCGGGCAGACCGCAAGATGGTGGGAGGTGGAGAGAGAAAGTGGGAGGGGGGCCAGCTGGGCTCAGACTGCAATGTTTCACTGCTCGGATGGAGATCGGGCAGACAGGTGAAAGCGGAGCGATGCATGAGCGTCGACTCGCCGGATTCGAACTGGCGGTCTCGACGGCGGCCCGACGATAATGTTTCACTCGATGGGACACTGTACCACATCACCGCGCAGTCGAAGCAACAGGACGATCGCCAGGGTAAGGGTAGTGAAGAAGGGCAGACGTGATTTGACAAGGAACGCAATGGGGAAGCTTTCAACAAGATTTGCACCGAAGGGAAGCTTTCTGATTCGCAAAAAAAGCAAGGCATAAAAGGGAGCAACAAAAACTGGGCAGGAATCGGACTGTCTCCCAAACAACAAAGAAGCAACATCCAACAGGATCGGGATGAGAGCCATTTGGCAGAAATACATACTTTGACATCATGGCCTGCGTGGCCCGTCGCAGCAAATCGTAGTTTGCATTTACGCCTGCGCCAGGCGCGCTCTCGGTGGCCCCGTTCATAGCAAGGTGAGGGTAGGCGAGGAGCTCTCTCGGGGCGAAAAGCTGTTGGGCTGTTACGGGCTGAGATGTTGAGTAGTCGGATCGATGCTGGCGAAAAGGGAAATGATGAAATGAGCAGTAAGAATAGAGGGGGATATGTTAGGTAATGGAACCGGAGTAGAAGGGAAAGGAGAAGAGGAGTGGTGTAAAGTATACATATATATATGTTGTGCCTTGCTAAGCATCTTTCCAAGGGAGGGGCTGTAGACGTTATTTAATATTTATTGCCTCTGCCAAAAAAAGAAAATTAAACTCAAAAAATAAAGGTCTAACAGCACTGTGTGCCTCTCTCTCTACTTGCGCCGCCCTTTTCAGCGCCTCTTCCCATGCTGACGCCAGATCCTGACGACATATCAGCGCATGGCCAATGCAAGCTACAAGTGGAAGGTGGGGTTGTCTCGCTGGTGGCAAGTGCCGAGTGTCAGGCCAGCCAGCGACGGCCCAGCACAAGGTTTTGCCGCTCGAGTGTGTGAGCGCGTACTTTTGAACTGTACGGCGAATGTAGCAGCCGCACAAATTCTCCTCGGCGTTTCCAAGGCCGGATTAGCCATTGCAGCGCCGGGTCTGTCCGTCTCCGACCAGAGAAGTGTAGCTTCGCGTCACTTGACAGACAAATACCCACTAAAGGGAGCCTTGCGAGAAAAGACATACTAAAGTCTCTTTCTTTTTCCTTTTGTTCTTTTCTTTTTTTCTTTTCTTTTTTTCTTTTCTTTTTTATTCCTTTTTATCGTTCTTTTCTTCTATTTTTAAATTGGTTTTCTGTTTACTTTTCTTTTTCTTTCCTCTTCTTTATTATTTTTTGTTTTGCTTTTTGGCTTGCTTTTTGGCTTGCTTTTTTTCTCCTTTTTCTTTATTTTCCGTTTTAAATTCCTTCTTAAACTCCTTTTTTTCTTTCATTTTGTAGCTTCTGCACCTTTCCGCCATAGGAGGCGCTAATGTCCTGCCCTGACTGTATTCCTTGTCTGCATATAATTGCACTTGTAATTTAACAAGAAACTCTATTGGGCACCACAGGTAGTTTTAATACATTACATTGAACAACTTTAAGAAACTATCAGTACAAATATTGTACAAAAGTATTCGAGCAGAGATAATGACCAGAACAATACAGTCGAAACAAAGAACTACCCAGGAAACAAAAAATAATAATACTCAAAAGAACACCCGCTCTCAATTTAGGCCCGGTCTTGTTGAAAGACTCAGCCTTCAATATCTTCCGTCCTGATAAAAGCCAGTGTCTCCCTCTCGACAACAGACGCTGCTCGCTCGGCCCGCCAGCCTACCGAGGCTGCTCGGCCTCTTGTTGCTTTCTCACCAGCAAGACCGGCTAAGCCTGCCGGCCCACAAACACGATCCGAATCTTGGGCTTTGCCTGGCCGACCTTGCGAATCACCTTAAATTTTTGCCGCATGACGCCCGCCTTCTCTGCCATTAAGGCTTTCTCCACCAGCGCTTCGGCGGCCATGCGGGCTGCCTTGATCTTCTTTACTTCGTTCATCTTCTCCGCCAAGATGCGGATGATGTTGCGGGGAGCAGAGGAAGCCATTGTTGCATATTTCAAAAGTCGATACCTGATACTGCGTTGTTGTGATATGAAAGTGTGTAGACACTGCGTAGTTGATATGAAAAATGTGTGTAGATACTGCGTTGTTGTGATGAAAAGTATGTGTAAATCTGCGTAGTTGTGATGAAAAGTATGTGTAGATACTGCGTAGTTGTGATGAAAAGCATGCGTAGTTTGCTCAAGAAGGAACCCAAACAGGCGAGGCCATGCTTCTTATATAGGCCTCAAAGGAGAAGGTTCTACAGTGCAGTCAGTAGAGTTCTTGAAAGCTTTTCTCTTCAAGGTTCACAATTGACTTTAGACCAATCCGAGTTGTAGACACACGGATGGAATATAGTCTGAGCTCAAACTTTCGTCATAATGGAAGCATATGGTCGGTAATCGCAATACTGGAATGTTGTAACTCAAAACGAATGCATTCTCGTGGGGGAAGGGGTGCAGGATAGTTCCCGGAAAGGGTAACGTATCTGAAGCTTCCTCTCAACCCAACGTAAAGAATATCAAATGATGAAAACACCAATAGGAGATGAACAGATTAAGGGTGGCAGTCTCTCACACCCGAATCATCTGACCAGTACTTTACACAATGCGGACCTGACAAGTAGAGTTCATAATCATGAAAACAGTTCGCCCTGACAGCTGTCACTTGGATCTCTTTTCTAGCTCAGCCACGAGCTCCATCAAGCGCTCTTCTGTCCCTGAGGGAAACAGCCGCTGGTACGCTTTGATAGGAGGGTCTTTGGCGAGGGGATCGCCATAGTCCGCTTTGCCAGCGCCGTTAGCTTCCCACGATGCAACGCTCTAGAAGATGACTTGTGTAGGCAAGAGAAAAGAGGCAAGGAAGAAATACCTGGGTTGAACCCTTGATCGGTCAGTCGCTTTTTGATGCCTTCCACCTCGTCTAGGTGCTTCTGCGTTTTCCAGCCTGGCGTTTGTTCCGCCTCTGTGCCGTTCCCCGTCGCACCGCCCACGGCAGGCGAGCTGACGGTGATTTCCATAGCATCAGCCATAGCTGCGATCAGAAAATATGAATTTTCCTAGCCTGATAGGCCGACCGTACAGCCTCAAGCAGCTGCGCAAATAGCTGGTTGATGGTCGAGAGGAGGCCACTCAACTGAGGCAAGGGATGCCCCCACGATGACTTTTGGAAAAGCACAATTGGAAACAGACAAAATGAGTCAGTCAACAAGTGAGGAAACGTGTTTTTTTCTTTGTGTCTTTTGTTTTTTTCTAATAATATGAAAGAAATCAAGGGTTGTGTAAGAAGAAGCCGCTTTGGCCTAGCGAGATAGGAGCCTTCTGGAAATGGCCTGGATGATTTAGCAAAGCGCGCACGTGATACACCACGTGGACCACTTATATGCTGTCAAGGAGTATGCAACACATTCGTCTCGCTTGTGTAAACATCCCGTGCTTTTTTTTTTTATATTTAGGCCAATTTTATTGTATGAAATTGAGGATTTGGAGAGGTACAGTGGTTGTAGATACTTTTTACTTAAAAAATGAGAATGTTTTGTACACTGCTCCTGGAAGAGGAGGACAGGACAAAAGCCGAGTCTTCTCGCGCGCATATCTTCGTGAGGCATGCAGTCTCCAGGACTCTTCCCAGCCCAACGATGAAAGAGGCAGAGATGTTACCCGCGGAACGTAATTTTTATTTTTGATTTTGTTTGTGAGTAAACATGGTCAAACGGCCCTCCTCGTCCCAGACACCGCCGGCCTCACTCGAACCTGCTCGTAGTCGGGCAAGCCTACCTTCATCCCATGCCTGCAGGCCCGGGGGCCGGCACCATTGTCTCGGAGCTTCTGGACAACGGCCATTGCGAAGCCAGACTTCCCGTCCACACGTCGGTGCAGAGTGTAAGCGTCTTCCGCATCTAGAATAATAGGACAACGACTTCTTGATACGTGGCCAATACCGGCTTCAGCACAAGCGCCCCTGAGCCACTACGCGAGTATCTGCGAGCTCAGAGAGCATGTTGCTCGGCGACTCGGTCCATCTGGTCTTGTAGAATCCTAGTGCTGTTTGAATCTGTCTGAGAATCAAATTGTTCTTTTGTTTCTTCGAGTACAATAAAACGCTGTTTTCTTGATCTTCAAAGGTTTTTTCAGCAGCGCTTCTTCCAAGCTGTAAACCCTTATCTACAAAAAAGTTATAATCTTGAATAATTTTGCCGAAGCGTCTGACTTGACGTCAAAGGGTGCTTGAAAGCAACAGTACGCTGTTCAAGTACGTCTTTCTAAAGCCTAACATTCACCTTGCCGAAGCTCTGCTAAGGGTTGAGAAACATGCTAGCTAGAATCCAACCATGGTTTTGATATGTCCTGTTTCATGTGACTTTACTCTTTCTTCTCCCAATAGTCAGATCTGTCGGGGCATTCGTGTTGGCGCGATGTTACTGAAGCCGAGGTGTGTGTCTGACATGGAAATACGACACTGCAAAAGAGTGATTGGGCGGGCAGCTGAATCCATGGCTTGCAGAGCTGTGTCATGGGCCAAGACTAAGAGCAGCAGCTGCCACGGGCATTGGCAAATCACGGCAAAGAATTGAGCGCAAGAAGCTCTCCGTTACTGCCGGCTTTTCTGAAATTGCAGAGATCAGCATAGCGTCCTGCAGCCTTAGGCACGTCGCAGTGATGGATGCAGCCTTATGTATGTTGGCGTCGCATGATAGAATTGTTTTGGAATGATGCGCAACAGATGGCGAGAATGGCTCCAACCGACGCGGAGAGACCCATCATCACCATCGCCGCCATCAAGATAACAAAGCAGAGCAACCCTTTTTCAATCGGCGTGAGCTCTCTTTTGCCATTCCAACAAGACTTGGAAATCATAAAGGCATTGTGGTGTGAGCTGTTGGTCTTACAATGGTGGAAAGTGTGTCAATACGAGACGCTGGGCGGCTTTGATAAAGTACAAACTTATCGCAGATGGAAGAATCTCCCCTGCTTCTTCGACTTCTCGTCTATCGATAAGAGCTTGTGTCCGAGCGCTCTTTATTCGGCCAGGTCTAGATTCTTCTCAACACCTATCAGCTTTTGGCTTGTTTACTTACCGATTTCCTTTTTACATCCCATTTGCAGTTTGCAACGGCCATATCGATACGTCCAAGAATTTAGCATTGCGCTCACCCACCGATCATGCGCGCCTAGTGTGATCGATTTGGGGGCGGCCACTATTAAAGATCCAGACACCATTTCATCTGAACTTCCTCTTCCGACAAAGTCAAGCCAATAAGTTGCTTCGCTTCGCGTCGTCTTCTTTTTCCACTTTTTCTTTGGTTTGCGATTCTCTTTTAACCAACGGCTATCAAGAGGAGTTATTCAAGACAACGCTTGCAATTCACCTGCTAAAACCCGTTACTTTCATCTTGTGGCCTGTTCATGGAACAGCGATCCAGAAAGCGATAAACTTTGGAAGCCGCAGCAAAGACCTCGCTTACAGTAGAGAATAGGCTATCGACTTGGTCGCACTACACCTTTCCCTTTTCAGCGTGGACATCGTATTAGGTACAGAGCAATACAGAGGCGGAAGCCTTGTTGGTATTCACGCCGGCGACGCCTTTCATACCAAGAAGACATCCTGGATGGAGAGCTATCAAGGCGTCCAGGCGGATCTCAAATCTGGACCGTGCACGTTTGTACACGTTTTACTGGGATTCGCCCCGTCCTCAAGGCATCGACTCTCCCGAGATGTAAATGGTTGAAACGTAAATGTGTTGAAACCGCTTTAGGTAAAGGCAGATGCCAGGGCATGCGGGGTCCGCTTAGTCAGAAACATAAGAGAGATTCCTTCCGTGCCGGAACTAGCACTAGACTACACCGCACGCTTTCCCGGCAATGCATGCAATGCACCGAAGCCTGATTTTTACGAGATATGGCTCTCTCTGACAGCGACAAGGGTCCAAGCGCTACCGGCTTTATTCTACACTTTGCACGCAACTCTCCACTGAGCAACTCGTATTCCTGCAGCCGGTGTAACTGTATGTCGTCCATGGACGATAAAAAACGGTCTACCGGCTTTGCTAGATCAATGAGGCAGGTCCTTGTCGTGGCTCGACGCGAGGTGTCGGCTTGGCATGGCAATGGCCGGCATCAGCATCGTCACGGCCTGACTGGCCGGGCCGGTCGAGATGGTCTATAAAGAGCATGCTGGGGGCGGCCGCTCCATGCCAGCCAGCCAGGACAAGAGGCCATCCGCTCTGGTAAAGGGACAGACTCGAGACGGTTGCATCATGCGAGCAGATTTCCTTTTGGCCACGTCGGCGCTGCTGTTGGGCGGCATTGACGCCGCGCGCGTCGTCCGCCGTGCGGCGGGCGATACGTTGCTCGACAGCCGGCCGTCGAACAAGACGGCCGTGGCGCCCAACAAATTCATCGTCGAGGTGGAAGCGGGCGCGGACAAGCAGGCGTTGATCAAGGACCTGGAGTCGCGCACCGGCAACAAGGTGGTCAGCGTCTTTGACTCGCCCATCTTTAACGGCTTCACCGTCGAGTCGAGCAACGAGAACGCCGACTCGCTCCAGGCTCTGGGCCCCGTGGCCAAGGCATGGCACGCCGGCCTCATCTCGTTGGCCCCGGTCAAGCACGGCCTGCTGTCCATGGCCGGCTCCTCCAGCTCGTCGGCGAGCAACGGTTCGACCGACGGCGCCGCGGACGACGCTTTTGTGGTGCCCCGGGCACCCGCCTACAGCGTGCACGAGATGACGGGCGTGGACAAGCTGCACGAAGCCGGCATCTACGGCAAGGGCGCCATCGTCGCCATGATCGACACGGGTGTCATGTACACCCACGAGGCGCTCGGCGGCTGTCTGGGCGCCGGCTGCAAGGTGGCCAAGGGCTATGACTTTGTCGGCGACGACACCTACTGGCCGTATCCCGGCTACCCCCGGACCCCCGACAGCGATCCCAACGACCAGCAGGGCCATGGCACCCACGTGGCCGGCATCATTGCCGGCAACAGCACCGTGTAAGTCGCCCAATGAAAGAATGACCAGCCAAGGACGCCTCACTCATGCCGTGCTAGACTCACTGGCGTTGCCCCCGGGGCCACTCTCTACTCGTACAAGGTGATTGGCCTGGAGGGCGGCACGGAAGAAGACGTGCTGATCCAGGCCTTTTTGATGGCATATGACGACGGGGTAAGCACAGCCGCTCTCCTTTCCCGGCGTCCGGTCTGACTGACGTGTTTGCAGGCCGACATTATCACGGCCAGCGTCGGCTCCGACGGCGGCTGGAGCACCGACGCCTGGGCCACGGTGGCATCGCGCCTTGTCGAGGCTGGCGTCGTCGTCACCATTGCGGCCGGCAACAGCGGCGACATTGGTGCGTTTTACCTGAGCTCGGGCGCGTCGGGCTCCAACGTGCTGGCCATTGCCTCGGTCGACAACAAGGTGGCCGTGGCGCGACCCTTTGGCGCCACCTTTGTTCGCGCCGACGGCCGGACCAACACCACCGTGCTGGGCTACCGGTCGCACGACCGTCTCTTCCCGGCCGAGGTCGTCGGCTGGCCCATTGTGCCCATTAGCCTGAACACGAGCGTTGTGGGCGACGCCTGCGAGCCGCTGCAGCTTCCGACGCTGAGCGGCGGCTACAGCGACCTGTCGCGCGTGGTGCCGCTGGTGCGTGTCGGCGGCTGCGACGACTACGTCAAGCTGGGCAACCTGCACAATGCCAACGCGTCGTGGGTGCTGTACTACATGGACGACGAGCCCATTATTGGCTGGACGGGCATCGGCTGGACCAACACGTCGTGGTCGCTCATTTCCAAGAGCGCCGGCGAGGGCATGATTGAGGTCATTGCGGCCGGCGGCAACGTCACCGTCGACTTTGCCACGCACCGCAACGAGACCCAGGTGGCCATGGAGGACTTTGGCGGCGGTCTGCCGTCGTCCTTTACCTCGTGGGGCTCTACCTTTGACCTGACGCTCAAGCCCGACATTGCCGCGCCCGGCGGCCACATTTTGTCGTCGTACCTGAGCGAGGACGGCGAGGCCGCCAACATTTACCACGAGCTCAGCGGCACCAGCATGGCCACGCCCTACGTGGCCGGCGTGGCCGCTCTCTACATTGGCAAGTACGGCAGCCAGCGCGGCACCAAGGGCGCCCTCGACCTGCACGCGCGCATCATCAGCTCCGGCCGCGCCCTTCAGTGGGCCGACGGCACCGGCCGCAACTTTGGCCACCTGGCCCCGCCCCTGCAAGTCGGCGGTGGTCTGCTGGACGCCGTGGCCGTGCTCAACTACCAGACGCAGATCTCGTCGGCCTCGGCCCAGACCCTGCCCAAGATTTCGCTCAACGACACCCACCACTTTTCGCGCTACCACGACATTAACATTGCCAACACCGGCTCGTCCGATCTCGAGTACACCTTTGACGTCGAAGAGGCCGGCGGCTTTGAGTCGTACTGGACCGCCGAGGCCGCCGACCAGGGCATTGCCATTGTGCCGCGCATCAAGGACCTGGACGAGATTGAGCCCTTTAACATTTCGACGCCCGTGTCGCTGCCCCAGGGCAAGTTTGTCGTCCCGGCCGGACAGACCAAGAAAGCACAGTACGTTGTGAAGCAGAGACAACTCGCCCATGCATGGACTAACCACCGCCGCTAGTCTGTCTTTCAACATCCCCGACGGCCTAAACGCCACCAGAATGCCCGTCTGGAGCGGCAAGGTGGTCATCAAGGCGAGCAACGGAGAGCAGCTCTCGGTGCCCTACTTTGGTAAGACGACGTGTCCACACTCTGTCAGCACGTGCTAACAACCCTTGTAGGCGTCGGTGCCAGCATCGAGCACACCTTTGGGGACGTCTGGTACTCGAATGCCGGCTTTCCCTTTAGCATGTCGGGCGTGAACCTGACGCACATTGAGTACAAGTCGACGTAAGTCTCCGTCTGGACGACAGCGGCTTCCTTTGACTGACATGACAGATACACCTTTAACACCTCGCTGGCGGCCCAGGACTTCCCGCGGATCCGCTGGGTGCAGCAATGGGGATCGACTGAGCTTCGTTGGGATGTAAGTCGATGCCGTGGCCGAAACTTGTGGCCGGACCTGCGCTGACAGCCGATTGACAGATCTTTGATGCTTCCTACGCCGAGCGCCAGTGGACGTACCCGCCCGTCGTGGGCCAGAACCACTTTGTCGGCTCTGTCGCCTGCTTTGACTGGCAGCAGAGCGCCAACTACCCCGTCTTTGACCCGGCCACCGACAACGCCAACGACACGGTGGCCTACCCCATCCACGAGGTGCTCCGCGACGACGTGTACGAGGCTTGGTGGCTGGGCCAAATGGCCAACGGCTCGACCATTGTGCCGGGCACGTACAAGATGCGGTTTGCCGTGCTGAAGCCGTTTGGCGACCCGACGCACTCGGACAACTGGGCCATTTACAAGACGCCGGACATCACTATTCTGTAAGAGGGTGACGCCAGTGTAAAAGCCAGAGTATGTATCTAGAAGGCGAGTATGTATCTAGACAATCCCTACAGCTTTGGACCGTTTTAAAGGCCAAAATAAAGCATTTTATTGCAAATAGAAGCTATTCGGCGTGGGCATTGCATTCAGTTTCCTATCAGCCCATTTAATGGCTCAATAGATGATGCACTCTGCATCGTCCATCTTACTGTCTGGGAATATAGAGCCCTAAAAGGTCAAGTTTTCAAATAAAAGTGATAGCCTACGATTGCAGACTCGAGGATGAAGCATATACTCTGGCCTTTAACGCCCATGTTGGCATATGAAAGGCCAAGTTCTCAACGAGGCTATGGCAGTCAAAGCCTGTATAACTGTACTGGTGTAGTGTGAAGATGCCCGAGTATGAGCTTACCTAACTGCTTTCACTGCATTACAGCGCTCTACTGCTAAAACACCGCTCTTACAGCGCCCACAGACCTACAACGCTTACGCTTACAGTTATGTCTACATCTCCCGTTCACTGCCCTTTGTGCCTTGTCCCTTTGTCCCAACTTGTAAAGCAAGTACCTCTCTTGGGCTCGTCTGTGTCAAATGTACGCTTTCCTGTTGTGGCCTATTCCTGGCTGTTCTTCAACCGTGGATTCTGTCCTCCTCTCAAGCCACACGCAAAATCAGCCAGCTGTCCAGGGCTTTGATGGATGTGAAAATCACAGTCATGACTCCAAATAGAGTCATGGAAAGGGCGGCATAGGGCGCCGCCTGGCTGGCCTCGTCGTACAGGTAAGCGGCCCCCATGGCGGCAGCATTGACACCCACAGTGATGCCCACGGCCACGGCCGTCGGGCTGTCCTGGCGTGGTATCGCGGCGGCAGCGTCTGCTCCTCCTCGCATAACGACGACGCATTCGTCTGTCAACCGTTTCGGCTCCGGGGAGCTGTGGGTGCCGTTTTCCCGGTCCCGGGGCAGATCGTCTGCGGGTGCCGCCTTGGCAGCGTCTCTGCGGCCGAAGCGAGCCAGCCGACGGGCGCTGGCCAACCAGCGGCGGGCGCCTAGATCCATCAAGACCTGGAAGCTGATGCCGTTCAGCACGACCAAGGCGGCATTGAGGCCGACATCGCCGCCCAGGCTGGCCATGGCAGGCTCGGCCAGGGCGAGGGTGGCGCTTCGGGCGGCAAAGGCCAGGGCGCGGCCCGATGGTTCGAGGCCCATGGAGTGCACCAGCAGCGGGCCGCAGACAATGTTGAGGGCGGCAAAGGCCGAGCTGGCCACCAGAGTGGTGAGGCCTGCCGGGGACAGCAGCTGGTGGCGGCATTCAAACAGTTTGAGGCCCCAGCTGACAATGCCGGCATGGAGAATCGAGCTGGCCACATCGCCGGCCCCCATGGCGGCCCGCTGGGGCTGGTGCGGCGCCGCATGGATCAGGTCGGCCAGCGTGGCGCCCGTCTTGAAGAGGCGCAGCGACTCGGCCATGGTGCAGTGCCGAATGGCGGATTTCGCGGCCGTGTAGGCAATGTTGCCCAGCGAGGTCCAGAGAACGGCATTGAGGGCGGTGGCGGCCACGGTGCGCAGCCGCTCCTGCCGGCACCGGCAGGGCGCCGGCTGCTTTGCTCGCTTCTTGGCCATGGCCTGTGCCGACAGGGTGCCGGTCCAGAGAAAGAAGAGGAAAAAGGTGTCCAAAGCGGCGTCGTTGCCCGTACATTGGGCCACGGGGAAGCCAACGACGAGCATGCCGCCAAGACTCAGGCAGAGCAGCGGGCACTCTTTTATGCACTGGCCCACGCTACCGCCCAGGCGGAGCGTGTGTCGGCCAAGACGACTCCAGGCCCGGTCTCGCAATCGCCGGTGGCTGTCACCGCGCGGGGGCGCTGTACCGTTGGCCGTGCTCTGGCCGCCTTGATCGGCCGGCTGAGTTTCCACAGTCTGCAAGGCCTCTGGGTCTTGATACACTCTATTTTCTGCTCTTGGGCTCAGCGCTGTCTGGACGGACAAGGAAAAGAAAAAGATCAAGACAGTATTGGCAACGCCTGTGATCACTAGGCGGTATCAGTATCGCAGCGAACAGCCCGGACAGAGACACTCACGGTAGCCCAGGATGATGAGGCCGACGTTCTTGGGTGTCGGCATAGCATCGTTCATAATGAGGGTAAAGGGCACGGTAAAGCCAATGGACATGTGCTTGTTGATCAGGTTCATCTGCGGGCTCATTAGCCGAGCCATTTGCGTCAGCATGGGGAGCACAAGACCTTACTGGCGAGCTTAGATGCCGCTTGTAGGGGCCGTCCAGATCAAGGACAAAGGTGGATATGATGATCATGGCGAGGGCGACCAGCAGCATGGCCAGAATAGACGTGGGAAAGTTGTTGAGCCTGGCCGTGATCTGCTGCAGGCCACAGATGAGGAACTGAGAAGCGAAAACAAAGAAAACGGCGACACAGCCATCATAATACAGCTGTCTTTTCTCGCTGGATAGGCCGGTCCAGAGCGGCGATAGTTTGCGCTTCCAGAATCGTCCATGGCGGCTCATGTTTGTGCAAGGTAAGCTTGGCTGTCGATAAGATTCCAGAAAGGCGTGATTAAGGCAGTGAATCTGCCGACGGGACCGTATGGCAGCCGTAGAGGAAGAAGCAGACGATCTGGTACGGCCGTGAGAAGAAGCATAGGACAACGAGGTAGAACAGATTGGCAGAGCCGGAGAGACAGAGACTGGCAGAGACGGAGAAGACAGAAGAGGCGTTAAAGGAGGCGCCGTATCGAGCATTAGTATGGCACGAAAAGCTGCGGACAAGACATCCAATGGCATGGAAATGAAAGACCAGCTGCCAACGACCAAAGCACGAACCCTTTTTTGAATGGACATGGTACGAGAATGCCACAGAGACGCCATAGCCCCCATGCGGGAAGGAAAAGCCGGGAAACCAAGTCTATGGATAGAGTACGTGGATTTCAAACAGACTCCTCTTTCCCTCCTGTTGTACATCCATTTATCAGAGTATGGCGGTGTGCTTGATTTCTTCTACTTTCCGTCTCTCTGCTCTCCTGCTCCGTCTTGTGGAAGAAACAAGGACATGGCCCCATCGTCTGAGTAAGGATGCTGAAGCAAAGCAACAGCCTCAAGACAAACGCCCTGACAAACGGACAGCCGCACTCTACCATTATGAAGCATCATATGTTGGCTAAAGAGCCTGAGGGTTCATTATGCTTGGCTAACAGGGTCTGCTCATTATAGTTGGCTAACGAGGGCTGCGTACAAGGTAAAGCAATCGGTCTGTCCCGTCTTGGGAGCCATTTGGGACTCGAGTTCCTCCAGCCGCTCTTCTCACACAGCTTTCGGCCTCTGGGAGCAGAGCAAAACGCGGCTGCACTCATCCCGATTTGGGCTCGTACTGCTGTACTCCTGTCTCGCATCGCACTCACAGATCGCTTTCTGGTGTAACAACATCGTGTTCAGTCTTCCAGCACACCATTTGTAGAGGGTCAGACAAACGCAAGTGCGACGCCGCTTTGCTCTGGAGTCGAGAGAGTGTTGAAAAGCTTGAGAGGAAATCAGTTTGACTTGTTTTGCTTTTAGATTTCTAGTCGATCAAGTGCAAACTGCTCCAGGGAGCACTCATGGACCAAACTTGAACTCTAATTTCCCAAATAACGGCAATGTGCCCTGACCGCCCTTTGGGTGCTCTGTTTGCCGCTTTCCTCGTACAATGCCACAACCTAGTGTCACGCATAGGCGGCAAGAAGCCGCTGTGCCCTCGGATGCTTTTGTCTTGGTAAGAATGGCCGACTGATGATAAGCATGGCCAAACACAGAAAGGGCGTACAACCTCGGGACGGTATAAAGACACGGCCTTTACGAAAGACACGGCCCGCGGGGAGTTTTCTTCAATGGCTGTTTGTTATGGTTGGACCATGTGTTTGCGTCTCGAAAAGCGTCTGGCTCTCGGGCCAACTAAAAAGCCCCGGAAAGGCCTCTGGCTCTCAGGCCAACCAGAAGCCCCGGAAAGGCGTGGAGACGACCAACGAGCCATATAGATGCATATGCCGGCACTGGCGTAACATTGCAGAGCTTGTCCGGTGGACGCCCATGGTCTGAAGAGTCTGGATAAATCGATGTTTGCTGGCTGCCCGAAATGGCCAACCATTTCTCGAAAAGACCCATGCAAGTCCATTGTACGCTCCCGCACAAAAGGCTAAAGATAGTAGGGGATGACTTGCATGAAAGCAGCAGCACAGAAGAGACCAGGCTCGGCAGGCCATCGACCTCAGCCCATTGGTAGGCTCCCTCTGGTCAAACTTGTATTCCATCAGCTGCCGGCTCGCTTGCTGACGCTATTCCCTGATCCCTGTACCGGCAGCTGATGCGACAGGGATGCCAGAGCCAGGATAGGCGGTCGTGTTGCCATCCGACATTCCAGGCTTGTCTGGTCGGCCGGCCGAAAGAAACATCACATCATCCCATCGGCGATCCTTTGTGCTCCGGAGGCATCGCGGCCACGTTTGTGTATGGCGGGCGCAAGCCGACGGAAGTTTTGACCACGGTGTCAGAGCACGGCTCCAGCATAGAACGCATCAGTTGTCATGTCTGTCAAGCGAGTAACTGAGCTTAAAACCTTGTTGCAACTGAGCTTAAAACGTTCTTATCTTATCTCTACGCACGGGCCAACATCGACACTAGTTAGGGGGCCGTAGCTGCCGTTTCCTAGCTTCAAACGCGCTTCTGTCAGCCAAGGCCATGTCCCACGACTACGACACCATCACCAGCGCGCTACGCTCCCATGGCGTGGCCATCCAGGACGCCGACGTTGGCAGGGCCCTGAACGATGCCGACGGCCAGGCTCTCGCTGGCTGGGCCAAGACACACTTGACGCCGGATACGCTACTTTCCGTGCACGAGCTGGAGTTGTAGGTAAACGGACGGAGGAGGAAAGCCGGCGAGCCAAAGCTGCCGTGCGTTGGCTAACGAGACCAGGTACGAGGCCATTTGCTGCAACGGACTGGAAAAAGGCCTTGCGTCGCGAGCCGAGCAGCATGGCGGGTCAGGGGCCGGACCTTTGACCGAGGCCGAACTCCGCGTGGCCACCGAGGCTCTCGCTCGATCGACGGCGACGATTGTCCAGCATACAGAGAGCCTACGGGCGCAGTCGGGGGCGGTGGCCCGGCTGGGCTTGGCCGAGACGCGCGCCAAGGACGCCCGCGCGCAGTGGGAGGCGCGCACGCTGGAGCAGTGGGAGGCGACGAGAGGTAGTCTGGCGACCGAAGTGGCAGAGCTGTGCCGACAGACTGAGAGTCGACTGGCCGATTTGCAGGCCAAGAGTCTGGCCACGAGCAAGCGGCTGAGCCAGGCCGCCAACGAGCGCTGCCGCACCGACGACCGGCTCTTGGACAGTTTCCAGAAACTCGGCTGGTCGTTGGCCTCGGCGAGCGACACGGCCGACCAGCAGCAGGCGCTCCAACTGCGCAACGTCTGCGCGCGCCTAATCAAGCACACGGTCGAAACGATCCGCACCCGGCTCGACCGCGTCTACTTGGAAGCGCTGGAGACGGCGGCAGCTCCGCAGAACCGCCACAGCCCCAACGCAGCAGGCCAAGACGATCTGACGGCTCTGCAGGACGAGCTGGAGTCGCTGTACGCCGAGATTTTGCCCGTGGCGCAGATGACAGTGGAACAGAAACACCTCGAGCCGTCCATGGCACTCTTGTTTGGCCAAGCGGGCCAGCGAATCGCCACGTCGCTGCTGGCACTAGACTATGTGAGCGCCGGATCGGGGGGGGAAGGGGAACAGAAAGCGGATGCTAACGAAAAGATGTAGGTCTCCGACTGCCTAGACTTTCTTCTCGAGCAGATTGGCCTCCTGACCGAGCGCTTGCGGCTGGCCACCGACCATCAGCGGGCGGCGCGGGTGTTGGCGGATATGGCGCAGGCACAAGTGGCCGTCCCGGTCGCCACGCCGCAACAGACGGCCCAAGCCCTGGCGCAAAGCCCGCTCTCGCCGGTGCATCGGCGCATGGCATCGGTGCCCAGCATGGCGAGCTCGCCCGTGCGAAGCAGCCGCGCCCATCATCGCCAGTCGGCCAGCATGGGCGGGTTGCTGGCCGAGGTGTCGCCTCTCTGCCAGTTGCTACAGCAAATGTCGCTTTCGCTGCCACAAGACCCGACGACCCTCGACGCCAACGCCCGGTTCTTGCAGGCCACGCTGGCCGAACGCTCCCGCAAGGCGGACGGCATGACAGCCAGCCTGCAGGAATCCTTTGAGGCGGCCGCGGCCGCACACCTGTCCGACTCGGGCACGGCCGTCGGGGCCGCCTTGGCCTCTGTGCTGGCCGAGAGCCCCTACTGGCCGGCGCAGCTGGCCGATGTGGACATTGCCGAGTCCATTGCCGTCGTGGGCCAGGAGGTGTCTTTGATGCGCACGCGCATGGAGAGCATCGGCCAGGCGCTGAAGCGTCTGTGGCACGACAGCAGTCCCAAAAAGGCAGAACTGGTGGCCCGTTGGAGTTAGGCGGAAGAGGCCGAGTTGTTGTTTTTACGATGCATTCGGCGTGGAGTTGTCAAGTTCTTTTTTATTCCAGGTAAACGCAATTGCACTCTGTTATCACGTAAACGAGCAATGAATTCTGTTATTTCCAGGTAAACGAGAATTGCACTCTATTATAATCAAGTAAACGCAATGCATTCGCCAGTCCAGTGACAAAGTTACAGCAAAACAAATAAAGGCGTCTACGGATACCACAGCGCGGTCCTTTTCTTGAAGCTGCCTCCCGCAGTGAACCGCCGTGCCAAAGGCGGCAGAGGCGGCAAGCTGAAGCGGTCGCGCAGCCGGTCTTGCTGGCGTTGATCCTCTACGGCGTCCATGTGCGGCAACGGCTGCCGCGGCTGTTCTGTCGAGCCACGGCGGCCATGGATGCCGAGTCCGGAAAAGGCACCAAACACGTCATCGAGGTCGGCCAGGTCAGCCGAGTTCGGGCTGGGCGGCGCAGCAGTGCGCGGCGAGGCTCGTGCGGCTGCACGCGGCGAGCGCTCCTCGATCGGAGTGACGGGGGCAGAAGGGCTGTTCTTGAGGACAGACCTGACCTCGCCTGGCGAGGGGGAAGTAGCCGTTGTGGCGGTATGCAGACGCAAGCCGGGTTTCGGGCGCATGCTGATGCGGGCGTTTTGCGAGCGGCGTTCCTCGTCCTCCCAACGCAGCTCCTTCTTGGAGGCCGAAGCCGGAGAGCCGGGCGAGGACGGCGAGACGGGCGAGGCGGGCAACGACGGCGAAGAGCCGTGGCTGCTGTAGCCACCGCCTCGCGCCGGGTCAAACATGCTGTAGGCCTTGGTCGAGGAGCTGCCAAACATGTCGGTGCTGCCCGAAGCCGGCACCGACGACGGCTGCAGGGAAGCACGTTGACGCGCGTCGTGACGGCGGCGGCGGCGGTCCGACCGGTCCTGGTCGTCCTCGGCTGAGCCATAGCCGCGGGGCAGCGGGTCGTCGGCGCTGTGGTGGTGGCGGTGGCGGCGGCTGCTGCGGCTGCCGGTGTGGGTGTGGGTGTCGGGGGCTGGGGCGTGCGGGCTGAGAAAGTCGCTGCGCGCGCCGGCGCCGACCGTGGCCGTAGTGCTGGCCGGGGCCGGAACCGGTGCCGCTGCGGCGTAGTAGTGCTGGTGGCGGTGGCTGCTGTGGTGCCGGGGCGCGGAAGAGTACGTCTGTGTCTCGACCGGCACGGGCAGAGGCGTGCTGGCCGCGCCCGGACGGGGCACGCGGTCCTCGACGATAATGGGCCGGCGGCCACGCTCGGGCGTCCGCTCGGTCGTGGCATAGGCCATGGTGGCGGCGCGCTGGATGGGAACAGGGCGGGCCAGCGGCGGCTCGGGCACAAACGGGGCCGGGGCACCCGGGCGGCGGTCGCTGCGGCGGCGGCTAAGCCCGGGCGAGACTCTCCAGGAGCGGTCCGGCCGGACCTGGGCCGTCCTGGCATGCAGGCGCGAGCAGTTGTAGATGCGGTGGTACTGGACCAGGACCGGGTTCGGGCAAAGGTAGCCGGGGGTGCACGACTCGACGCGCTCGGTCACGTCCTCGTGGCCATCGTTGTAGGAGTTGTAGTAGACGGTGCGGACACACATGGTGGCGAGGGGGTGTCTGCTCTGTAGTTGGAATCAATCGGCCGTGTCAGATACGAGGGTGTATCTTGACAGAGGTCTGCTCAAAGACATGTGGGCATGGGAGACGAGACTACAGAGGCGTCTGAGACGAGCTTGAAATGGTTAAGAGGATGTTACAAAGAGCGTTGCGACCGATGGCAGCTTTATACGGCAGAGCCTGGCAAGGCAACCTCCCGGAGACGCTAGCCGTACGCCAAGTCCAGGCAGAAGCGCCCGTAGCAAGGCCCAGCTCGAGGCTCTCGCACGGCAGACAAGGCCGCGTTGGCTAAAGCTGTCGTAGTGGGGCTTTGCAGCCAAAAGGGTCATAGCCAGCGTCAGCAGGTCCCCTGCCAGTGCCTTGACGTTAGCCCGGCCGCCGCGCCTGGTAGCCGCTCTGGTGTTTGGAAGGAGGACGAGGAGAGCCAGTCGGCGTCGAGGTCAGCAGAGGCCTCCCCAAAAGGCCTCTTCAAAATAGAGTGAGCGTGAGAAGGTCACCAAAATAGAACAGGTGAGGTCACCAAATTAGAAGAGTAGGCGAGGAAGTGGCCACCAAAATAGAAAGGCCCTGAAAACGAAGAGCAGATAAAGTGAAACGCATAAATTCATAATGCGGGTGCCTGCAGAGGCTTCTGAGAGATGCTGCCGTGAGATGCTGCTGAAAGTGGTGAGACAAGGGCAAAAGTCTGCCAAGACACTCAAGGCTACGGCTTAATGAAAGACGCATGACTCGATGCCTGCAGGCATGACTCCCAGGCAGCCGCTCTCGAGTTCCTTTTTCCTTTTGCTGACCGTCGGGAACGCTTTGAATGGTTTGCAGTCACAAAAGGCACATCTCCCCGAAGCCACGTTTTCTCGGACCATGGGTGATGCCAGTGGAAGTCTACGGAGTAAAGAGCCGGCGGGATCGGGTGTTTAGCAAAAAGTCCGGGCCAAGCCAAGAATACGTTTGTTCCAAATCATCGAATAGACAATGTCATGCTATCACGACAGTGTCGGTTCAGAGTTACGCTTCGTCCCGCGCCTGGATCCGCCGACCGCAATCTCGACCTCGCGCCTATTACTCTACCAGGCCATGAGCTGCTATTCGTAGTCTTCCATGAGCTGCTATTACTCGTAGTCTGCCGTGAGCTGCTATTCGTAGTCTACGCCATGAGCTGCGGCCGAAGCGGTTAAGGCAAGCAGGTCCGTTCTGGCCCGGTTTAACACGCGCCTATTCTCTACAGAGCCTGACTCATGCCTGATGCAAAGGAGATGACGCACACAACGCCGACGACTCATTTACTTTTCGTGACTGTTGACCGTAGGCGTTCTTGGCCGCGTCCGAATATCTCGCTCTGGATGCCTTTTTCGTGTCACGCCCCATGATTAGTGAAATTAGCGCGCCAGCCACTACGCTAGAGTGTCAGCCTTACCGACTTGTGGGAGAAGCTCTTCCGGACATTGACGGCTAAATGCTACGAATTGTTGCGTGTAAGGCCGGAGCGTCTAGAACCAGCAATGCAAACTGAATTGGCATCTTGACTTGATTTCGTGATGGCGCGGTACGATGTAGGTCACATGACTTTAAGGGCCGTTGCTTTTGCAAAGGAGAATGTGCTGTCAATTCTGAGAAAACAAGAATAGGGGAATCCTTTGAAAAACTGTAAAACGACAGCTTGAAAAAACTGTAAAAAACAGAACCAGCCGCTAATGTCCAACAGAGCCATGGCCAGGCGATAGCCTCTTGTCACGGCTCTAGGCCGGATATGACATGCCGCTCTCGGCCTGGTAAGGCTGCTTCACGCCCTCTTGGAGCGGTGCGCGATGGGCCACCTCCTTTTCCTGCTGCACCAGGTCGCAGATGCCGCAGCAGCATGCTGTCGCGATATCCACGATGCAGTTGCCCTGGAGATTGAACTTGTCGCGGATGTCGGCACGCTGCATCGACATGGGAATCCAGTGTAGGCCAACGCACGAGGACGCGCAAAACAGGAGGCACTATTGTGTTAGTGGCGTCTTTTTCCTCGTCCGCTTCTCACATACCGACGTGTTGATCGGCTCGTAGCCCTCGAGCTTGGCGTCCTTGCGCAGGCGGTGATGCGTCTTGCCAAAGGTCAAGCACGGCAGGCACCATGTAATCAGGCAGAGGTCAATGGGGTTGCAGCACCCGAAAAAGGACTCGGACCACGACTCGGCGCTGTCGGGCGAGCGGTGGTTGATGTGGTCGGCCGGCTTGGCGAGCACCTCGTTGAACCGGTTCTTCCAGTCCTCGACATCCTTGTCGTTGATAGGACCGCTAGACTTTTGTTGAGACATGTTGGTTACGAGCGAGCAGACTGTCGGTCAAGAGCCGTTGATAGTTGGAAAAAGGACGAAAAGAGCGTGGGTAGGCGCGTTTAAAAGAGTGACACCGGTGCGAAGAAGGGCCTGGAGAAGGTAAAGCAGAGAGAACGTGGCGATCAAGCGCCTTTTATGTTTTTTTTCATCACCAGGCACACTTGCGGGCACAATTACCTTTACTTGGACACATGGGCCACGTTCAGCCTTGATCTACAGCTGCCTGCTCCAAGAACCCGCTCACGGCCGTTTTGGCTGCGGGCTGAATGCGCCTCGTCGAGGAAAACCCACTTGGCGGTTTGCTATGCCGCACTTGCGAAATGGCTCATGTCTCTTAAATGACATACGAATCCTGTCACAAAGTTTGCTAGTACTTTTGGGGATTGGGGCATCTACCGGCAACGTAATAACCGGCAGAACAAGCTCTGTACTTTTCAGCTTTGGGTGGGGCTATCCCAATCGAGCCATCACTGCGAGTGCAGTCGTTGACCACCCGATACCTTTGACGTGAATGACTGGGTGTAGACGCCTTGCCACGAAGAAGAGCTGTCTTATGGATGGCTGACACTATTCTGACTAATGGGACAAAGCCTTGGGTCGAGATAGGCAGAGAGAATACAGATCTCTATTCTTCAGATTGACCAAACTCGTTGGACTTGGGCACTAATAAAGACCTGTTTTTGTTGAACTATAACTCTAGCATTCAATTTTCAATGTCAAGATGCCTCTCCTATCATAGGCTTACAAGTTTCTTGGAACGCTTCCAACTCTAATGTAAATCGGCTTTGACTTTCTCCTTGGCCGACTTGTCTGGCAATTAGTGACACCATTCCAAACATGAAATGAAGTCTTTCCTGAGATAGAGTCAAGGTTGGATTCTAGTTGAGTAGTATAAAATGAACAGACCATGTAAACTTCCGTATGCCAACCACACACCCTTTACATTGGATCAAACCAAATAGGATTTGGGAGTTCGGGTTGATCTTTTGTCTATCCTATCCCGACGGTAGACTTGATGTCAGATCTACTGTCAGAACTTCTTGATAACGGGTGAGCGTTCTTGAAAAGATCTGTTCCACGGTTGCTGACTTGGGCTTTTACAGGACCAACGGAGCTTGACAGTCTCCATGTGACTTACATCGACAGCTATCTGATCCAACACACAATATCAGCCTAGGCTGTTCCGCATGCTACGATCTGATAAGGCAAGCTGGACTCGGCAATTGATAATGAGCTAGGCAGCAACGCACATAATGAAGCCAAATTTGATTCTGAATTGAAATCGAAAGCCTCCGAAGCGCGACAATAGCTCAACAAGTAAAGGCCTGTTCCATAGAGCCAGAGAGCTGAGACAAGCAAACATTTTTGCAGCACCACTTCTCCTCTCTCGGTTTATTTCCACATAAATTTGAACAAACGGTACTTGGGGCTGCCGGCTTATTTTAAAAGTAATAACCAACTACAGTTAACTATCATGTCTTTATTAAACAGTCTCAAGTCTTTATCGCGATGAAATGATACTGTTCTTCCTCCTTACCATGACCATATCGGCTGATTTCAGGCACGTGACAAATGGCTCCATTTCCCCTAAACGAGCTCCCTGGCACTGATCACGTGAAGAGTATTCTCTGCATAGCAACCGGTTGCTGGACATGTAACAGCAATCCTGCCTCGTCTCCCGTGCTGCTTTGATATCATGACCCTTTCACGACGGCTGCCCATTGGCTTTTCATCTTTAATGACTGAACCATTGGAGGAAGCGTCTGCCAAGGCGGCGACGGAGGACGACATGGAAATGACCGGCACGGCAGACGTTGAGGTTGCGAGCGTGATGGCGACGGACACGGCGGCCGAAGAAGGCGACGGCGCCGACACGGCAGACGTTGCGGCCGCCGCTGCCCCGGCCAGCAAGAAGCCCGAGGAGGAGCCGGCCTACACCAACTTTGCCAGCTATCTCAGCAGCCCGATTGTGGCGCTGCTTCTGCGGGCCGACGACGGCAGCATGGCAACGCTTTCGGCGCATCAGTCCTTGTTGACACGGAGCGCCTACTTTCGTGAAGCCTGCGCCGGGCTCGAGGACAGTGTGAGTTGGCTGCCGGCGTGTAGGGACGCTCAACTGATATGTAGGCGCAACGCATCGACCTGACCGACCAAGACATGGGCGCCGTGGGCAGCTTCTTGGAGTTTCTCTACACGGGCGACTACTATCCGCGCAAGCTGGCGGGCCATGCGCACAAGCTGGAGCGGCAGCTGGCCGAGCCCGAGGTGGACGAGACGGGCGAGCAGTTGCTCAAGCACGCGCGCATCTACACGCTGGCCAAAAAGTTTGGTCTGCCGCAGCTTAAGGCGCTGGCCTCGTCCAAGATCCACTGCGTAAACAGCACGGCCAAGGGCGAGATCGCCTATGCGCGCTACGTCTATGCGTACACGGCGCCCGACGACTCGGTCGTGCGCAACCCGGTCGCCAAGTTTTGGGCTATGCGCTCGCACACGCTGCGCGCCGAGGCCGAGAGCGAATTCCAGTCGCTGTGTCTCGAGTTTCCGCAGTTTAGCTACGATGTCCTGAGTACGTTTTTTCTTTCTTTCTTTCTTTCTTTCTTCTTTCTTTCTTTCTTCTTTCTTTCTTCTTTCTTCTTTCTTTCATTCTTTCATTCATCCTTTCATTCTTTGTTTCTCTCCTTGCTTTCTTCCTTTTGCTCTCTGCTTGTCTTCCTCTTCTCACAACCAGCGCGCATTCTGGACGAAAAGCTCAAGCGGGACTTGAAGCCCTCGACGCCAATGGGCAGCGCTCGCAAGCGATTCCGCACTTCTACCGGTGCAGTGTAAGTCATTCACAGTCTCTTTGCAGGAACATCTGTTTTTGGTCGCGTTTCCATTTGTTTGTGTTACATACATGTTATATACTACCCGGATAAAAACGTTGAGGCGAGACGCAAAAATGTACACTATTATATTGTTGTTGGATCGAGTTATAATTAGCGATGGGTATCAGACAATGGCTTTTGTGGCCAGCACAAAACAATGGGTGCAAAGGACGGCGCAGTGACGTACAGAGTACAGCCGCAAGGCGCCAAAAAGAGACTTTGGGCGTCGGTTTCCAGCGGCAGACCTGTGCTCAGAGCTGCACCGAACTATTGCGGAGCCACTGCATCGTACGGCCGATGGTCCAATCAGAGGTGCCGCCCAAACACAGCGGCCGACGAATGGGCCAGAAGAGGCACATTGTCCTGCATTAGCGCGTGCTCCAAAGTGCAGAAACGAGGAACGGCAGAGTTACTGCAGGACTTGTTGTGGACAAAGGTTTTTCTCTAGTGTATGGTCGAAAGAGGTAAATAAAGCAAAGGGCAGAACTAGAGAAGAGAAAAGAGCAGACAAGAGAATAGACAAGAGCAGAACTAGACAACGTACCGCCCGTTGAAATCCGAGTGTGAAGCAGGTTGGAGAAAGCATCGTCACACGAGTTACCGGGTGTTTGCTCTAGCCATACTCCGTAGGTACAATACACTACGGGTCGCACAGTCTCCATAGCCTCCACTTGCAGACAAAAAGGGCGGATCTCTTTTGGGTAGTGAAGCCGTAGTTTTTGTTTTGGCGTCTTTTCCGCGTCTACTTTTCGTTTCCTTTTCGGTCCATTTCACGCCTCTCCGTGTTTTCCCCCAAAGCACAACCCTCTCGCATGGAAAGGACCAACCTGACACGAAGCCGGGGTGAGTGCAAAAGCTGGGCGTTGACGGAGACTAGTGTATTAGCCACGACTACACTACACTAGTTGCATGAAACAAAACGGCCGGCGAGACAAGGACGCATTCCACAACCATGCACAGCGCCTGCTCCCTTGCGATGAGATGGCCATGAGCGTGGGCTAAAAGTATCTAAAATAGATCTGGTAGGACGAGTGCTTTCTTTCTTCCTGCTTCTTTCTGCTTTTTTCCCTTTTTTCCCTCTTTTTTACCCTTTTCTTTCCTCTTCTTCCCTTTGCACGAACCGTTGCGCCACAATCACGTACTGCACACTACACTACACTACGTACCTACACCCTCTGCTAATCCGTTCTACTTTAGCGCACCATTGTTCCGCTCTTCCTTCGCCCTCTGTATCCGTCTTGATCCGCAGCGGCAGGCCTGTTCTGCACGCTACTCATAGTGTGGCGCACCCTACCGCGCATGATGCTTTGGAGCGCTTTACACTGGCCTAATACCGATGCCATTGTCGTTGGCACGCGGTTGTGGCGCCTTGAAGCGTCAACGTCGGCTCGTCTGGTCGCGTAAACTCTTACAATTTAACGCACTGGCAACGGCTCTGCCCTAAAGCCCTCCCTGTTCCTGGACCAGGCCGCTATCCCACTAGTGCAGGGGTATGCACACCATGGCCTGCGCGCTAGCACAAAGACAGCACTAGCCTTGTACAAGTCAGGGGTTCAAGGGGCTCCAGGGGGAGCGTGACACTGCTTAATGCTCTGGTAGGGTTAGTGCAGTGCAGGTTTTAGTGTGCCCTTGGCCGGCTAACTATGACGTGTTGTGGCATTGTGCAAACATTGGTCTACACTACTGCCTACAGCGATGTATGCCAGTCGTAAAAGTACGCGTCTGCACTCTGCCCGGAGCCGTTGTAGCTGCGATGCCACCGGCCGTGCTCACCACGAGAGCGCACCGTTCGTGTGTGGCCCGGCTTCAGCAGTCGATACCACCCAACGGCCTGTCCCATTGGACGCCAGTCGCTGCAAAGCTCGCCAACCAGCATCGTCGGCAGCCTCCAGGGTGACAGCCGGGGTGCGGTAGCGCAGAATAGGGCACAGCACTTGCGCGGTAGTGCGGTGTAGGGCGGACAAAAGCCTAAAAAGTACAAGCCCGTACGCAGCACAAAGAACAGAGCACAACAGCACACAGCACAACAACAGCACACAGCACAACAACAGCACACAGCACAACACAACAACACGCACCACACAGCACAACACAGCACAACGACCACCACACGACTCACAACGCCATCCACGGCCCGGTCGACTGAGACTCCGGCTGTCTGCAGTGCAACAATAGCAACGGCGGGACGTGGCAGCACCGCCCACACAACCCGACACCACCTCTCCGCCATCGTTTCCCGTCGTTTCCCCCATCGTCTCTCTCCCCTCTCCTCCCCACCTCTGACCGTGGCAAAAGGCCCACTGTGGGCGCGAACAGGCCAAAGGGACCGCACCAACGACGACGCGCCAGTCAACGCTTGATCGACTCTGGGCCACACCAACAGTCAGTACGACGGTAGCCCCCAGCGTTACGTCAAAGGCGCTGGAGAGCTGCGGAAAAGAACGGCCAGAGCTGGGCGCAGGCCTGTAGTGTAGGCGTCGCCTTTGCCGCACCGGCTCCGCTGCATGAATTTCGCTGCACAGCACTAGGCACAACCGTAACAGATTCCGCTGCACAGTTAGGCGCAACCGTAGCGATTCCGCTGCATAGCCAGGCACAACCGTAGCAGACCGCTGCACAGCACTAGCATGCCCGTGGCAGGCTTCAGCGCTTCCATAGCTGCCACAGCACTCCGCGGCCCACTCTGGCTTCCCCTTCTCTCCTTTTCCTTCTGTACCTCCAACGCCACCCCCCACCCCTCCCCCCCAAGACTTTTGCCATCCCTCTCTTCTCGCCCCGTCCTTTCCTTTTCCCTTCCTCTTCCCTTTCCATCCTTTTGTGGTCGCTGCCGTTGACGTTTCCTCTGATTCTTCCCTTTTTACTTTACAACTTTTGTTTTGCCTTCTTTCTCACCATAGTCACTCTCTTACATGTAGATTTTCGTCTTTCAGCTCCATCCGGGCTCACCACTCTCTTTTCACTCCCGTCCACTCTTTCCGGGATTTCACAGCCATTCTTTTGATACGATTGCTCCTCGACCTACCATCGCCGACCAGTCGTTCTGCCACTCCTTCCATCCTCTATTGCTTTTTATTGCCCTTTTTACTCCTCTCCAACTTGTTTCATTTTTGCTCTTTGTTTCTACGCTCCTTCTCACCCCGATCGACCTCTACGATCGAGCCCATTACGCGTCTGCCTTGCACATCATCGATCCGCCCAGTATAGCCGGGCAACCAAACACACGGCTTGGCTTCTGTTTGCCAGACCGTGGCTGCCAACGTGCGACCCTTTGGCCCCCCCAACACTACACTTTTGCCCGACACAAGCACAGACACCCTTTTTGCGCCCATGGCATCCGAGGTCAAAATGGAAATGGCCACCCATCCGGGCCCGACCATGATGATGCAGCTGCCCATGACGGCCATGCAGCAGCCAGAGATGCATTCCCCCATGACCATTATCACCCCGGGCCACAACACCTGCACGGCGCCGTCATTGCCCACCCCCAACTCGGCCGTGACCGCCAAGAGCCCCAGCGGCCCAACCCCCTCCCCCCCCGGCTCGGCCACCGGCAGCCAGTCGATGATGACGACGTCCAAGCGGCCTGCCCGGAAGAGCACTCTGACACAGCAGCAGAAGAACCAGAAGCGCCAACGCGCCACCCAGGACCAGCTGACCACCCTCGAGATGGAATTCAACAAGAACCCCACCCCCAACGCCGAGACCCGTTTGCTGATTGCCGAGCAAATCAACATGACGGAGCGGTCGGTGCAGATCTGGTTCCAGAACCGGTGTGTTGGATCCGTTGTTTCTCTTCAGCTCTAGCGCGCACAAAACTAACAGTCCCAGGCGTGCAAAGATTAAGCTCATGGCCAAGAAGAGCCTCGAGACCGGCGAAGACATTGACATGATCCCCGAATCCATGCGGGCCTACCTCGTCATGCAAGCGGCCGAGAGCGGCAAAGGCCTGGGGGGTGCCTTTTATGGCCGCGCCGGCATGCTTGGCTACAACCCAGCCATGCTGATCGGTGGCGAGCAGTCCAACCAAGGCAAGGTCTTGATCCACCATCTTACCTGCCGCTCCCTGAGCATTGGCAAGTGGATGCGTGTTGGCCAAAACACTATGGATCTCATCATTTTCTACTCGCCCGACAAGTGCACCATGACCTACTACATCAACAACGAAAATGCCGGCTACAAGATCGAGTACCCCTTCTCTCACATTAAGAATATCTACCTCGAAAGCGACGATGATCCCAACAAGATGGGCGGCATCGTCATTGAGCTCAACCAACCGCCCAATTTCTTCATGGACTCTTCCCCCAACACCAACGGCTTCTTCATGTGCGGCGACTTCACCGAGAACCAGCAGGCCTCCCAATGCCTGGTGCACCACCTGGGCGGCAACCCCAAGGTTCTCAGCGGCCAAATGGCCAAGCTGATTTCTCTCGAGTCGTTCATGACGCGGCACAGCCCCCACAACCCGCACAACATGGCGGCCGCCGCTCCCCCGAATGCTGCCGCTCTGTCTCTGTCTGCCGCCAGCCTGCCGCTGGATCCGGGCCACAACCTCTCCATGTCCGCGCCTGTGTCGCCCACGGGCCGCCCGTCCTCGCAGCCCAACTTTCTACAGCCGCACGTGGGCATGTTCCAGGAGACCCAATGGGGCATTGGCGGCATCCATCCGGGCATGCGCCCGGGCCCGGGCCACAAGCGGCAGCGCAGTCGTTCTGTGCCCATGGCCGTGGACTTCTCCCTCTTGCAGACGCCGATGCCATCCTTTTACATCCAGCACCCGGGCGAAACCCAGCCGCAGCCGCACAGCCCAAACATTTACGCACCGATCCCGCAGCAGCCCAATGCGCTCGGCCCCGTCGGACCGGGTGGCCTGCGCATCGACACACAGGCCGGCTTTGGCCTGGATTTGCGGCAGTATCCCATGTCGGCCACGACGGCGCCGTCGCCGTCTGAGTACTCCAGCCCCAACTTTTTCACCTCGCAAGGGCCCGAGATTCCCGCATCGAGCTACAACACGCCGTACAGCACGGCATTCTTGTCGCCCATGATGAACGCCCAGAACCTGGTCCCTCAGCCGTCAGTGTCTCCGCTCTCGTTTGCCAGCCACTCGGATCCCGCCATTGTCGAGCAGTCCCCTCCAATGTCTATGCTGGGACGAAGCGCGTCGGCCGATATCTTCCCCCTGCACGGCGGCGACACCTCGGCCATTTCCGACGACGGCACTAGTTTGAACGAGATGTATTCGAAACATTCCATCAATCTGCCACTCAATCCCCACTCGCCTGTCTATCACGATGCCAGTCAAGCGGAACTGGACATGAACCAGCTGGTCCAGTTCGACCCTGTTGACCCTGCTAGCCTCTCTCCCGAAAGCCTCCATCCTGGTTCCATATGAGCCAGGGCGAGAATCGGGGGCCAGCGTTGCATTTGTTTTTGGTTGCAAGCACGAAAAAGGCTGCAGAGCGTGTACGGTTTGACCTGATATACCCGCGGGATTGCGATTTGGCTTATTTGCTTGGCGTTTACGGGCTGCGTGCATGATCGTGGAGCCTTTTTTTCTTTTCGAGGCATCTGCTGCCGGGGAGGCATCAGCCAGCAATCTTGTGTTTTTTGGAGCACAATCTGGCCGGCACTGTTTCCTTTGTTTTCATGCTTGTTATTTCTTTTATCGACTACGAATTTGCATGACGGTAACTACCTTCGGATCTCGATTACGCATGTCCGGCACAGCGATCGTACTTATCACTTTATACAGCTTTATCTCCCTCTTAGCTTTTCTTTTACTCTCCCTTTGATCTATGCACTCTTAATCTCGTCTGCGGTTTTTGCTCCCCTTTTCTGCCGAATACTTAATAGCGTCTTGGTGATCATGACGTCGCCACAGGCACACTTTCCAGGGGGGATACGTTGGGTTTCAAAAATGTTGTTTTAATTCGTTCTTTGTGCTTTTGTGAAGACAAAAAACTGCGGGTTTTATTTTGTTTTTTTTTCCCATCTCTCCCTGTTACCCAACCCCTTATCCATTGTGTGCGATGAAGCCCAGGTGGCCCGGGTTTGCGTATAGCTGGATCGGAGGGAAAAGCGGTTATCGGAGAGGTGAATGGAGGGAAGACGGGATCAGCAATCACTATGGAATTTCGTCTCAGCTAATGTTGAATGGGGTGAAGTTTTTTTCTCTTTTTTTCTCTCTTCTTTCTTCTCTTTTCTCTCTTCTCTCTTCTCTCTTCTCTCTTCTCTCATTTGTCCTTTCTCTTCCTTCTTCCTTCTTCCTTCATCTTTTCCTTCTTCATTTACTATTTCCTTTTTCTTGACGAGTTCACGGCTTGGATCTTATTTTGGGCTAGATACATTATAATATGCGATACCAAAAACTTGAGCATTAGTGCACATTTCTGAATGTCCGATTCAAGCCCTGGGCATCGTTGCAGACTAGTAAGCGGTCGCTTGGAACATTTATCTGCTTCCATGGCACTGGCTCAGCTGTTTGCCAAGTACAATTGCGTGTTCGTATTTTCTCTTACAGTTGCGTGTTCGGGTTTTTTCACATTGTGGCAGTGCTGCTTGTACACTGCACTAACAAGTTAGGTTTTTCACTTTAGTTGGCCGTTTGCCAAGAGCCCAGACAACAAAAGGCAGCAAAGCAGGACGGATGGCACATGTTTCGTGGGAAAAAGAATTCGTTACAGGCCAGACTGGGAATAGAAAGGCCGAAAGAAAGGTAGTAAAGTATATCGCGCCCGCCGAGGTGATGGACTGACTGCAGTCACTTTTTGGGGCTGATGCACCAAGCGCCCCTTCCTCGGTGCCCCCACACCTCTCCAGTTGCGCTTTCCCGGTGGCACAACCTGCTCCTTCCACAGCCTCGATATCTGCTTGCGTGGCGTTTGTACATTTCTCTGGAGAAAATCGCGTGTGCTCTGTAAGCTGCCACTTTTTTTTGTTGGACCATCCGCCCTCAAGCATGGTGGCCGGAAAAAACAAGCACGGCCGGGACAGTGATAACAAACGCATTAAGGGCGCATCAAGGACAGGCCCGCCCTCGCATTGACTGGAATCTGACCATTGCCCGCTCTACCAGACGTCATTCTTGACGGCATCTCATGTTGGCTTCTCGACGGACTCGGGCGCTTGATTTATCCTTTTTCACCCGCCTTTTCTTCCAGCGTCTTTGAGCGGACCGTCTGATCTCTTTGAATTGCATTTTTTGAGCGGACCGTCTGAGCTCATTGAATTACATTTCTTGAGCTGCCATTCTCTGGCCGATAGCGCCAGCCATGGCGGCTCGTCCAAGCAACACGCATGACGATGCTTCTCTTTCTCCAGCCGCCTCTGCATCCACGGCCGTCCCCTCGTTTCGTAACCAAGCCCACAATCACACGCTGCGTATCGACACTGCGGCTGTACAGCACCAGGGCGCACATGGTTCCCCGGTCTCGGCCTCGGCCGCGGCAACACCATCACCGCAGAACCACCAGCACCAGCACGCCTCTCCACGGCTGAGCACGAATCTGTACACCATCGAGTCGCGCGTGGAGGCCCCGCCGCCGTCGCCCCGACGGCGGCCGGCAACGCACCAAAGCGGGCTGCCGGAGGCGGCGTCGTCGTCGATGGCGGCGCCACCTGAATATTCGTATGCCGCGGGCCGGTCAGAGCTGCGCGAGCTGCACGATATCCCGCTCGAAGCCCCGAAAAAGAGGCTGGCCACGGCGACATCGACGGTGGTGCGGGTCACAGAAGCCAGCGAGACGCTCGCGCATTACCGCGACTGGCTGAAGCGGCAGCGGGCCCGGCAGCGGCGCTGGACGAGTGGCCCATACGGCCGGCTCAAGAGCAGCTCGCGCGGCTGGTACCAGCAGCACATTATCGAGGGCCTGCTCCGGCAGCGACCCCTACCGCCCAGTGTCGACGGCCGTCACATTGCCCTGGACCCCGGACGTGTCCGCACGTCGCCGCTGCTGGACGAGCGCTCCGGCAAGCCATTTGTGTCCAACTTTATCCGCTCGAGCCGCTACACGGTCTACGACTTTTTCCCCAAGCAGCTTGTGTTCCAGTTCATGAAGCTGGCCAACTTTTACTTTCTCATCATTAGCGTCTTGCAAATGATCCCCGGCCTGAGCACGACCGGCACGTACACCACCATTATCCCGCTGATGCTCTTTGTCTTTATTAGCATGGCCAAAGAAGGCTACGACGACTACCGGCGCTACCGGCTGGACCGCCTGGAAAACCGCAGCCTGACGTGGGTGCTGGATCCTGGGCGGACGGCCCAGCGGCAGACGCAGCGGTCGAGAAGCCGCTGGGACGCGGTCAAGGGCTTGTTGAACGGGGCCAAGCGCATGGCGGCGGCGGGACAAACAAGAACGAAGAGAAAAGCACCCGGCGAGAACAGCCATGGCGGCATGACGGAGCTGGACATGGTGCGGTCGGCGGAATCGGCGGACTTGTACGACGGCCCGGAGCTGCTGGCGGCCAACACGGCGCCTCCGTTGCGCATGCCGTGGTCGATGGTGGAATGGCAAGAACTGCGCGTCGGCGACATTGTACGGCTGCGGCGCGACGACAGCGTGCCGGCCGACATGATTCTGCTGCACGCCGACGGGCCCAACGGCATTGCCTACATTGAGACCATGGCGCTCGACGGGGAGACCAACCTGAAGACCAAGCAGGCCTGCCCGGCGTTGGCCGAGCACTGCGACTCGCTGGCCGGCATGGCTGCCAGCGGTGCCGAGATTGTGAGCGAGGACCCCAACCTGGACCTGTACAACTACGAGGGCCGTGTGATTGTCGGCGGCCAGGCCGTGCCGCTGACGGTCAACGAAATGGTCTTCCGCGGCTCCGTGGTGCGCAACACGGCCGAAATGATGGGCCTGGTGGTCAACACGGGAGAGGAGTGCAAGATCCGCATGAACGCGCACCGCTACAAGACGGCCAAGGCGCCGGCCATGCAGTCGATTGTCAACCGCATCGTGGTTTTGCTGGTCATTTTTGTCATTCTGCTCGCCGTCGGCTGCACCATTGGCAACGGCATCTGGGTGCCACGCCACGGCCGTAAATCGTGGTACCTGTTTGACGACGAGCTGCCGCTGGGCCAGATTTTGTTTGCCTTTGTCATCATGTTCAACACCCTGATCCCGCTGTCGCTCTATGTCAGCCTGGAGATTATCAAGGTCGGCCAGCTGCTGTTGCTGAGCGACATCGAGATGTACGACGCCGAGACCGACACGCCCATGGTGGCCAACACCACGACTATTTTGGAGAACCTGGGCCAGGTCAGCTACATTTTCTCCGACAAGACAGGCACCCTGACTGAAAACAAGATGCGCTTCCGCAAGATGAGCGTGGCCGGCACCGCCTGGCTGCACGACATGGACGTGGCCCGCGACGCCGCGGACAAGGCGCACAAAGAAGCGCTGAATCTGGCCGGGCATGCAAAGGAACCCTCGCACGGCTTCGGCATGAGCGCCCGGCGGCAGACAGACACAGACCCGGCTAGCCAGGCCGGTGGAGCCACCATCGTCTCGGCACGAGACCCGCCGGCTGCGCCGTTGCTGGCGCACTCGCCCGCCCCGGCCATGGCCGGCCGCTCACTCGACCTGACCGAAGTGCCTATGCAGCTCCGGAGCGCCCGCCGCACCAACAGCCTACTTTTGTCGCCCGGAGGAGCCTCGCGGCGCTCGACTTCGGCGCCATGGCGGTCGCCGGCGCGGCCGTCCCAGAGCCAGCCAGAGCTCAAGACCGAGGAGCTGCTTCGCTACCTGCAGGCGCGGCCGCACACGGCCTTTTCACGCAAGACCAGGCATTTTCTGCTCTGCATGGCCCTGTGCCACACGTGTCTGCCGGAAACCACACTGGATGGCGAGATTGGCTTCCAGGCGGCGTCCCCGGACGAGCTGGCCCTCGTCCAGGCGGCCTGCGACCTGGGCTATCTGTTGATCGACCGCGACGCGCGCTCCATCCAGCTGCAGTTCAAGCAGCTGGACGGCTCTCCTGTGGTGAAAACGTACCAGGTGCTGGACGTTGTCGAGTTTAGCAGCAAGCGGAAGCGCATGTCGATTGTCATCCGCATGCCGGACGGCCGCATCTGCCTCTTTTGCAAAGGCGCCGACAGCGTAGTGCTGCCGCGTCTCCAGCTGAAGCAAATGGCGCTGCAAAAGGCGACGGCCGTCGAACGTCGCGCCAGCAAGCGCAAGAGTGTCGAGCAGGAGCGCGCCATGTACCGCAAGAGCATAAGCTCCAGCATCATGGGCGGCGTCGGCAACATGAACAGTGTGACGCCGCGGTCCAGCTTTAACATTGTTCGCACGGGCTCCCTGGGCCCTTTGCGGAACCTGTCGCGGCGTAGCACGTCGAAGCGGTCGGCCGACCATGCGGCGGCCATTGCTTACCGGCGCTCGGGCGTCGTTTCCGGGGGCGACATGGACGAGTGGCTGACACGGCGTGAACGAGAGGATTTGGACATTGCGAGCGGCGCCAACAACGAAAACGGGGCTGCTTCGACGTCGGCAGCGGCGGCCGCCGACGCCATGTACGACGACCCGTACGGCGGCCTCGTGGACGAGGCCACTGCCATGGACGAAGGCGCCGTGTTTGAGCGATGCTTCCAGCACATTGACGACTTTGCCTCGGAGGGCCTGCGGACGTTGCTGTTTGCGTACCGCTACATCGAGGAGGACGACTACCGCAAGTGGAAAGCGCTGTTCCAAGACGCGAGCACGAGTCTGGTGAACCGACAGGAGCGCATCGAGGCGACAGCGGACCTGCTGGAGCAAGGGTTCGACCTGGCCGGCGCCACCGCCATTGAGGACAAGCTGCAGGAGGGCGTTCCGGAGACCATTGACAAGATGCGGCGGGCGAATATCAAGATTTGGATGCTGACGGGCGACAAGCGCGAGACGGCCATCAACATTGCGCACGCCGCGCGCATCTGCAAGCCGTATTCCGAAGTGTACATTCTGGACGCCGCCACGGACGGCGACCATTTGCAGGAGCGCATCGCGTCGATCCTCGTCGACGTTGCGCGCGGCATGATGCCGCACTCGGTGGTCGTTATTGACGGGCAGACGTTGAGCCTCGTGGAGGAGGAGGAGGACATGCGCATGCTCTTTTTCGATTTGGCAGCGCGTATCGACTCGGTCATTTGCTGCCGCGCGTCGCCGGCGCAAAAAGCCACGCTTGTCAAGTGCATTCGCGAGCGTGTGCCGTCGTCAATGACGCTGGCCATTGGCGACGGCGCCAACGACATTGCCATGATCCAGGCCTCGCACGTCGGCATTGGCATTTCGGGCCGCGAAGGCATGCAGGCGGCGCGCATAGCGGACTATTCCATGGCGCAGTTCCGCTTCCTGCAGCGGCTGCTGTTGGTGCATGGGCGCTGGAACTACCTGCGCACCGGCAAGTACATTTTGGCCACGTTTTGGAAGGAAATGGTTTTTTACCTGGTGCAGGCTATGTACCAGCAGTACAACGGCTACACGGGCACGTCGCTCTACGAATCGACCAGCCTGACCGTGTTCAATACGCTCTTTACGTCGCTGCCCGTCATTTTGCTTGGCGTCTTTGAAAAGGACCTGCGCGCCAGCACGCTGCTCGCCGTGCCGGAGCTGTACCGCTTCGGCCAGTGCAACCGGGGCTTCCGCTTCCGCCAGTACTTTGGCTGGATGGTCATGGCGGTTGCGGAAGCTTCGCTCATCTACTACATTATCTACGGCGTCTATGTGAACGGGCTCTTTACCACGGACACGACGCTCTATGCCATGGGCAGTCTGGCCTTTACCATTTGTGTGGTGTTTATCAATATCAAGATGCTGTAAGTGGAACAAGGAGAAGAGAACAGAACAGAAGAGAAGAGAAGAGAAGAGAAGAGAAGAGAAGAGAAGAGAAGAGAAGAGAAGAGAAGGAAGGAAAAGAGAAGGAGAGGAGAAGGAGAATAGAGAAGAAGAGAAGGAGAGAGAAGGAGGAGAGAAATAGAGCGCCTTTGCTAACCGGCAGGGTCCTCGAGATGCACAACAAGACGTTGGTATCGGCAGCGGGACTGGTCATTTCGGTGGGCGGCTGGTTCCTCTGGAGCATCTTGCTGTCGCTCGTGTACGGCGCCAAGGTCGGCCCCTACCTCGTGCACAACACCTTTCTGCACAATTTTGGCCGCACGCTGGGCTGGTGGGCCACGGGCCTGGTGGCGCTGGCAGCTGCCGTCCTGCTGGAGCTGCTGGCCAGCAGCCTGCGGCGCGTTTTTGCGCCGACGGACCAGGACCTGATGCAGGAAATGGAGCGCGACGACGCCGTGAGCGCTGTCCTGCAGGAACACGCCGCCGAGGCCGGCGAGGCGCCGGCGCCGGAAACGTCCGCCACAGCGCCGGCGCCCTAACGTCTGCTCTTTCTGTTTGTCCATTTTACTCGTGTCGATACCCTTTGCTTGTGGGGACATTGTTTGTACGTAGACATGAAATGAAACAAAAAAGGAAATCACCACATTGGTTCATAAGCACAAGCGGCACAAGGTCCAAATAATGTCTTTTCGTACAGTGTACCCATCATCAAGCACTGCTACTGCTACTGCTACTGCTACTGCTACTCTCTCGTTCATGCTCCCGTCGTCTATTTTCGGCCCGATGTCTTGGGCCCGGCCCACGTGTGTCTGCCCTTGGGCGCAGCGCCGCCGTGGCTGTCGCCGGCCAGCAGACGTCCCCAGCTCTCGTGCCTTTTGGCGCGCTTCCGGTCGGCTCGTTTCGGCTTCGGCTGAGGCGGGGCCGGTGTGTCTCTGCGCCCCCCATCGTGTCCGGATACACGCACCTGCTAGTTGATGTATGCCCGAGCACTGCCGCCACTGCCGCTGCCAAAGTCGCGCGTCTCGTCGCGCAGGGCGCGCAGTTGCGGCTCAAACGTCTTGTTGACCCACTCGCAGTACTGCAGCCATTTCTGCTGGTGGGCGCCCAAGTCGGTCACGACGACGGCCACGGCACCGCCCGCCCCGCCACTACCACCTCCGCCGCCGGAGCCGTTGCTGCTGCCCATGCCGCCGCCGGCCGTGGCGGCAGCGGCCGCCTTGAGTCGCTCCGCCAGCAGCATCGTGGTGCGCAGCACGCCCTTGTTGGCGTCGTCCTGCTTCTCGTGCTCCTGCTTGACGGCGTTATCCTTGAGCTTGGTCGAGAGAATGGCACGGTAGCGCTCGGCGATGCTGTCGAGGTGGCGCGCCGTCTCCTCGGGCGCTGCATAGGCGAGACGCGACAGCATCAGGTTGCACATGCTGCGAATGTCGTGGTCGTCGGCGAGACCGGCCAGAATGCGCTCAAACAGGCCGAGGATGCTGATGCGCGAAAAGGCCGTCTCCATCAGCGCATGGAGGGTTTCATAGGCGCACTGGCAGTGTCAGCACGGCAGTCCTTTTTTCGTCACGGGCACGCAAAGAAACCTGCTTACCTTTCTCACTTCCAGGCCGTCGTCCACCAGATGCTTGAATGGCCCCATTTGCACTTCGCGGATCAGCTGCGGCTTGATCTTGGACTCCTCCATGATAAAGGGTAGCAGTTGGCCCAGCTGGCCCATGATTAGCTCCGGCTTGTTGTGCGCGGCCGAGTTGAGCGCCGTCATGGCCAGGCGCCGAATCTCCAGGTCCGGATCCTTTTGCGCCGTGTGCAGCATCGGCACCAGCTGCTCGCGTAAGTACGCCTCAAAGGCGTCGTTGCTGCCACTGCCGCCCGTCTCCGACAGCGACAGCGTGTAGCGCAGCGCCTGCAGCGCCATGGCCCGCAGCGGCGTCGCCGCGTCCGTCAGCAACTCACCCAGCCGGGCCATGAACTCGAGCGGCGCTAGCATGGCCAGACGCCCCAGACATTCGGCACAGGCGGCCTTGTTGTTTTCCAGATCCGATGCGGCCAGTAGCTGTGTCCAGATGGCGCTGCTGTAGGGGCCAATGTCGGTCGCCGCCGCCGTCTTGTCGCTCGACTCCCGTCGTTCCACTGCCACTTGCTGCAACACCTCCTTTAGCGACTGCAGGGCCAGGTATTGTGTGTTGCTGCTGCTGCTGTTACTATTGCTATGGCTGCCGCTGCCGCTGCTCGCAATGCACTCGAGAATCACCGGCATGTATAGCGGCACGTTTCCGGCGGCAGCACGGCCCAGGGCGACGGCAGCCGACATGGACACCTTGTCAAACTCGCTGGCAAACAGGTCCAGAAACAGCGCCGGCTGGATCGGCGAGTCGGCAGCGGCCGGGCCGAGACGCAGGCCCGCCTCGCCCAAAACGGTAATGGCCAGGCTGGCGCGCGTCGGATCGATCGGGCCACTGCCGCCCTTGGCCGTCTTGAGCTCGTCGACAAAGCTGTCAATGGACACACCGGCCGAGGCGCCACCGGCCACCAGCAGGGCACCAATGACTTTGCCGACCACGGCCGGGTCGCCCGTGGCAACGCCAAAGTCCTGCAACAGCCCAACCATGAGCGGCTGGCCGTGGCCGCTGCGGCCAATGACGGTCACCAGGCGCAGCACCGGGTCCAGCACCGACGGCGTGACAATGCTGGACCGCAGCAGCGCACAGAGCGACGCAATCACGGGCGGCGTAACCACCAGCGCGGGCTTCTGCTGCACAAGCGACGCCAGGATGCGCAGCGCCGGGCCCAGCAGTTGCGCGTCGTTGGTATTTTCCAGCACCGGCTGCAGTGCCAACACCAGCGTCGTCAACGTGTCATCATCCAAAAGATTGGGCGTGCTTTGCACGAGATGGCGCAACGCGTGGATGCTGGAGCCGCGCAGCGAACGGTTCGCCTTGCGCAGCTGCGACGACAGCTCGACCGCCACGCGACGCGTCCAGACAGCATCAAACGGAGCACTGTCCCCCGCGGTCGCCGACGAGGCGGCGTAAGCGGCAATGCGATCAATGGCCCGCACCGAGGCCAGCCGTGAGGTCTCGTTTTGCAGACGCTCCAGCAGCGCCTCGAGTGCTTGACGCCGGTTCTCGGCCGACACCAGTTGGCCGCCGCCGTCGGCCGCGCCGGTGTGGGAAAGCAGCGTGCCCAGGGCCTGGATGGCCTTTTGGCGCACTTCTGCATCCACCTCGGGCGACGAGACCCGGTCCATTAGCACGGCGTACAGCTTTTGCAGCTCGGGCTTGAACTTGGCTGCTGTCGCCGTCGCCGCCCGCGGCGGTGTGATGAGCTGGACCACCTCTTCGGCTGCGGAAATGGCCTCGGCCGAGATCTTGTAGAAGCGGTCGCGCACCACGGCGACCAGGACCTCAACCATGTCCGGCAGGTAGGCCTGCAGCGCCTGAAGCGAGTGCGTCTTGGAAATGTGCCCCAGCAGACGCAGTGCCGCCACGCGCATCGTTGCCGGTGTCACCGAGGTGGTGCCGCTGCCCGTCTGCACCGACATGGACGAAGCCGACACCGCCGGCAGGCCCGAGGCCGGCTTGGCCGCCTCCAAGACCGGGCCCAGGATTTGCGAAAAATAGTCGGCCAGGCCGCCGTACTGCACGGTGACAATATCGTCGAGCAGGCTGATGATGGACTGCTTCGTCGGAATCTGCTTTCCTTTCAGCAACTTGGCCGCCGCCGCTACAATCGAGGGCGTACGCTCGGCGAGGTCGGCCCGGGGTCCTGTCGGGGGCAGCGCCGGCTTCTCCGAGGCTGTCGGCGACGCCAGCCTTTCGCGGTCAGACAACCGCGCCGCGTTGCCGCCAGAGCTGCTTTGCCGCCGCCGCTTCCTACTGAGCGGTTCCTGCTGAGCTGCCATGGCCAAGGCCGATGTCGCCGGCTGGCCGTCGGCAGCAGCCAAGTCCAGCGCAAAGGCTGGCAAAAGGCCCTCGCCCGTCTTCCGCACCAGCAGCGACACGGCCGAGATGATTTCGATGCGCACCGTCTCCTCGCGCTCACCAAACCGCTGGATCAGCAGCGGCGCCGCCTCCCGGTACAGCACGCCGTTCTCTAGGAGGTCGCCGCTGCTGCGAGTGGAAATGAGCGTTCGCAGCGCCTTGGCGGCGCATCGGCGCAGTTTCCAGCTGCCGTCCCCGTCGTCGTCAAACGTTGCGTCTGCCTCGAACTCGTCGTCGTCGTCCCCGAATCCGTCGTCGTCGTCGTCACCCTCGTCGGCGTCTTCCATCTCGTCGTCGTCGCCAATGTAATTTGGGTCGTATTTGAGGTATCGCAGACACGCCTGAATGGCCTCTTCCGTGTAGGGCCGCATCTGGCTCGGGCAGGACGCCAAAAAGGCCTCTAGCGCCACGAGGGCCGCTTCGCGGATTTCGTTAAAATCGTTGCTATTGTCATTGCCCTCGCCCACGGCCTCCAGTTGCATGGCCAGCGTCTGGTCGCTCAGCGAGGCCAGGATAAACGGCGCGACAGCATCGACGTGGCGGCCAAACCGCTGTGGAATGGACCGGGCCATGGACCCGAGAATGGCAATGTGAAGCCGCTGTGTGACCGGCGTCGTGCGCGTGTTGTTGAGCGTCTTGACCGTCTCGTTGATGAAGCCGGCCAGGGCCTCGTCGGGCAAGTAGATGGCCAGGATAGACACTGCCACCACGGCGCGTTTCTTGACGGCCGAGCCGACGGTCGAGCCGCCACCTCGGCTGCAGCTGCCGTCCTGCAGGAGCGAGACTATGGCGTCCTGTAGTGCTTCGACCTCTACCGGTTGCAACAGCGGGCCGAAGCAGCGCACCACTTCAATGACAACATCGACCGACTCGATAATAAGGTCGGTGTTGCTCTCGAGACTGCTGTCGCCGGTTCTGCTGCGGGAACTTTTCGACGCCGTTGCCGAGGAAGCTGGCCCTGGCCGCCCGATCAGACGCGGTATCAACACGCGGCTAATGTGGAGGTAGGCATCCACAGCCTCTTTCGAGGGCGGCTCGCCCGGCACCGGATGGGGCAGAGCTTCGATGACGGCCTTGAGCGCCAGCGACGGTACTGCATTGTCTGATGTCACCCGCAGCTTGAGCGTCGACAGCTTCTCGATCAACGGGCCCACCAGGTTCGGTTGTATTCTGCTGACCAGAGGTCCGAGACTGACGATTAGCGAAAGGAGGCAAAAACAAGGGGAGAAGAGAAAGGAGAAAAGAAAGAAGAAAAGAGAAAAGAAAAGAAAGAAGAAAAGAAGGAAAGAAAGAAGAAAAGAAAAGAAAGAAGAAGATCCCACCATTTGATGGCCAGGTTCTGCACCTCGCCGTTTTGGTCGTCCAAAGCCCGCACCAGATTGTCGACAGTGCGCGATGCCGTGTTGTAGTCGGTCTGTAGAATGTCGGGCCGCCCGTGGACCAGCACGTTGAGCAGGTCGTTGAGAGACATGAAGCGGAAGTCGGGATCCAAATCGCCCAGCTTCTGCAGCAGCTGGCTAATGGTCACCGACGTGGCCGTGGCCGGGTTGATGGCGGCCATGGCGACGGTGTGTGTGTCCGTACGTAACCGGGGAGATGTATGCTGCGGCTCTCTCGTTAGAAGAAGTTGGGAGACGGAAAGCTCAGCTCTCTCGTTTAGAGGTTGACAGATGGAAAGCTGGGGATGGCCAAAGTTGTAAATAAACAAAGATAGCTTCCCAGCTTTGCAAAGCTTGACAACCCCGAGCACAAGCCGGAAACTATCCACAGAGAACTCACCAAGCAGAAAATAAAAGAGCAATAGTGTCTAACGATAAATCAAAAAGGTTGTTCAAGCCCCCCTGACAAGCTGCTTGTCCCGCCTGGAGTCGAGACGTAGTCGGGAAAATGGCCGGAATGGAGGGGTGCCGCCCAACGACGGTATATGTCCCAAGCGGGGTATTAGCTAAGCAGACAACGCTGTGGAGCCGTAGCTATCCTAACATCACCGTTTTGCTGTGGACATTTTTGTAACCATTTTGACTTGCAAGAAAATTATATGCTCTAAAAACTACTGCGCTCTTCCCTGTTGATCGAGAAGGATATTTCTGGCAGCGACGCCGGCCGCCAAGATACGACTCTTGCTGCATTCTGGCCGAGTCTCCAAGTATGGCTACGCCTATCTCTCGGCCTCTATACTGCTAATGCTGTCAAGGGGATGGGAGAGGTGGCAGCGTCTCCTCCAGTCAAGCCTGCTGGCAGTAGGGGGCCAGGCGAGGGCGGAGAGGGCAATGATTGCGCGTCGTAGTAGGTGCTAGAGCTTTGCGACAACGAGCGGCCGCGGGCGTCGTTTGCGGCGGAAACCGGGCGCTCTGTCTGCTGCTGTGGTGGTTCTCCCTCCAGCTGGCTCCGGCAGACGTCCCGACGGCCTTGCGGTTGGCTTTCCTGCACACCCCCCATGCTGAGTACCTCGCTGCCCTTAGGTGCAAAGTCTTCCGTCAGCCGGAACGAGACCGGTCGGCGTGGGATCGGCGCCACAATCCGGACCTCTTCGCCGTGGGACCCGTCGTAGGCTACCTCGTGTGAGAGGCTTCGGCCGTGTAAAGCTGCCGCTCTCGCCGTATCCTCCCCCCTCTCCCTCCGCTCTGTCTCCTCCCTCCACTCCCGCACAGTAGAAACCTCCTGCCGATCCGACGCTTGTGCCGTTGCCATGGCAAAAATGGCTGCCGCCCTCCCGGTGTCGCCTCCGTCGCCGCCCTCGGGAGGGACCCGCTTTGGCTGCTTGCCCTTCCTCCGCTGCCTGGAGTGTCGATAGCCCCACGTGCTTGTCCTGTCCTCGTCCTCTTCGGTTGCGCTCCCCCTGTTGCCCTCACCCTGCTGGAAGATCAACAGCTCCAAAGCACCCATGGGCAGCGGCTCCAGGTACGTTAAGGGCGGGGCTGCCAGTCTCGTTGGTCTCGTCGGTTCGCTGGCCTGCAGTGGCAGTGGCGGCACCGGCGGTGCTGGCGGTACTGGCGCATTTTTGTAACGGCTTCTTTGCCTCGTCTGCTGCTTCTGTTTCTGCCGGTAGCGGCGGCTGTGCCCATAGCATCCACAACATGTCTGGCCCATTGCCTTTGCCGAGGACTTGAGGGAAGAAAAGGGAAAAGGGGAAGGGAACAGAGAGGAAACAAGAGACAGAACTTTTGTCAGGATAGTCAGGCGTCGTACCACGACATCTTCAGTATCGCGTCCCGTGATGTTGAAGGAACGTTTTAAAGGGGAAATAGAGAGACAGCACATATATAGATACACCAATAAGTATACAGAAACAGCTCCTCGTCAAAGATAACCAATATGCTTCTACTTGAGTAGAAATGAACTCTCTTGTATTGCTAGGGCGAATAGTAAGTATCCATTCATTATGGGAAGGTAAGAAGCTGGCTCCTGCTTCTTTAAACTTTATCATGCATATTCTACCAAAATATAGGGAACCGAGGCTGTTGCTCAATAAATAAGCCTTCATCCTCGTGAAGTAAAGGAAAAATGTCAGTTTGTGTGAGGAAGAAGCGCATTAGCTACAAAGGGAAGAGAGTGCGTAGGCGTCCCGTTGGTGTTGCTGAAAGAAGCTGCTGGAGAGCCATGCTGTCAATAGGTAACAACCAAGTCAAATTAAGACACATCAGTACAAATGAAACAGGACATGGGCGCCATGAGCATACAGGACAACCGGCAAAATTCGAAACCGGAAGTGAAAACAAGGCAACGTCAGATACCGCGACTGCAGCATACAGTGTGTATCCCAAGATGGGAGTTTGGAAGGGGGAGGGTGCATCCGGTGCATCCAAAATAGGCTCTCGAGCTGCTTGATCATCTGAATCCGAATAATACACAGATGTATACAACGGTAAAGATCCCCCACCGGTAGGAACAAAGGCATAAGAAAGCCCGATGGCCAAGCCGGCAACAAAAGGCATGGCCAAACGTGATCAGCAGGATTGGTACAACAGCAACGGCTCGCCCACGTTTTCAATCTCTGGTATTGTGCATTTCAGGTCAAAGGCTTTGGAGAGCACAATCTTGAAAATCTAGAATGCGGGTTAGTAAAGAGGCGGCTCCTGATAGCACAAGAAGCAAGGGAGCATGCCTTTTGAACGTTGATGCTGTGGCTTGTGCTGCTGAAAATGAGTGCTGCACGCATAGCCTTGGCAAAGCGACGGGCCTGTCCTGTTAGTCGGTGTCGTTGATTCTGCTTCTCCCCCCTGGCTGTTTTTTGTCCTACCTGGTTTGAAATCTCTTCTTGATCCTCCCGCGGGAAATTTACAAAGTGGTCATACTTTGTCCCCACGAGAATAGGGATGGCTGTCTTGTTGAAGCCGCGGCCCTGGCGGTACCACTCTTTGATGCTGTTGAGCGTGCTCTTGCGAGTGAGGTCGAACATGAACAGTATCGCCACCGCATCGTTGCAGACCAGAGGTAGCATATTCACAAATTCACGCTGGCCACCCAAGTCCCAGATGCTGAATGTGATCTCCGTGTTGCGAATGCTAATTGTTTTCTCCATAAAGTTGACGCCGAGCGTCTGGATATAGTCCTCGTCCCAGCTGCCTTCAACGTATTTGACCATGAGAGACGTCTTGCCGATCTGAGCATCTCCTACCATGCCCACTTTGATGACAACGTGATTCCGGCCCGCGTTCGCCTCGGAATGCGCACCACTGCTTCGAGAAGCCTGGTCTGGGTAGCTGCTTGTTCCGGTACCGGCATAGCCGGAAAGCCCTGATGGCGGCCGTGATGTCGGTTGCGATTGCTGAGGTTGCTGCTGCACTTGCTGGAGCTGATGAAACTGTTGCTGCTGGAGCTGCTGTTGTTGCTGGAGCTGCTGCTGCTGCTGGAGTTGCTGCTGCTGTATCTGCTGCTGCTGTAGTTGCTGCTGCTGGTAAAAGTGTTGCTGCTGTTGTTGCTGCAATAGCGGCGGCGGCGACGACTGCTGGAAATATTGCAGAGGCCCAGGCTCTTCATATAGAGGTTGGGGCGGCGGGGAAGACGGCGGCTGCTGTGACGGCTGCAGGGCAGCATACTGTTCGCCCGCGTCCGTCTCCGGCATGCCATCGGTTTGCGATGGCACAAGATATGCCTCTTGTGGTGCATCGGCCAAGCCGTAGTCGAGCGCCTGTGCTGGCAGGTTCTGCGGCTCCGTGCCATCGCCAGTGCCCAGAACCACATTTCCTTCCATTCCGGTAATAGTGTCGTCGTGCTGTGCTTCGAGCGGCTGCTGCTGATCTATCGCCGCTGCGACCGGAGCCGCAGAAGGGCTGGCATCCATGACGTCCATGTTGTTGTCGACGGCGTCGTGAAACTGGGCCACAGACCCTGCCGAGAGCACCGAGGAATCCAGGGTAAAGGTTGGCCCCTCCTCCCAAATTGAGCAACGGCAAGCTGTCGTAACAGGGCTCTGCGTCGCTGTACTCGACGATCGGCGGAAATGGAAGGGGGAACAGTGTAACGAATCTTCGCGGTGCCAGAAACGAGAAACCGCTATTTTCCCAGCATGCGAAACCAACGTTTGCCACGTCTCGAAAGCCTAGAGCCCTAAACTGATTGTTAGAAGAAGGGCCCAGGTGATATATGTGGATAAATCCCCGAAAGCATGGAAGTAGGCAAAAGATGCACACGTTTGTCTAAATTTGCGAGTCCGCCTCACAAGACGAGTCTTGGGGACCACGACAGCACAACAGCACGTCGTTCGTCCAAGGCCGCGATGCAGGCACAGGGGGTTTAAGCGAGTAGTAAAAGACACAAATGACGGGGACACGAAGTCGGTTGCCTGAGCCAAATACAACGTCTTTCCTCGTGGATGCAATAGGGAAAGGCCGCCAAAAAAGTCGATAAATGAGGAGCTTACGTTGGCAGGATCGTTGTCGCGGTGAACGGTTCTTGTCGTTTGCTATTGCGAAGAGTCCAGAAATAAGGAAGGAACGACTCTAATGCAAATCCGATGATGCGAAAAATGCGCCCGGTCTGGTGGAAAGTGTGTGCGTTTTGTCTGGATCGTACTTGCTTCGTGCTCTCACCCCGAGCCTAGATAGAGGGAGGGGTGGAGGGAAAACTTGGTGGCAGTGCCGATGTTTGGACCAGTTGTTTTAGCGCCTTGTGGGCCCGCGATTACAGCAGCTGGGCGCCAATAGTGAGAGGAAAGAATGCGGTAGAAAGAGAGGCAGCCATCTGATGGTTCCCCATCATTACTTGCAGCTGTCCTCGGGGCGACTACGGAGGGCCGCAACTTCCCAAAAGGACGCAAGGCATGACGGCAGGTGTTATGAGGCAATGATCACTGCGGCCGCCCAGGAAGGCTCCTGCAGAGCTGACCATTGGCTACTAACGTCAGCCGGCGCCAGGCTAGAAAGGGATTGCGTATGGACAGCAGAACCTAGTCAACACAGCGGAAAAAAAGGACGAAGACGCGACGCGACGCGACGCGTTGCGTATTCATACATACTGTACCCATCATAAGCGACTTGGAAAAAAGGCCAGCTAATACAATACAGAGATCAACGTGGCTTCTATGTTGTAAAAAGAGACGGAGAGACAAGGAAAAACAAATACCACTTTTCACTTGCCTGTTTGGCCACAACTATTCGTTCATTAGTGCACTTTTTCCACTGGCACAGGCATAGCGGACAACTATGAGTAATGGCAAAAGCGCTGCATACGCTTATTCTTCCTGCCAGGAAAGACGGCGAGTCTCGAGTTGCAGTGCTTTTTTTAGTGTAGTGTACAACATAAGGCCCCTCCATTATGTAACGTGATTCTTATCGCCTGTGATTTATCGCCTTGATATTAATCCGGAATCGTCCGTTTTTTTCCCAGCTCCACCTAATAGAATTTTTGGCTTCGAGGGGAAATAAAAGCTATCTGGCGGGAAAATCATTCAACGGTATCTGCGATCCGGATCGGTTCAATAGACTTTCTAGCCCCTACATCCCTGCTGCTACTCTTGTATTCCCCCGCCCGCCCTTGTCTCGCTCCTCCCGCTCTTCACACAACAATGGCCTCTTCTCTTTCTCGTTGCCTGAGGGTGGCAGCCCGGCCGGCCTTGACCGTTCGAGTGGTGCGTCCGGCTTCCTTCCGGCCGGCGATTTTCAGTGCCCGGAGCTTTTCCGCGACGGCCCAAAGTAGGTGTTTTTTTCGGATTTTTTTCCAAAATTTCAAAAAAAACTCTTTTTTTGTACCGCTTCATGTTATTGCTTTTCTGTTTTTTTGTTTTGTGCTGCTAGTTTTTACCTGATGCTAAAACCACCTCTAGATGACATAAGAAAGTACACCAAGGATCACGAGTGGATCGACCTCCATGCGGATCAAACGACTGGCGTCATTGGCATCTCCGAGTACGCAGCCGAGGCATTAGGCGATGTTGTTTACGTTGAGCTGCCAGAAGAAGGCAAGGAGGTCGGCCAGGGCGACGCCATTGGCGCCGTCGAGTCGGTCAAGTCGGCCGCCGACATCAACGCGCCCATCAGCTGCAAGATCACCCACGTGAACCGCGCCCTGGAAGAGAAGCCCGGCACGATCAACCAGGTGCCCGAGGACGACTCGGCCGGCGGCGGCTGGATTGCTCGCGTGCAGATTGACGCTCAGGGTGTCAAGGATCTGGAGACGCTGATGGGCGCCGACGAGTACAAGGAGTTTACATCTTCGGAGGACCACTAAAGTGGGCGGTTGTCTCTTTTCTTTCTGACATGTCTTGTTTCTGGTTCCGGTCCGGAACGTCTGGAAGTGCGACCTCCGTGCCGCTGTACGAAAGACAGCACCTATTCATTTCAACAATTATGAGGCTGGATATATACGGGGGCCAAGTCTGTTGGCCCGGCTTATGTTTAGAAAACGCCCAAATATTGCACCAGGCCACGGTCCATGCTATAGAACATGAACGACTACCAGCCATTCTGCCCATACCTTTTCCGTGCCCATGATTTCATTGTATTTGCTTAAAAGGGTGGCATTTTCTGCAACATGTTGAAGCCATTTTTACTTATTTTCCCTCTTCTTATTAAGCCGCCACAGGGACCGGTGTCGGACGCGTTGCGTTGATCTCGTCCAGAATCTTTTGTGCCCCCCCGTCAATCATTTCTTGGGCCACGCGCTTTCCCAGGGCGTCGGCCTCCTCCAACGTAGTGACCGACGCGGTCTGTTCGGCGTCGACGGCAAACGAGCCGTCCAGCTTGACAACGGTGGCCCGCAGACGCAGCCGGTCCGCCGTCTGCTCTTCCCAGGCCGTCTCAACGCCAATGGGAACACTGCATCCGCCCTCCAGCGCCCGCATGACGGCCCGCTCGGCAAAGCACGCCAGCATGGTGGGCTTGTGGATAATGGGCTTGACCAGGTCGAGCGTGCGAGTGTCGCCCTCGCGCAGTTCAATGGCCAGCGCGCCCTGGCCGACGGCGTACAGCGTGCCGGACGTGGCCCAGTCCAGGTGCTGTGAGGCGCGGGCGCCGAGACCCATGCGGTTCAGGCCGGCCGCAGCCAGGATGATGGCGTCGTAGCGCACCACGGCCGAGCTGTCCCCGCCCGAGGCGGCCGGGGGCCCCACCTCGGGCACGTCGAGCTTGCGCAGCCGCGTGTCAATGTTGCCGCGCAGATCGCGAAACGTCAGGCCGGGGAAGCGGCGCCGCAGCTGGGCGGAGCGGCGCACACTGCTGGTGCCAATGATGCTGCCGGCCGGCAGCTCGGCCAGGCTCTTGTACGGGCTTCCAGGCGGGAAAATGACGGCATCGCGAGGGTCCTCGCGGTCCGGCACGGCACCCAGAATACACCCGGCGGGCAGCGTCGTCGGCATGTCCTTGCCCGAGTGCACCACCATGTCCAGGCCGCCGTTGACCAGCCGGGTCTCGAACTCGGTCGTCCACAGGCCCTTGCCGAGCTGTGGCAGCGGCGTCGTCTTGTCGCGGTCGCCCGCCGTGTCGCGCGCGTCAATGACAAAGCGAACACGGCTGCTGTTGCTGCCGTGCACCTTTTCCAGCTCGGCCACCACCAGCTCAGCCTGCTTCAGCGCCAGCCCAGATCTCCGTGTTCCCACATGGATGGTCAAAGGCTCTCCTTCGGCTGCAGAAGCCATCCTGGCTATATTCTATTCTGGGGGGTTTTGTGGTGAAAAGAAGCGTGACAGTGCGGTAGAATAGCAAGCAGGGGATGCGACGTTGGTGATGTTGGAGAGCAAGAAAAGTCATACGGGAAGAGGGGTCTATCCCGTTTGGGCAAAGATTATCTACGAGTGGGGCAGGCTGCAGTTCTTGGGTACTAAATTTAGCCCAGTCCGATGCACCATGTCGCTTGCGGTTGTGCTTCCAACAGATAGAGGAAAGAGAAATCCAGCTCCATTATGACGCCTGCTCCATAGTAAAAAGCTGGCCGTCCTTTACCAAAGCTTTTGCGTTTTCCCGCCCCAAAATGTCCGAGCTGTTCTTTCTCTTTTGCTGGCGGCGCGTTCAGCGCACACAAGCCACAGTCAAGCCACACTAAACAGCATTTGCGATAGTGCCCCACAATTTATTATGAGATTGTAGCTTGTCTTGCAGGACGGCCCTTTTTCTCTATCCGTTGTCGACGTGAAAACATCCGACGGAAGACGCCAGCGCAACAAAAGTGATACGATGCCGCCCAAAATGACAGCCAACCCGGCGAGGCCGGCGCGGTATCGGGCGGGAAAGCCGACGGGAGCCGACTTGGGCTCCTCGTCCGAATCAGAGTCGGAAGATGACGCGACGAACGAGGCGTCGGCCCGGACGAAGCAGATCAAGAAGCCCCCCGTTCCGGCACAGCCAGCGCCCCCCAAAAGGACAGGGCCGGGCATTGTGGTGACGCCGGCCACGCTGCCGCAGATCCTCCGAGGCTCCCAATCGGTGGATGAAAAGAACAAGGCGCGAGAGGCTTTGGAGCAGAAAGCAAGGGCGGAAGGATTCGTCAACGAATCGGAGGGGGACGATGACGGCTCGGACGACGACGACGACGATGATGACGATTCGGACGCATCGTCTTCCGACGCATCGTCAGACGTGGGCCCACCGAAACTAGAGCTTCCGAGATTTATTCCTCGACAGGAACGAGAACGCGCGGCGTCGGACAAGCGAAAAACAAAGGCCGAGCTCGGGCGGGAACGGGAAGAAGCCGAAGCGGCACGGCTGGAGAAGGAGAGGCAGGCGGCGGCTGACGCGATGATCGAGGCCGAGCTGCGGCGGCAGGCGGAGGCGCGCATAGTGAAGAAGAAGCAGTGGGAGGACTCGCAAACGGCGGCGGCGATCGGGGGCGGTGCGGACCAGGAGCAGGAGGACGTGAATACGGACGACGATGTGGACCCGGAAGCGGAGTATGCGGCGTGGAAACTGCGCGAGCTCAAGCGCATCAAGCGGCAGCGCGAGCGCATCGAGGAACGCGAGCGCGAGCTGGCCGAGATTGAGCGGCGGCGCAACCTGACAGAGGAGGAGCGCAAGGCCGAGGACGAGGCGCATTTGGCTCAGCAGCGCGAGGAAAAGGAAGGCCGCGGCAAGATGTCGTACATGCAAAAGTATTACCACCGCGGCGCCTTTTACCAGGACACGGCCGAGGCCGAGGGCCTGGACAAGCGTGATCTCATGGGCGCGCGCTTCGAGGACGAGATCCGCAACCGCGAGCTGCTGCCCAAGGCGCTGCAGCTGCGCGACATGACCAAGCTGGGCCGCAAGGGCGCGTCCAAGTACCGCGACCTGCGGTCCGAAGACACTGGCCGCTGGGGCGTGCTGGACAATTACGACCGGCCCCACGATCGATATGGCGGTGGCGGCGGTGGCGGCGGCGGCGGTTTTGGACGGTATCGCGATCAGGATGGACAGGATGCGAATGGGGCCAATGCGATCCCTCTGGGCGAAAAGCGGACAGGCAGCGGGCGGCACGAGGACGATGGGAGACGGCACGAGCGGCCACGGCCACGGCCACGGTCACAGACGCGGTCGAGGTCGCGGTCGCGATCACGGCGGCGAGAAGACCGTGGGAAAAGGTCGCCGCCCGAGGACGAAGGCGATTACAGAAGCAGCGCCAAACGGCAGAGAGCAGAGTCGTAGAGTGCAGGACGGTCACGTGATTTGGCGATGTAGATTTCCTATTTTGAGACATGCAAGCACCCGATTTTCTTTGATTTTGCCATTATGACTTTTAGGGAAGCGCACCAGCATGAGCAGCTTCCAAAACAAGCTCCTTCCCCTGCGCTCGCTGCTAATCGGACTCCATGACGCATGTGACGATAATGGTAGACAAGCCTTTTTGCCAAGATGCCAAGATGCCAAGCGCGGGATCAGCCAGGCTGGAGTTTGGTAAGCCGCCATCTCTTGTCGATTCGAGCTGTCAAATAGAGACCGTCGCCGAGAGCAGACAAAGATGAAAGCCGGCCGTAGAGGAGAACCGACGGCAGCCAAGGAGGCCTCACCGCCGGGCAAAGAAGGAAAAAGCCGCTTTCAACCACGTAGACTAAAGCCGAGAGAGCAGGCCGTCCCATCTGAAGCACTATTTCCGGGGCACAGCGGCCCATTCTGGCTGCTATGCCGCCGGCTTTGTTACACTCTACTTTTTCCTGTTTTCTCCCCCTCTTGTCCTTTTTGGTTAGGGCCCGGGTATATCCTCCCTTGTGTCCTGAGTTACCAACAGCAAGCGGTCCAATCCAGGGGAACGCCCCTAGCTCGACCTGCTTTTTCCTGTTCCTTTTCTTTCCTTTCGGCCATTGCCACCTCGCCACGTCGGCGGTGCAGTGTTGGGCCAGTCTGTCCTAGCGGCCCACCGGGGGGGAAGCCCTCAGGGTAAGAAGAGAAAGGTCCTCTTCAGCTGAGCCAGGACAAGGGGTCCACCCGTGAGTTTTAGTGTAGGCCATAGTCGTCTGCTATGGTACCTTGGCCACTGCCGCTCTTCCCTGGAGTTCCTTGGATTCCTGGATTCCTTGGATCCCCTTGGAAACCATGCAAGAAACGCGGGTCCCGAAACCGCCCGCCGTCCGCCCCCACCCCTCCAGTCTCATCATGGTCAGGGTCTTGGGAGGGATGGAGGGGAGAGAGGGAGGGGAGAGATGGAGGGGAAAGATGGAGGGGAGAGATGGAGGGGAGAGATGGAGGGGAGAGATGGAGGGGAGAGAGGGAGGGGAAGAGGGGAGGATGCAGAGATGGAGGGGAGAGGGAGAGGGAGGAGGTACATAAGTACGACGCAAACAACAATGTAGGTACGTGTTTATGCTTTCTAGATCCATATCTGCCACTTGTTGCGTTGCCAAGAAGCAGCTCCGCCCCAGCTGCTCCTGATACGGGCTTCCACTTCTCATGCCGCCGTAGTGCAGTGTACTACTTGCTCCAGCTAGTCCCTTGTCGCCGGCGGCTCCATCCATGGCTCTCCTGAAGACTGGAGCTTCGCCGTGACAGCGAATGGTGTGTATACAGAGTACATACGACGTAGACCCCAAGCTATGAGAAGCCCCCCTCCAGACCCTACGGTACTAATGAACACCTTGTCACGAACTATTTAAAGCCCCCCTCAACTCCCCTCCCCTCCTCCCATCCTGGAGATTCATTCACAATTTTGTAACCTCTTTTACCTTTCCATCATCACCACATCACATCATCACAATGGGTTTCTTCGGCTTCGGTATGTTGCCCCTTGTGCTCGTCTTTCCTTGGCGTCGTTCTCCCCCTCTGTATTCCACTGCTAACCAATGGCCCAACAGACGACGCAAAGGACGCTCGCGACAAGGTGTACGGCGACGGGGAGCAGCATGAGGGCAAGCTGAGTCACGAGCTTCTGGGCGCTGGCGCCAGCTTCTTTGCCATGCACGAGTTTGAGAAGAAGCAGCGTGAGGAGGGCAAGACGGTCAACCACGCTTTTGCCAAGGAGGCCATTGCCGCTCTGGCCGGTGCCGAGGTCGACAAACTGATCGAGACCAAGGGCTACGACTTTATCGACCGCGAAAAGGCCAAGCACCACGCCAAGCAGAACGCCGAGCACCTGTACGAGCAGCAGTACGGCAACAGTGAAAACTACGACCCGTAAGTAACTCCTGAGCCTTTGTATAGCAAGACAGGCAAGCTAACGCTCTTTTACAGCAGCCAGAGCAGCATGCCCAACTACTAGGAGTTGTTGCTGCGTATTAGTTCTCTCCCATACCTGCCCAACGTATATACCAGCAATTCCTGTTGTATAATCCGAGGGATCAAGGATGTTGTTTTATAGCAAATCATATATCCAGAGTAGGACTATTTTAAATATTAAGCGTATTGTTACGATCTTTTTGATTTTGTGATTACTCGTGAATGCTGTGCCTATGCGTATACCAGTGTTACAGGCTGCGTAGTCATGGTCTTTCACCATCTTTGGAAGCTGCACAACAAAGACGAAATAACCCCTCCCAAAAAGCGGGGATTTCAGCCACAGAGAGCCATTGGGTTGCCGCGTGTGGCTTCCAGGTAATCCCCACTAAAAAGTCTTGGCTTTGTGACTTTTTTTTCTTCGTAGCCATCTCCAGGCCAGATACGGCGACAGCCTTGACCCGAGAAACACTGATACCATGGCCGGTATGATTTCGCCGTTTCTAGAGGCCGGGCCCCGAACCCGGCCGGACTCGCTTGCCATTGTGCAGCTGTCGCGCGACCAGTTCCAGCCCATCTACCTGCGCGACACCGACGGCGAGGTTGACGGCTATGCCGAAGGCGCCGTCCTCAACACGCGCTTTGGATCCTTTCCGCACTCGACGCTGCTCCAGGTGCCCTGGGGCTCGCAGATCCGGGCCTCGGTGGTTGACACGGGCTCGCGCGGACGCAAGCGCAAGCGCCAGGACCGAGGGGGGGCGGCGGGCGGAGAGGCCGCAGAAGCTGCAGTTGAAGGGGACAAAGGGGACACGACCGAAGCAGGCGCAGCCTCGGAGCGCAAACGGGCCAAGGAGACGGTAGCCGCTGCAAGCGGTTTTATCCACATTCTGCCGCCGACGCCCGAGATCTGGACCATGAGCCTGCCTCACCGGACGCAGGTTGTCTACACGTCCGACTACAGCTACATTCTGCACCGCATCCACGCCCGCCCGGGCTCGCGCCTCATCGAGGCAGGTTCCGGCAGCGGCAGCTTTACGCACGCATCCGCCCGGGCCGTCTTCAACGGCGGCAGCGGCAGCAGCAGCAGCAGCGGCGCCGTGTTCAGCTACGAGTTCCACAACGAGCGTTACCAGACCATGAAGGCCGAGCTCGAGAGTCACCAGCTGGCCGGCCTGGTGACTTTGACGAACCGCGACGTGTACGAGCACGGATTTCTGCTGGACAATGGCGAGAGCCCCCTGGCCGACACTGTTTTCCTAGACTTACCGGCGCCCTGGCGGGCCTTGCCGCATCTGTCCCGGAGGCGGCCGCAGCGGCCGTGGCGGACAGCGGCAGCGGCAGCCAAAGAAGCCGCTGCCGGAGACGCCGGCGAGTGGCTGTCGCCTTTGAACCCCGAAAAGAGCGTGCACATTTGCACGTTTTCGCCTTGCATCGAGCAGGTCACGCGCACGGTGTCGACCATGCGGCAGCTCGGCTGGGTCGACATTGAAATGGTGGAGATTGCCAACAAGAAAATCATTGTCTACCGCGAGAAGCCAGACGCCGGCAGCAGCAGCAAGGGCAGCGGGCCGGTGCCGCGCAACGTGCTCGACGCCGTGGCGCGGCTCAAGGCCATTGACACGCGCACGCGGGAATACAACAAGCAGTTTTGGCAAGCCCGGACGGCCGAGGGCGGCGGCGCCGAGGACGAAACAACAATGGAGGTGGACAGCAGCAACAAGCCGGCGGAGGAGCAGCCGAACAATGACAGCGGCAGCCACAGCAAAAAGAGAATACACTGGTCGTCTTCGGCCGCTCCTCAGTGGCCCTTTTTGGAAGGCGTGCTGACGAGCCGCGTCGAGCCGGAGATGAAGACACACACGTCGTACCTCGTCTTTGCCGTCCTGCCGCGCGAGTGGACAGAGGCCGACGAGGCGGCCGCGGCGGCACGCTGGCCGTGCGGAAACGAACACGGCGTCATCGGGGCTGTGCGGCGGGAGCTTCGCAAGGAACAGAAGCGCCAGCAGATCCAAGCGGGCAAGCGCCAGCCCGAGGAGGAGTAGTCTGGGGGGTAGGGCATGGATAATAGATGGGCAGAGACGCAATGGTACCAACCAGATCAGAGGCTTTCTGCCGTCCCCCTTGAAACTATGACATTACAAGCGGCCTCCCCTGGAAAACGGGCATCTCGACTCGGTGTATCTGGCGATGCGGACGAAAGAGCGACGGAACCCAAGAATCGCTATATCCAGCGCGGCCAAGGAAAATCGCTTTATCAGCGCGGCCAGGGAAAATCGCTATATCAGCGCGGCCAGGGCAAGGCGCACTTTTACTGGTCGTATTGTATTTGCCTTTGCAGGTTCTCTGTGAGGCTTAGAGAGCGGCTGTGAATGGAAACGGGTCCCAAGTGAACCAAACTGCGCCACGCTGGAACAAAGGCCTCGGTAACAGGCCAGGCATTGGCTAGCGCTGAGCCTTGCCGCTTGCCGCGGGGTCCGATCGTTGAATTAGTCAGTAATACAATGGCAGAGCGGAAACGGGCGGCGGCCCCGGGTCGCTGTAACCCCAGCAAATAAATTAAAGGGCCCGTTTTCCGCTGCAGAACTTATTCCCTCGTTCCCGGCATTGCCTCTCAACAAAACCCGCGGTTTCTTGACCGCTTCTCTCTTCTCCTTCTCCCGACTCTCCCAGCTGCTTCGATTCTCGATTCCGCCAAACATTGAGAAATGTCTGCAAACCAATACTATCAGTCCCAACAGGGAGCCAACTATGGCCAGCCGAATTACGGAGGACAGCCACCATACCAGGTTTGTTGATCCGGCTTTCTCTTCTTCTTCTGTCCTTGTTCTCCCGTGCACCACTAACTCCCGGCAGGCCCAGCAGCCCTATGGCCAACCGTATTATGCAGCGCCCCCACATCAACAGCAGCCGCCCTATGGAGCACCTATGCCGACACCAGGCTACGGCGCTCCGGCCTATGGCCACGACCACGGCGGATCGTCGCCGTACCCTCCACAGCCTCAGTATGCCAGCGTCCCTGCGCCGGTAGGACAGCCACCCTACACAGGCCATCAGCCAGGCTACGGCGGCCAGCCCCCCTACGCAGGCCAGCCTCCTTATGCCGGCCAGCAACAACAGCAACACTACGCGGGCCAGCAGCCGTACGCGGGTCAGCAGCCGCAATACGCCGGAGTGCCGGGCCAGGATGAACGGGGTCTCGGGGCGACGCTGGCCGGCGGTGGTGTAGCCGGCTGGGCTGCGCACAAGGCCGGCGGCGGTGCGCTCGGCACCATTGGCGGCGCCATGGCTGGTGCCATTGGAGCCAACATGATTGAGAAGCTGGTGGAAAAGTGAGTTTGGCTGTCCGTTTGGCTTCTTCTCTCTTTTCGGCTAACACGGGACAGGAAAAAGCAAAAGAACCACACCCAGCAAGGCGGCTACGGCTACAACCAGTACCCCCAGGAGGGCCATCACGGCCACGACGACCACCACCATCATCACCATCACGGCCATCACCATCACGGTAGCCATTAAGCTGTCTGCACGGCGTAGTTGGCGTTACTGTCCAAACGGGCTGGCTGGTAGAGACCATGAAACCGGTGTTCTTGTGGTATGGACGTGATTTTTCCGGGAAAAAACACTCAACGGATAGGGGGCGGTCTACTCTATACTGTGTTTATACCTTGATATTGCCAAAGCATGTTTTTCGTTTTTGCCATGCATTGCCTTTTTGTAGACATCAAGAGACACCTCTGCCAAAGAAACCAAACGAGCTGTGTCGAGAATGACCGTTGTTGCTCCTTTTATGCAAATGTCCACTATACATTTCGTATAATACATTTTGTGTATTCAAAATCCTCTTGCATCTATGAAACGTCTGCCGCCACTTTCTGCCGCTGTCAGATTGCCTATTCCGGCAACTTGTCGCCATTTCTTCACATTCGAAGCGCTGCTGGCTCGCGTCGCAACCTGATTGGTTAAAATGCCGTGGCAGCTGCGGGACATGGGGCGTCTGTAGTTAGTGCCTTTTACAGCCTTACACGGTGGCTAACGTAATATACGCGTTTTCGTACGACCAGAGACATTGACTAAGCTGAGCCAGAAAAGATCCCTAGGACGAGGAAAGAAAGTAACATAGATTGAAAACTCTATATGCTCGACATCTAGATCTATGGCAAAATTCGTCGAGTAAAAGCACAGGAAAATAAGGTAGTAATACAGAAAATAAAAAAGAAGGAAAGAAAAATAAATCGAAAAACTCCAAAAAGCGAAAGAAAGAATTCTCAAGAAACATCTACATGGATGTGTTTGTAGGCATGCGATGAAGCGTGGCGTCCCCGCTACTGCCCATGTCGTTATTGCTGTCGCCACTGTCACCGCCGCTATTGTCGTCCATGTCGTGTTCGTCGCCGGCCTCGTCGTCATCATCGTCGTCGTCACTGCTATGGAAAACCTCCTCCGCCATGGCGTTGGCCATTCTACTACTGCCACCAACGCCGCCGCCGCTGCCGACGCTGATGCCGGCGCCCATGGCCATGGGCGACGACGCCATGGCTCCCGACGGCCTGCGCTTCTTTTCAAAGTCCTGCTTGTGGGCCTCGGCCATGATGGCGGCAATGGACTTGCGGCCCACCGTGCTGGCCCGGCGACGACGGACGGTCGTGGCGGCGTCGTCGGCAATGGCGGTCGAGGAGCCGGCAAGGGTAGGAGCTGTAGGCAGAGCAGCAGAAGTAGCACCGGCAGCGTCTTGCGCGGCGGCAGCGGTGGTGTGCGGACTGCCGGCAGCCAACGCGTCTGCCGGGCGGCCCGGCTGTCGGCCTCCCTCGGCTTCTTCTTCTTCCTCGGCCAGAAACTCCTGGCTCGGGTGCGGCCCTGTGCCCGGGCCATCTTGGCCGTAGCCGTGCAAAAGGTAGGGCAGGGGAACATCGCGAGATGCCTTGTACTGGGCCACGTTGGCGCAGTGCTCGTTTTCGACGCGGAAGAGCGCCCACATGCCGCGGCGAGAGACCTCGGCAAAGGCGACAAAAAAGGACACAAGAGTGCTGTGCTGGGCGTCGTGGGTAAAGATGGCGTAAAAGATCCAGGAGAAGCGCAAAAGGGGGTCGAGCACCATGACTGCGTAGTAGGGCCAGCGCGGCTTGACAGCCAAAATGTCGCGCAGCAAAAAGTTGACGGAGCCGGTCTGGAGCAGGGAGAAATCCATAAACAAGTCCCAAATGGACGTGTAGATGCCGTTGCAGACGGAAAAGGCAATAAAGAGCGCCAGGCTGCTGTTGGTCTTGTCGATGCGGTAGATGCTCAGGCACACGGCGCTCAAAATGGTCATGGCATACTTGCCGCAGTTGACCAGATGGGGGAAGATGTTCTTTGTGTCTCGGTAGCGGCGCAGGCACTGCAAAGCCCGCCAGATTGGGGGCAGTGCCGAGAAAAAGCCCAGCAGGCGTGAGTGGTTGGAGTTGCATTGGGGCGGGTCGTTCCAGTGGTGGGCATAGAGACAGAAGAAAAGCTCGACGTTCTGGGCAAGGAGTCAGCAGAAGCAGGACAGGGGAGAAAGAAGACGACATACACAGGTAGCATAAGTAAGCGAGCAGTAGATGTCGCCGAGGAAAAAGTCGCGGAACTCGACCGGGTAGAGTCCAGCAAAGAAGAGGCGCCACTGTGGATTAGCGGGGAAGGAGGAGGAGGAGGGAAGGGAAGAAGAAAGAGGAGGAGGAGAAGGAGAAGAAGGAGGAGAAGGAGGAGAAGGAGGAGAAGGAGGAGAAGGAGAAGGAGGAGAAGGAGAAGGAGGAGAAGGAGGAAAGACAAACATGAGAGTACAGAAACCACTTGCGGCTGCGGTGCCACAGCGTGGGCGCGGGAAGAAACAGCAGCACGAGGCTGGCGCCAATCAGCACGACCGGGTAGTAGAGGTAAAAGGAGGCGCTGCTGGCCGCAGAGAAATTGAGCCAGAGCACAAGGCCAAAGAGCAGCAGAAAGAAGCTGGGAAACTGGGCCAGCTCGCGCCAGTCGAGGTGGGAGCGCGGGTCAAACTCAAAGATGAAGGGGTAGTTGATCTTGTGGCGAGTCCAGATGCGGCAGTCGAGGCAAAAGAGAAAAAAGGCATAGAGCATGAGAAAGTAGCCGGCGTAGATTTGCAAGAGGTAGCTGGTGTGCTGGTGCAGCCGGACGGAGTCGGGGTCACTGCCGGCGCCGGACCGGAGGAGACGCTGGGCGCCATTGACGGCGCCCTGGATGGCAAAGACGGCGCCGACGCCGAGGAGAAGGCCGTTGCGAAAGGCGCTGGCCGACTCGTCCACGGGGCCGCGCTTGGCCAGGGCACGCAGTTTGCCGGCGGCAATCTTGTGGTTGCCGCGCTCAAAGTAGCGGGCGTAGAGGTCCTCGGCCGCCACCAGCAGGTCGTCGACAATGGTGCTGTTGACGAACCAGGAGCGGTTGACTTTTTGGTTGACGTAGCGGTACGGCGGCCGCGCGTGTACGGCCTTGTCGTATTTCTTGTTGAGTTTGCGAAAGGCCGTGCGGTTGAGCAGGGCGTAGGACTTGAGCAGCTCGAGCCCGCGGTAAAACTCTTGCAGGGCCAGCTTGAGCTTGCGCTTGGCTGTGCGGTAGGGGATGTCGTTGGGATGGGGGGCCAGGCCGTTGCCGCTGCCGTTGAGGCCTGGGGGGTGGCCGCCGTCGCCCACGGGTCGGCGGATATAGTCTCGCCGGCCATCCAGGCCAGTCCCGGATTCCGTTCCGTTTCCGCTTCCTGCCGCCACCATCCGCGGCGTCTGGGCCATCTTTTGCAAGGCCTTGGAGTTGGGTCCGGGCCGGAACAGTCGAGACTTGATGGGCGTGATGAGCTCCGTCGACAGCCAAGCTTTGCCTTCGGGCGGTGTCGCCGGTGGCAGTTCTTCGAGGTCGAAATCGCCGCTGCTCCCGCCGTTGGCCGCCAGGACGCCTCCGCCTCCGTTGCCTCGCTCCCGCTTCCGGGCCGCCTCGATCTCGGCAATGCGTCGGTTGCGCATCTCGTGCAGCTGCTCGCGCAGCAAGGCCAGCCGCCGGCCTGCCTGTTCCTCCTTGAGCCGGTAAAACGAGTCGACTTTGTCCAGCTCGCTGTCGAGAAAGTCGAAAAACTCTTTTTCCCGCTCGCGCACCTCGTCGAGCGCCCGCAAGCTGATATCGTCGACGCTCATGTTGGCGTTGCGACTGCGTGTACTGCCGCCACCACCAGCACCGGCACCGCCGCCGAAGCCGTCGGGCCCAATGGAAAAGAGCCGCCGCAACCGCTGCCGAGGAGTCAGCAAAGACGAGGCCCCTCCCTCGAAGAAGGAGGGCGTGCGCTGGTAGCCAGACGCCGTCGGGGGAGGATGGGGGGCCACCGTCGCGCGTCGCTTGATCTGCTGGCCCTGCTTCCACGCGGGCGCCTCCGGCATGGCGGCCGTCGACTCGGGAGCCTGGACCGTGTCGCCGCTGTTGTGAGACAGCACGCGCATGGCCGGCGCCGGCAGCTCAAACGCTCGACTGCCATCTGTGGCCACCGAAGGGCTGCGCTCGCGCAACGGCGACACAATGCTGCCATAGTGCGGCTGGCCGTCGGCCGATCCGGCCAAGCCTTGGCGCTCGTCCGCACCGGGCCCGATGCTGAAGCCCGAGCTGTTGAACCGAGTCGTCGGTTTCGGCGGCTTCGGCGTTGCCGAGCTCTGGAACAAGGACGCCGATTCTTCTTGGTCTCCTCCTTCCCCGGTTCTCCTCGAAAAAGGGCTGCCCGGCGCGAACAGACTGGTGGGCGTGGTCCGCAAGACGACATCTCCCGACCGCCGCAGACTCGGTGTCGTCACCGTCGCGCTGGCCCGACTAATGGCCCGAGCCACTGATTTGACGTATTTCTTGCCGGTCTTGTAGTTGAGGTACTTGACCCGCCATTCTGAACGTTAGCAGGATACCGAGGAGGCTGGCTCCTTTGTGTCAGATCTTACCGGGCACAAGCTCCTGTTCGAGCTCCTTTGCAAACTTCATGACGTCAGGAGCCAGGGGAAACAGAATCTAGTATCGTGATACTGACACCTGTCCATTCTTCAGGGACCTTGTCGAAACAAAAGATGAGGAAAAGAACGGAAATTTCATCAAGCCATGCTGGGAAACCAATCAGCCATCGGGCATCAATTCCATTTCCAAAGTGCAGAAACAACAAAGACGATAAAGAAAGGGCTGAACGAGTGCAAAAAAACGCGACGTTATACCAGTTTGAGCTGAAGACCAGATGCTCAAGCGAGCCAATTAGCACCGCTAAATGGCGCACACGCCACCTGTAAAAGGAGCCCAGTGGGGCGAGCAGCCCCTAATGTCTACAAGTACTTTTGAGTCTCACCGACAATCTATTTACCACATACACACATACTCCGTACACACATACGCACATAGATATTGTATTCAAGTATGGATAATGTATCTGACAGCGCCCAATGTTCCTCTGGATATATAGCATGCATATGTAAACCCTGGCGTCTATAATGGCCACTCTCCATCTCATTGATCACCTCTACCACTTATGCTGCCCGACCTAAGCGCTCCTCGTCGTCGGCCATTAGCTCGTATGCCGGCCGATACGATGAAGCATCGTCTTCGCGGACCAGGGCCGGGTTGGGGCGCGTGTCGGAGGTGCCGCCGAGGGAGGTGAAGCCTTGATTGTATAGATTGCAAAAGGGAATGTCGAGATGGCGGATGAACTGGGGGTTAGAGGAGATAAAGAGAAAGGACAAGAGGAGAGAAAAGAAAACGAAAAATGAAACGAAAAAAAATACATACCCCCCAGATCTCGGCATAGTGCCAGTCGATAATCGGATGTATGCGCATAAACGGCGGCCAGCCTGCGTCGGTGGGCGTAAAGTGTGTCAGGAACTCGCCGTGCGGATCGGTGCGCCGTGTGCCCAGGAAAATGCCCTTGAGGCTCTTGTGTTCGGCCAGATAGGCGTCGAGTGCCGACCGCATCGGCACGGGATAGCGCGCCAGACGCAAGTGGTATTGGGCGGCAGAGTCGGCCACAAACACCTCTACTTCCGGGAACGGATCGGGCGGGACAATGTAGATGGCCTGGAAAGGCGGAGGGCCGCTGGCGGTAGTGGTATGGTTGCTGTTGCTGTTGCTGTTGCTATTGCTGTTGCTGTTGTTGCTGCTGTTGATGCCGCTGTGGCTTCTGCCGTCCTCGTCGTCCTCGCCTTGGGACACGACCGGAAGACAGCCGAGAATGAGAATCAGCAAGACCAGACAATCTTTGCCACCGTTATACGACAAAGAGAGCTCGTTCGGTCTAGGAGGAGCATGCATTAGTCTTCTTGCAAGCCGCCAGATTGCGTCGAATCTCCACCGGCAAGGAACAACCCACGAATACTGTTTCAAAGCCTGCTCAATGATGCCCATGGATATGCGTACTTGGCTCTGCACACGGCGTAGAATCGCATCGTCCAGCGACTCATCCAAAAAGGCCAGCAGCTTGCGGCGCAGCTGGTAGCACACCTGGGGGAACAAGAGGCCGTCGGTAGCCTGGTCTGGCTCTTTTACCGCCGTCGACGGGGCCTTGGTCGATGGCGACGGCAGCGGCGCATCTGGTTCGGCCGCACCGTTAGCTTGCTCGGTCATGAGAACAGCCGCGGCGCCGTTGGCGACCTGTGTCATGGCCAAAGGGGGGTAGAGGGGAAAAAGGCGAGGGCTGAGGAGAGCCTCTGGCGAGAAGAAAGGGAGGGGCAGTGGCGGCAGTACAGGCGTTTAGCAGCAGCACGCATCAGAGGGCCGGGCGGCGTTGCAGAGTACGGGGGAACACGTCCTGGCGTAACAAGGCGGCGGGAAACGGCCAGTCGCAGCTCGTTGGCATCTGGTTTCCGTGTCCTTGGATGGGAGGGAAAGGCAGCCGAAGGCTGGTGGAAACGTGGGGAAAAGCTTAATCAGCCGATATCGCGGCTACAATGGGGCCAGATCAGCCGTTTCGCCCATTTGGGCGGATATACAATTCCTGGAGATGGAGAAGCTGCCATGCTCCTTTTACAGCTTCAGTTCTGCCTTGCACGCTACAAGCCTCGGCTCATACAGCACTCCGAGCACCGGGTCAACAACTTTTGCGATACATTCCATCATTCCATCCATTCGTATTTGGCAGCCCCTGTTCCATCATGATTTTATTACAGGAGGGAACGGGGAAGAGGCTCCAGAAGAAATGGGGGCAAATGGAATAAGCTGGAGGCCCGGAAAATAAATACTTGAAAATCTGAACGGATATCGTATTTTCAAGAGGCCGCCACCCGCCGAGATGGCAACAGCGGTCCTTTTTGTCAGAAGCCGATTTTGGTGTGAAAACTGCTGTCAGCGACAGTCGGGCCTGTGCTCGCTGTGCCATGGCGTACGGAGGACACTACATGCGGAATAGCAGCGCATAGCGCGATTAGCGTCGTCTTGGGCGTAGACGTCATTGTTCTTGGCTGGGCCCTTGTGCGCACAAAGGCGACAATTCAAACGGGATGAAACCGGTGGACACGTGTGTCTGTGTACACTACTACTCGGTGGCACTTGTTATGAAAAGGCGTTCTCATGCACCTGCACCGGCCATTCCGTGGACAGTTGCAGCGGATTGTTTTGTTGGGAAGCGCGCGCGCCATTTCTGACGTACATTACAGCTCGCCGTCACTCGTAAAAAGCACTACCAGTTCCACCACCCGGTGCATTTTCAGCGCTTTTACTGGCAGCGCCCGCTGACAGCACCTCTCGGCACAGCCCATACACAGCTCTCGGGCGCTCAGCCCACCCACCCTCTGTCCCGTCGGGCGCCATAAGATCATCGGCCAGGCGCTAATCCATGCTCGTAATGGGAAAGACGGCCGGGAAAATAACAATAGACCGTACGCTACTACGTACTAGTTGTCACTTGCTACGTCTACTTACTCATCTGACCCGTTTCCTCCTCCCTTTCGCAAACGTTGAAAGTAGAAAAAAAGCCTTACCATCCCGCCTCGCTTCGCATCTCCTTCCCAGCACCATCCTCTGCTGGCCGCCGTGCCAAGAATTGACCATTGTGTCGACCTGAAAAACTCGCTGCGCGCACATTGTGTGTAATCAATCGACACTGCGCGACCGAAAGCGCGACAAGAAAAAAAGAAAAAAGGAACGGAAAAGAACAAGAAAGGAAAAGAAAAAAACAAGGAAAAGCAAAGGGGAACGCGCCACAACGTTTGCTCTGCCTCTGGCTGATGCATTAGACGCGCTCACTCCCCTATCGTCGACTCGTCCGTTTTCCTCAACATGTACGATCCCCAAGTCCCTCTGCGGCAACGCCCCCCCGTCGACCCAGCCCTGGCCTACTCGCACTCTCGCACACGCACCACCTCGTCCAATGTGCTGCCAGTGCCTCCCCAGCCGCAGGTTCCTGCGCCTCCCGTGCCCATGGCGTTTGCCCAGCAGCCGCAGCAACAATACCAGCAGCCGTATCAGCCGCAGTATCAGCAGCCGGCTCTCGGTTTTGGCCTCGGCCTCAACCACAACCGTCGGTCGCCGTCGGTAAACACGTTTAGCACCATGTCCAGCTCCGGCGGCGGCGGCGGCATGGCTCCTCCGGCGGCGTACCGGACCAGCACGATGAGCAACGACGCTGTGCGCCGGTCGACGTCGTCGGGCGGCAACGCCAGCATCGTCACGCCCTCGTCGGCGTCGCCTCGCGTGTCCTACGTGGCCCTCTTGCGGCGCCAAAAGGCAACAGTGTGGTGTGAGCGCGCGCAGTTTGAGGACCCGCGCCTGACCGCCCAACAACGCGCCGCCAAGGCGCGCGCCAACCGCGAGATTGGCAGTGCGGGCGGCACCTCCTTCTTGAGCGCCTCGGGCGCTGGCCGCACCAGCACTGGCCTCAGCTCGGCCGGTGGCAAGGTGGCCGCCAAGATCCGCCACCACCACGGCAGCAAGACGACCACGGCCTACGGTGGCTCCGACAATAGCAACTATGTCGGCATCGCCGGCGTGCCCGTGCGTCTGAGCGCCACCGAGGTCGAGGGCGAAGACAGCGACGACTACGAAGATTATTCCGCCTCCACCATGTTGGCCATGGGACGCAGCAACCCCCACCACCGGCGCACCGGCAGCAGTGGCCGCAGCAGCACGGCCAGTGGCCGGCGAGCACCTCCGCAGCAGTCCCGCACCTCCTCGGGCGCCCTGGTGCCACCGTCGTCGTCGGGCGGAGGCGCCGCCGGTCCGGCCGCGGCTGGCACCCGTCGCTTCAGCCCCAACGACACGCCCGAGCGCTCTGGCAGCCTCATGGAAAACAGTGCCGTCCTTGACGATACCGCCAGTGGCAAGGCCCGCAGCACCGCCAGCGGCAGCAGTGCCGAGCGCGCCGATCATGTGCCCGATCTCGGCAATGCCGGCCGAATGCCGCCCAACAGTACCATTAACGCTTCTCTGACGCGCGAGAAGAGCACTCGGAACCCCGAAGATTTGCGCCGTCGCGGCAGTGTCGACGAGCGCACCATGACGCTCTCTGCTGGCCGGCTATTTATTGCCAACCCCGATTGAAAGGCATAATTTTCAACTGCTTCTAGTTTTGTACCGGGGGATAATGGTTTTTGACGTTGGATGTCCAACATTTCTGTATACTTAAGATTTGTTTGTTTCTGCTTCTTGTTTTGTGTGTGCTCTGGATTCGGCACAGATAGCATAGGCTGGCGTTCATTTGCAAAGAGGTCTTGAAAGAGCTGTTCTCAATCGAAGACGGGAGATACACGTCCGTCCTAATACTTGCATTGAGAATACTAATACTAATACTTGCCATCCTTTGTGCATAACCACGTGACTCTAAATGGTCCCACGCGCTGAAACGCCAAAGCGACGCGTCTCGGGCAGGTGCACTTGGGCTAGGCTGCTGGCTTTAATACCTTTTTTCTGGGGCTGTTCACGCGTTTGCTGGACCCTCCTTTCCACGGATCTCTGCTTCTTGCCATTGTGCACACGATTTGAAGACACAGTGTCTGCGAATGATTAAATACAGACTGTTGACTTGGGTGGTTCTATTTTAGACACTTGATCTCCGTGACGGATCTTTTTGGCCAAGTTCTTTCGACTCCTGAATCAAAGGCCTTTTCACCGACCATGAGCCATCTCAAGATGCCTCTGCTGGCCGTATCTCCCAACGACACCAAACTGCCAGAGTTGTCGTCGCGGAAACGAAGCCACCAGGACTACCTTGGAAAAGAGCTGTCGGGAGACGCCGGCAAAAACGGCGTGCTGCTGGCGACGGGCATGGAAAACACACCGAGTATGTAATGTCGGGAGAGGCGGAGGGTAAAAGCAGTTGATGACTGACCACGACAGGCCAACAACCACCATTGTCGCCCACACACCACGCTGCTGCCGCCGAGACACCAGCGACCGGCACGGAACCCGATTTGCCTTTGCGGGCTAGCAGCCCCCTGTCCGTCCTCAGCGATGTCGGAAGCGCCACCCCTCCACGGCCATCCCCCCCCCCCGAAGCGGGCGAAGAAAAGACGGTGCCGTTTCACGCTGCAGCGATAGGGAGCACCAGCACGGGCACCAAGGGCGCCCAGCCTCCACCGGCCAAGCGAAAACGACTGACACAAGAAGAAAAAGAGGAAAAGGCCAAGGCGGAGGCGGCGCGCAAGGCGGAAAAGGAAAAGGCAGAGGCGGCGCGGCGGCAGGAGAAGGAGGAGCAGAGGGCGGCGGCAGAGGCGGAGAAGCGGGCACGGAACGAAGAGCGTGAGCGGCGACGCAAGCAAAAAGAAGAAGAGGAGCGGCGGCGGACGGACGAGAAGGAGCGCAAGCGGCGCGACAAGGAAGAGGAGGAGCGCAAGGTGCAGGAGGCGCGCGAGAAAAAAGAGCGCAGCCAGTTGAAGCTCAACTCCTTCTTCCGGACCGGAGGCGGGGGGGGAGCAGGCAGTGCGGTGCTGGGAACGCCCAAGAAGGGCGGTCATGATGAAGGCTCGGCCGCTGCGAGCGGAAAGAGTCCGTCGCGGTCACCAGAAAAGGCCAGCCAGATGGCGACGATGACGACGGCGACAACGACAGTGGCGCAGCCGGCGCTGTCCGAGTACGACAAGCTGTTCAAGCCCTTTTTCGTCAAGGAAAACGTCGTCATGGCCACGACGCTGTACGGCATGGACCAAGAGACCAAGGAAGCCAAGTCGCGTATTCTAGACGAATACCTGTCGGGCGCGCGGGGCGAGTTCCAGCCGGCCAGGTTTACGGGCGAGACGGCCGACGCCGAGTACTTTCATCTACCGATTCTTTCCAGTCGCGCCCACCGCCGGCGTCACCGCGGCCGGACGTACCCGAGCGTGAGACGACTGATGGAGACCATTCTGGCGGCCGAGCAGCATCCGGCGGCGGCGGCACGAGCCCAGGCGGCGCTGGCGCAGCTCAAGACGATTCCGGTCAAGTTCTTGGGGTACCGCGAAGACGTGCGGCCGGCCTACGTGGGCACCATCACGGGCACCAGCAACAGCGACAGCGATGGCTGCCCGTCCCTCGACCAGCGACGGATGGCCAAGCTGGCACGAAACCCGCTGGCCAAGACAGTGCTGCCACTAAACTACGAGTACGACTCGGAGGCCGAGTGGGTGGACGACGACGGCGAGGACGTGGACGACGTGGACGACGAGGAGGAGGAGCTGGAAGAGGACGAGGAAATGGCCGATTTCCTGGATGATTCCGAGGACGCCATGCCGGTGCGTCCGGCCTTTATGGGCGGTATAGAGCCCGAGAGCACGGGCATTTGCTGGGAAGACGAAGACGAGAGGCTGGATGGCCGGATGGATCGCAGTGGTCCGCCATTGTCTGCCTTTGGCATGGAGTTTATTCTGGGTAAGCTGCCCTTTCCGTGCTATTTTCCCCGGCGTGCTGACTTTTTTGCAGACCATGAAGGACCGCTAGATCCTTTTTCGACGCAGTACTGGCAAACGGCGAGCCCCGAGCCAGGCCCGGCACCTTTGGCCACGAGCGCCAGCAACGGGCCGAAGAAGAACAGCGCCAAGTCGGCTGCGGCTGCCATGGCACCACCGCCTGTTCCCACCGATGCCTTTGCCGTGCTGGGAAACGCAACAGCCTCCACGACGGCTGTGGCGGCGGCCGGTGGAGGCGGTGCGGGCAAAGGAGACGTAAAGAAAAGCGGCAGCGGCAACGGCAGCAGCCACAGCGGTGCGGGCATAGCGGCCGAGTTGCAGGACGACTTCAAAAAGGCCATTCTGCAGTACGCCAAGCTGAGCAAGATTGGTCTGGTGGAGATTCTCAACGCCGAGTTCCCGAAATGCACAAAGGGGCAGATCAAGGTGTCGCTGGAAGCCATGGCCGAGCGGACGGGTGCGGGCCAGCAAAAGACATGGAAACTCAAGGGGGGCAGCGCATGAGGACGAGGAGGAGGAGGAGGAGGACCGAGAAAGAGGAGGACTCGGCATGCTTTATGACTACAACCAAACTTACCATTGCCTAATCCATGGCCAGTGTCGCCATGATACGACATTGTTGGGGAACCTCGGTTTATATTACATCCATTTGGAGGACAGCGTCAACAGACGGGTGGGAGGCGCATACGGCAGGCATATCGACCCGGTAGTGTCATTTCTGAAGAGGCATCGAAACCGGTAGTGGAATACATTTCAGAGGCACCGAGTTGTGCATAAAAAGTATAAAAAGAACGCATTAGCTGTGCATAACAAGTATAAAAAGAACAGGACGCATTAGCTGTACATGGCAAGTGCTATGCAGTAGTTGCCGCGCCAAAGCTCTCCACAAAACAATAGATAAGGGGACGGCGTCTACAATAGGAAGTAGCAGGCCCGGATGGCGATTCCACGACGTGTCAACAACCATTGTCGCCTCCCTCTCGTCTCGACAGCCTTCCACCGCGCAGAAAATGACCAAATTGACAGTGAGACAGTCGGCGAATTCCGGCATCGAGTCTGTTGCGACGGCCGCCTTTTCGTCGACGTCGACGATGACGTCGGCGGCCGCCTCTTCATCAATGACGATTGAGTCTCAGGGCTTTGCGCTGCTGGACATGGCCAAGAACCACGCGCTCGAAAACATTGTGTGCCCCGAGTGCGCGCGACGGCTGGAAATTTTGCAGCGGATGCAGTGCTATGTGCGGCAGGCGGTGGCGGACAGCAGCCAGGACGAGGACACGGTGGCGGCCAAGAACTGCCGTCTCTGCGCCTACAAGCAGGGCCGACCCGAGAGCTTTTTGCAGCCGTACCTGCAATTCATGACTGACAACCCGACCATTTTCCACACGGTGGCCTACTTTGCGCGCAAGCTGGACGAGGCCGGCTTCGAGGCGTTGCCGGCGCGCAAGGACTGGACGGGCCGGCTCCGGAAGGGCGGCAAGTACTACACGACGCGCAACGGAAGCTGCATGATTGCCTTTACCGTGGGCGGCGCCTACGAGCCGGGCAACGGCGCGGCCATTGTGGCCGGGCACATTGACTCGCTGACGGCCAAGCTGAAGCCGCTGAGCGCGAAGCCGGGCAAGGCGGGCTACGTGCAGCTCGGCGTGGCGCCCTATGCCGGCGCGCTCAACGAGACCTGGTGGGACCGCGATCTCAGCATTGGCGGGCGCGTCATTGTGCAGGACCCGAGCACGGGCAAGACGACGTCGCAGCTGGTGAAGCTGGACTGGCCGAGTAAGTGGTGGCGCTTTTTGTTTTTTCCTGTTTTTTCCTATTTTTTTTCCTATTTTCCTTTTTATGTCTTCTTTCCCTCCCCCTTTTATTCTCCCCTCGTCAACTGTCTAACTTTTCAGTTGCCAAGGTCGCTACGCTGGCGCCGCACTTTGGTGTGTCCATGACGGGTCACGGCAACAAGGAGACGGAAATGGTGCCCATTATCGGCCTGGAGAGCTCGTCGACGGCCGACCAGGAGCCGCTGGGCCCTGTGGGCTCGTTTGTGGCCTCACAACCGCCAAAGCTGGTCAAGCTGATTGCGTCGAAGCTGGGCCTTGCCTCGTACACGTCGATTGTGAACTGGGAGCTCGAGCTGTACGACAGCCAGCCGGCGACGGTGTTTGGGCTCGACAAGGAGCTGATTTCAGCCGGGCGCATCGACGACAAGATTTGCTCGTGGGCGGCCATGATGGCGTTGCTGCAGGCCAAGAGCAATGACCAGTCGGGCGTGATCCGCATGGTGGCCGTGTTTGACGACGAGGAGATTGGCAGCCTGCTGCGCCAGGGCGCCAAGGGCAACTTTTTGCCGCTGACCATGGAGCGCATTGTCGAGGGACTGCAGCTGGCAGCGGCACGGGCGGCGGCACCGACGACGTTTGGCCCGGGCATCATGGGCCGCACCTATGCGGCGAGTTTCCTCGTCTCGTCGGACGTGACGCACGCGGCGCACCCCAACTTTATGGCCAACTACCTCGAGGGCCACGCACCGCAGCTCAACGTGGGCGTGGCGCTGGCCTGCGACAGCAACGGCCACATGCCGACGGACAGCGTGTCGACGGCCATGATGGACCGGGTGGCTGCGCTGTGCGGGTCGACGCTGCAGCGTTTCATGATCCGCAACGACTCGCGCAGTGGCGGCACTATTGGCCCGAGTCTGAGCTCGGCGCTGGGCGTCAAGAGCGCCGATGCCGGCATTCCGCAGCTGAGCATGCACAGCATCCGGGCCAGCACAGGGGCCCTGGACCCGGGCCTGGGTGTGCGCTTCTTTCAGGGTTTTCTGGAGCTGTGGGAAACGGTGGATGGCGAGTGGCACTGAGGTGAAGAGGTGAAGGAGAGGTGGAGGAGAGAGGGGGATGACGGCCGAGGCAGACGACGGGAGAACGACAGCTGAGGAGGACGAGAGGCGAGAGGAGTTGGCAGAGCTGGATAGATCATAGCGGCTGTAATTTAAAAGGTGCAACTCTGAAGCCGGAAGCGTGACAGCAACTGTCAAAACTCCTGCATAAGCTTCTGACGATCCGCGATGCAGATCGAGCCAATGAGGCTTCGACTTGGGCGTGGAAGCGAATGCCGCACGACATTCACCAGGGCCCGTTTTCTCGTCATCTTTTCTACTCTTTGGGTGCACATGCAATTCCCTCAGCACAAACAGCGTTTATTGTACCCAAAAGCTCGTCCGCACGCTAGCGCTCAGGTCCGCTAAGGTGGGCGGCGTCTTCCGTGCGGGGTTTTTGGGCGCTGGCGCCTGCAAGTGCCGTGGCGCTCCCCTACATGGCTGCCTGTCATGGAACCGAGCATCGGGGGCCGGGGAGCACGGCTGACCGTTGTGACAAGTTTTCATGTTTTTTGCAAAGATGGCACCGTCGCCTTCCGGCGTGGGCACATGACCCGCCAACAGGAAGAAGGACATGTTGGATATAAAGGCAAGCCTACCCCCCTCTGAGGAGGAGCATCATCAAACAGACAACTATTCTTTGTCTACTCCTTGACATTTGTGGACTGTTTCCTTGTGTTTCCTCTTGTCTTTGACCATGAAGTTTTTTGCCTTTGCGGCCGTGGCGGCCGCCTTTGCCATTCCGGACCCGTCAATGATGCGCGAACTGATCCTCGAGGACGGCGAGCACCGGGCGGCGGCGCTGCACCGGACCGTGGCCAAGGGCGTCGAGGCGGCCGACCGCTGGCTGCAAGAGGCCGTGGCCGTGCCGCCGCCGCAGCAGGACGACGACGACCGTGTGGTGCTGCCTTTGACGAGCCCCAGCGCAACGGCCAACCTGACGCTGTACGAGCTGGTGACGTCGTGCAACTACACGCGGCAGTTTGCGGCGTTGGTAAAGAAGCACGCGGTGCTGGTGCAGCTGCTCAACAGCACGGCGGCCAACTACACGCTCTTTGTTCCGGTGGACGCGGCCTGGGCGAAGCTGCCGGGCCTGGTGGGCAACGGCACCGACGGCGACGAGGCCGGCAACGCCTACATGGAGCGGCTGCTGCGCTACCACGTCGGCCTCGACGGCTTTCCCTACAGCCGTCTCTTTGCCCAGTACACGGTGCCGACGGCCGTCAACGAAAGCCTGCTGGGCGGCGAGCCGCAGCGTCTGCGCACCCGTTTCGAGAAACACCTGGGTCTGCGCGTCAATTTTGACAGCCGCGTCGTGGCGGCCAACCTGCCGGCGAGCAACGGCGTCGTCCACGCCGTCGACAGCGTGCTGCTGCCGCCCCCCCTGATCGGCCGCGAGCTGACCTTGGCGCCGGCCAACTACTCAACGCTGCTGCTGGCCATGGCGGCCACGCACTTTTCCGCGGCGCCGTGGCTCAACGACAGCCGCATCGTTGCCAACGGCTCGACCGTCTTGGCGCCCTCCAACCTGGCCTTTGCCCGCCTCGGCGCCGACATTAACGGCTTTCTCTTCAACACGCCGCGCGGCCTCCGGTACCTCGAGGCGCTGCTTCGCTACATGGTGGTGCCCAACGCAACCGTCTACTCGGACGCCTACTACGGCTCGGCCGAACACAATGCCACGGTGCTGCCGCTGCCCGGCTCCGGCGGCATCCAGCGCCTGCACTACGACCTGCCCACGCTCTTGGAGGCCAAGGACGAGGAGGCGGCTGGCCTTGCCGGAGCCGTGGCCATGCTTTCGCTCAACGTCACCCGCGTGCCCGGCTGGATCTCCATTCTGGCCAACGGCGTGGCCCGCGTCGCCGTGTCCGATGGCGTGGCCAAGAACGGCGTCATCCACCAGATGGACCACGTGCTCTTCCCGCCCTATCCACCCGCCAACCTGACGCTCGACCCGAGCTTGGCCTGGCGTCCAGTGTCCACCATTGCCGATGTCGTGGCCCGCCTCGGCCCCTATGTCGAGGATCCCGGGGCCACGGCCGGCGACGGAGCCGAGGACGACGTGGCTGACCTGTAGGAACAAGAGCGGCAGAGCCGAGGACGGGCTGTAGGAACAAAGGCGGCACCGACGACGACTGGCTGTAGGAACAATGGCTGCAGAGCCGAGGACGATGTGGCTGTAGGAACAAGAGGCGCAGAAAGCAATCCTCAAGCCGAGAGCGGACAACCATGTAAACTAGAGTGTATTTCAGTTATACGGCGTTTTGTTCTTTTATTTCTTTTTTTCTGTTTTTATTAGTGTCATTATTACAAAAGTTACCGTCTTGCCTTGGCCAAAGAAATCATTCCTTCTCTTCAATAATAGCAGCTTGAGCATAATAAAGTAATGTCCTTGATCGAGAAGGCTCGTGTACCGAATAATCTATAGCCCAATGTCCATATACTAAACAAGGACCAGTTCTTATACCTGCTACGGTCATTTCTGCTGCATTGGCTGTCCAGAATAGTATCCGATCCATACAGTGCAGAAAATGCGAGATATAGCAACACTTAAAAACTGTGTTTTCACGTTCATAGCGTTCATTTTTCATACGGGATGTCTCTGCCAATTTAGATTCAAGCTTTGAAAACGGTATAGAAATGATAAGGACAGATCATACAGTCCAACTAGATCCTACGAGATACGTCAAAAGTAAGAGCCAAAATGCTGACATCTATATAGTTTACCATTATACTCCAGCCAATAAAACTAGAATTACAACCATGCAATACATCAGTGTATAACCAGTAAGGAATTCCCTCGCCAGATATCCAAAAAAGACATCTGTCATTTAGCCACAACAAGGCAGGAACAGCAGCCATTGCAGGTATAAGAAGGCCTCCGTACGAACAAAAAGCTCATCGTAGGGAAGCCAATTTTAATTCGCGGTTTATTTCCTATCACCGATTTTGTTTCACTGGTGTCTAGTTTATGCTATTGTTTATCCCTTTAGTATGCCATTACGGCCTATCATAGCCATTGTTTCTATGAGAGACCTCGACATACTCACCTATTCAAGCCTTTGTTAGATTGTGGATCCGTCAATGTCTCGCTTGAGTTGCGTCTTCAAATCTGCTATTGGGCCATGCATGGCTGCATTCTCGTCTTTCCGACCTACCTTTCTCTAATAATCTCTTACTTGGATGCTACATTGTATTTCTTTCTCGGCTTACCACCGACTTTGCAAATTTAGGTTTGCACTGCTCATCTCACCACAACCAAATTCTTCATCTGTTTCGTACGCGTAAAGAAAAACAGGGTCAAACGTTCTCTTTCGGCATCTCCTCCTTCTCCTTTAAAGAGTAGCGAGGTATTCCGTATTTATTTCCGACCTAGAGGGATATTCATTGTTTGTACTTGTGGTTTGAATTCCTCTCCTCCCTGAGTTGGTTTTTTCTTTTCCCCCAGCCATAGAAAGCCCAATGTGACTGCCGGGGTATAATATCAGACTTGGACGACTTGCAACTTGTCTGGTGTACGCCGCCACATGCTTTTAAGACGCTGCAGAAGCGAGGCCTCGGCAATGGGCTCTCTGCCATGCAGCTGATGCTGAAAAGAGTCGAAAATACGACGCAAAGTGAGGGGTACAGCGTTTCTTCCATCCGCCATGGTGAGTTCGCGGCTGGGCCCCATCCATATCTTCTTCCCCATGGGGAAGCCCAGCCGATGGCGATCAGATCAGATAGCGAGAGGCAACAATGGAGGATGGAAAACGACAAGCCGTGCTCGTGACAAGTCAAAAGTCAGTCTTGTTTATTAGTGGAAATATCACTCCTATTTCTGCTCGACTGCCCTCCTTGGATCCATATCTTGCTTTTCCATCCCCCCTTTATTCGCTCCTCTGCCTCTATTCCCACCCTCTTCTTCTGGAATGTGACCGCGTTTCTCTTCTAGGGACCCATCAAGTCGGATTCCTCACAGCTTGAATGGGAAGCTATCATGGGAGCGAAAAAAGTCTTTTCCTCCACTCGTCACCTTTTCCTGTTCCCCTCTTTCTTCTCACCCCCCCTCCCATCCTATATCGTGGCCTATACCGACAGAGTCCACATGTTGACTTGGCTTCGTTTGCGCTTTAGCGCCCCCAAACAGGCTCTAGTTCTCTCTTCTGGCAGACATGGTGGAAATGTGGGTAACGGCCAGCACCGATCCCATGATCGTTTTTTGTGTCTTGCTCGACTGGCGTTCAGTATGATTTATTGGCTAGCAAAAGAAATACGGGAACCAGAAAAGGTATAAATTCGAGGCTATAGGCCTCTTTTCTGCTGTCTTGGTGAAATCCTTTCCGTAAAAGCATCCCTGACTCGGTTGAGCTTTCCGTCTATTCGTATAAGACAGAAAGAGAAAGAGCGGTTCCAAGAGCTGTACGGATACGATAGTAAGCCTTGCTACCAGTTACACAACACCGCATCGAGTCCGACCCAGCCTTCTCTCTCGGCTGTGTGAGAGTAAAGTGGTTCGCCGGCCCTTTTCTCCATCCCGATACAAGCTCCTATAACCCCCCTATAAATCTCAAACCTCTTTCAGCATGAGTTATAGATCCTCTCTTCTTCTCTTCTTTTCCGCCCTCTTCTGGCTTGATGGCCTCCTCGGTCCGGCCGCTGCAGCTCCGGCCGTGAGCCGCTATCGGTCGGCCCATTCGCCCGTCCAGCAGCGGTCGACGGTCAAGGTCGTCTATCCCGAAGGCACTGTGACCGGTGTCTCGCTGGGCGGCGTCGAGTCCTTCCAGGGCATTCCCTTTGCCCAGCCGCCCGTGGGAAACCTGCGGCTGCGGCCGCCACAGCGGCTCAACAGCAGCTCCGGCCTGGGCGGCGACGTTGACGGCACCGGTCTGGGCCCTAGCTGTCCGCAGATGCTGCTGTCTGTTAGCAGCGGCAGCCCCGTCACCCAGTTCCTCGGCACCCTGCTGGACCTGCCCCTATTCCAGGAAGTCACCAATACCCAGGAGGATTGTCTGACTATACGCATCCAGCGGCCGGCCGGCACTACGGCGAGCTCCAAGCTGCCCGTGCTGTTTTGGATTTTCGGTGGTGGCTTCGAGGTATTCTCTCCCTCCTACTTGACCTCTTTTCTCTCCTCTCCCACTACTTGACCTCTTCTCTTCTCTCCACTTTACTGACTGCCAAGCTTGGATCTGCTAGCATGTATGACGGCGCTGGCCTCGTCTCTATGGGCGTCGACCTGGGCCAGCCATTCATCTTTGTCGCCGTAAACTACCGCGTGGCCGGCTTTGGCTTCCTCGGCGGCAAAGAAATCTTGGCCGACGGTGCGGCCAACCTCGGCCTGCTCGACCAGCGCCTTGGCCTCGAATGGACCGCCGACAATATTGCTGCCTTTGGCGGCGACCCGGCCAAGGTCACCATTTGGGGTGAGTCTGCCGGTGCCATCTCCGTCTTTGACCAAATGGCCTTGTACGGCGGCAAGAACCACACCTACCGCGGCCAACCGCTCTTCCGCGCCGCCATTATGAACTCGGGCAGCCTCGTGCCGGCCGAGCCCGTCGACGGCCCCAAGGCCCAGGCCATTTACGACGCCGTCGTCGCCCGGGCCGGCTGCGCCCAGGCTGCCACGGGGTCGCTCGCCTGCCTGCGCTCCGTCCCCTACGACACCCTCTTGGCCGCCGTCAACTCTGTGCCCGGCATCTTGTCGTACAACTCTGTCGCGCTTTCGTACGTACCGCGGCCCGACGGCGTCGTCCTGCCCCTGAGCCCCAACCTCTTGGTCGCCAGCGGCGCCTATGCCGCCGTGCCCATGATCATTGGCGACCAGGAGGACGAGGGCACACTCTTCAGCCTGTTCCAGAGCAACCTCACCGCCGACACCGCCGGCATCGTCGACTATCTCTCTAGCCTCTTCTTCCAGCAGGCCACCACCGCCCAGTTGACCGCCCTCGTCCAGACCTACTCGACCTCCATCCTCGACGGCTCGCCCTTCCGCACCGGCATCTTCAACGAGCTGTACCCCGGCTTCAAGCGCTTGGCCGCCATCCTCGGCGACATTGTATTCACCCTCACCCGCCGCCTCTTCCTCACCACCACCGCCGCCGTCAACCCGACCGTCCCCTCTTGGTCCTACCTAAGCTCCTACGACTACGGCACACCCTACCTCGGCACCTTCCACGCCTCCGACTTGCTCCAGGTCTTTTACGGCGTCCTGCCCAATCACGCCAGCCGCAGCATCCAGACCTACTACATCAATTTCCTCACCAACCTCGACCCCAACGTCGGTGTCACGTCCACCTCCGACGGCCCTCTCACCAAATGGCCGCAGTGGGCTACAAAGCACCAGCTCATGCAGTTTTTCAAAAGCTACAGCACCATCATCACGGATGACTTTCGTCAAACCAGCTACCAAGTCTTGGCCGCTAACGCCGCGTCCTACCTGATATAAGCTCTCATGATTCTCGGGGGGGGGCGTCTGGATGATTGCTGCACGTGACAATGTGTTTGATAGTTGGAAAAGCAAAAGTACTAGGAAAAAAACAAGCAAAATATTTGACTAGTCATCATGAACTGCTCCTGTCTACAAACAACCCATTTACACGCAAGCATGCACATGTCCTGAACCCAAGTTCAGTATATATGCGACATAGCCCGAGGTGTGTGCTACACAACCCGATCGGACTGTAAAATGGTCAAACAACGTGGTATATCGACAGAAAAAGACAAAAAAAGAAAGAAAAAAAATCCCATTCTCACAAATTCCCATCCTAACCGTCCAGTCACAGGCCTGTGGTATCCTTTTCAAAAAGTATTAGGCTGTCTTGATCATTTCGTTTTGCCCGAGGAAGCTGCGTGCCAATTCATCGCCGCCCTGCTCGGCTGCCCCCATCCAGTGGATGGCCATGCACATCAAGGCAGGGTCATTGCGGGCATCAGAAACTCCCGTAGCGCTTCCGCCCACCCCGCCACCACTTGGCGACCCAGACATGCTGTTGCCTGTGGATGTGGCTCCCCGTGCTGCAGAGCCTCCAGGGTGGTGGGCATGGTGCCGTGAATGGCTATTCGAGCCGCCGTACTTTTCCATCAGTGTCTTCTTAAACACCTCCCGAGGCTTTGACAGAGGCAGCGTAGTGCGGTCCACCAGCTCCGGGTTGGACATGTAGAATATAGCGAGCTCGCGCTGTGACGTCGGATTGCCTTCTTTGGCCGTAATCGTGCACATACGAGCTGCATCGGCTAGAGAGTATGACGTGATGGGAGGCACAGCCGGCGCCATGTCGCTGCCAGCGCCTGTGCTGCCTCCAGACTCGCCACTGCAAGTCGAGGCTGTCGTCGAGCCGGCGGAGCTCTCAGGCGTTTTGGTGTAGACGCCAACAATTTCGTCAGCCACTTCCACCATCGTATCGCACACTTCCCTCTTCAGCAAAAGTGCTGCTAGCCCCGAGTCCCAAAATGCCTTTCCCCGCTCCTGCTTGTCCAAAACAGCCGGCTCCACAAAGGAAGCAATGTACTGGAGGTCTCGAAACAAGGTTTTCGGCCGGATGGACGCATCCCGAAACAGCAACTGCAAAACCTTCAAAACGGCGTCCTTGTTGCTACTGGCGT